>JAYESA010000006.1:87769256-87776756 GCA_036927795.1 Iris macrosiphon | reverse complement strand
GTTAAACCCATTAGACTAGAAGCTTCCCTCCTTAATTAATTTCTTCATGAGAGGCCCCAAGGGGTATTTTAGACTTTACATAGTAGCTTGAGGGAGGGGACAAGTGAGGCCTATATAAAGGGGATGAAAACTTTCTCTCTCTTCATTTTTCATTCCAATCTAGATCTAGAAATTCCCTTAACCAAATCCCTACCAAATTTCCACCCAATTATTGTCCAAATTACCATTGGAGGCTATTAAAGCATGAATCTACAAGGATAAAGCATAGATCTACAAGGAGGAAGCATGGATCTACAAAGAGGAGCAAGGATCTACAAGTTGGAGGCCAATTTCATCAATTTTGAAGGTTTCATTGAAAATCCATCTCTCAATAGGTACAATTCAGTTTTTTCCCTTAATTTAGGTTATAAATCTGAGAATTAACCATAAAAAATTAACCCATATGCATAGGCTACTCATAGGATTTGGTTTTGTGTTCATAGGAGGCTTATTGAGAAAGTTATGGTACTTTTTGTGTCAATTTTGGGATAATTTCGAGATTGACATTTGTTGTGTGTGTCAATTGGTCCTATAGATTAATTTAACATATGCTTGTATGTTTGGGGCTAGTATTGTGTCCACAATTGGGTACGTGTAGGTCGTATCCCATCAATTTGGTGATACGTGTTAATTTGGGAGTTTTTCCTTCTGACACAGGACTTTGAGCATGTCACATTTTTACACGGACACGTAGATTTGTATTTGACTCTTCGTATTGTTCATAAATAATATATATGACTTGTTCGTGTTCTTCGGGGTACGTTTGGATGTGTGGTGGACTCGTGTCGCATGCATATCCTAAATCTAGTAGGATACGGGGTGATACGGTCCATGTATGTACAATTTAATTGTAGATCTATTATTTTGTGTTCTTATTTCAAAGAGAAGTGTAATCATATATGTGTGTGTATGTATATATATATATATATATATATATATATATATATATATATAATATTGTGTATATATATTTATGTAATATTGTGTCTTAGATTTATGTACCTATGCATATACTATATGTGTATATTTATTATGTAGCTATTTTTCTACATGTAGATATATATTTATAAGTGGTAGTATATGTATATATAATATAGTAGATATATTTATATGTGGTTATATATATAGTTATATTATATATTATTATGTATTTATATAGCGTATTATTATATGTATATATATATATATATATATATATATATATATATATATATATATATATATATATATATATATATATATATATATATATATATATATATATATATATATATATATATCACTATATATGTGTGTGTATGTTACTATGTATTTATTATGTACATATATATGTGGAGGTGTATGTATGTTATATATATGTTATTTGTCATAGTGTTATATATTATAGTTATGTATATTTTTGTATCTATTTATGGGTTGTTATAATTATATTTATATAATATGTATGGTGAATAATTTTATATATATATATATATATATATATATATATATATATATATATATATATATATATATATATATATATATATATATACATATTAATATGTATGTGTGTGTATGTTACTATGTGTAATATGTACATAATACTATGTAAGGGTATGTGTATAATTATTAGTAGTATTTATGCATATGATATATATATATATAAATATAAATAAATAAATATATATATATATATATATATATATATATATATTGTGTATATATATATGTATATTATTATGTATAGTTATTTGTACATAATAATATTATGAGAGTGTGGGTATATATTTATGGTAGTATATGTATATATATATATATATATATATATATATATATATATATATATATATATATATATATATATATATATGTGTATGTATATATATATATATATATATATATATATATATATATATATATATATATATATATATATATATATATATATATATATTGGTTTCAGCGACAGCAAGAGAGTGTCACAACAGCGAGCATCGCAAACAGCAGAGAAATAGCAGCAGCGGCAGCAGCTTTTCAATAACAGCAGTCAGCGGTAGTTGCAGGAAACTGTCGCTGAAACAACAGTGTATCAGAAGCTTCAGTAACAGTTTTTAGTGACAATGCAGGAAACTATCACAAAAACTACAGTGTATCTATATACACAGCAGCTTTTTAGCGACAATGGGCAGGGTATATAGCGACAGTTTGGCAGTTTTTAATATATTAGATATTAATATATATATAGATATATATGTATATATATATGGTAATTAATATATATGTATATGTTCCTAATTGCTATTTGTATTATAGTATACTATATATGTATATATTTAGTTGTAGCATATAATATTATTAGATAAGTTAGCATATGTTAGTTATCTATTGTTATGAGTATCTTTAATTATATATATTATATATTTGTAGGTATGTATGTATGTACGTATATATGTATTAGTATTTAGTGTGTAGTTGGAAGTTAGTATTTATTCTATTTAGTACATACTAGAAGTTATATTGGATTGATATATGTAGTTATTGATGGGTAGTTAGTACGTATATGAAGTTTTGGCAATTACCTTGAGATACCAAGGTAAGTATCAAGAGATACCAATGTATGAGTAGTAGGTATTGGCATAGTAATAGGATAGTTATAAACTAATTATGGGTTGGTAGTAAAGTGACTAAAATAAGGTATATAGTATTGTATAAATATTAAATACATGGTAGTTTATAATTATTGTTGAGTAGTTAGTATAAATAAGATTTTGAATTTACCTTGAGATAATAAGGTAAGTATCAAGGTATTTGAGAATAATCAAGGTAGTGGGTTTGGGTATCAAAATAGAGGTTTAGTGTTGTGATACCAAGTTGGTTCAAAACCAAGATAATTATTTAGCTTTTGTAATTATGATTTATATATTTAATATTGCTTTATTATGGATATTTGATATTATCTAATTGTTTGCGTATCCTGAAATACAATATCTTAATATCCTAAGTTGTAGCTTGTTGGCCTAGGTTCATAGTATATGAGCCCAATATCTTTGAGTTAGACTTATGCAACCTAGAAATAGGTAGTTGACCATAGTTTGACTATAGTTGACCATAGTTGACTTAGAGTTGACCGAGTTTGACTTTTCTTAGAATTGACTGGTTGACCTAGAAGTTGACTAGTTTAACTTATTTTTTTTCCAGAAACTTGTATTAATGTAATATTTTATATCTAGGTCTATGTGACACCAGTACGGACACAGTTTGACATTCATTGCTCTGTACCGCAGGCGAGTACATTATCTGATAGTTTCTCATTTATGATATCCTCTATGTTCATTGTATTTAGTGTAGATATCCATGTTCTCTTGACACGATGGTTACACGAATTGGTATATCCGGATCTCGTCATGCGATGTTATTCCTTGGTATATGGTGTGTCTTGTGCAGGCCTTCTTTTATTGATTATCTTGTACATGTACAGATATTAATTCTCGGGAAGAGTCGCTATCTTCTTGGAGAATCTCGTGCCATAGCATACCATGGTTGGATCTATTATACCAGTCGGGGTTGGAGAGTATGTAGTGTTGATATGTGATCATACCCTCCTTGTATCAAGTCTTGTATTGAATAGTGTTAATCATACACCACACGTATGATTAGTCAGGCCATAAATCTTGTATCAAGTTCCCAAGCCGATCACATGTTAAAGCTGGTACTCACTCACTTAGTCATTAGTATATTCTTGTTTATTTGCCATATTGTTCATTTTTGTATTTATCTCCAGTATTTCTTTTATTGTGTATCTCTTGTACATGTATATGACATCTTATATATTCATATCTATTTACTGCTACATAGTTTAAATTATTGATTTAGAACTGCTGTTAGAGATTTACTTCGCTCTATTCTTGACTGAAAAATATTTTTCAGAGGATCTGAAAGATTGGTGTCCGACATACTATGGACTTCGACCTATAGATGGAGCAGACTTGGACCCATTAGTTCTGGAGTGATTGACGAAAGGTTTATCCGAATAACTAGTTTTCATAGTTAGTTTCTTTAGCATTTTGGTACGGATTTGTTTTCGGCTTATAGTTGAGATTTGATTTATTTCTATTGTTGATGATTTATATTTTTGATGTATTGTTAGACTTCCTTCATATCTTCTCGTGCTTTAGATTGTGATTGAGTTTTGTGTGAGCTATTGTTGGCAAACTTTATATTATTGTGAGATTTTAGATAATATAGTAGACCAAGACAGCATTCTACCGCCGATTCTGCGGCGTAGGCTGGACGTTGTTTTCGACTTGCATCCCTATATCGGGTGCTGGTCGTGACATATTTTTAGTGGTGGCCCATTCATGTCAGGCGTCACAAGTTATGCGATGTCGTGGTAGTATGACGACTTAGTTGTACTACTACGAGCCTGCGATAGGATATATGATATAGGATATAAGATATTAGGATGAGAGGATACTCAATCACAAATTTCTTGAGAGATTCCTAGGATGACCTTTGAGAATCTTATTACAATTCCCATTTTAAATCTTTTCCCTCGTTTTTGTCTGCTCTCACTTGTTATTATTGAATTTGATTCTTGGTGATAGATTGTTGAATTTGATTCTTGGTGATCGGATGATTCAAAATTCTTGGTGTTCATTATTGAGTTTGATTTCATATTGAGAGAAATTTTATGGACTAAGTTACGGTATCATCTGATGACATATGTTGATGAGGACAGTGAGAAAGGTAAAATGTCTACTTTGGTTATGGAGCCTAGAGTTTATGTAGCCATATTAGCTGGCGTAGCGGAAACGTAGGGACCTGACTTCAGTTGTACATATCTTAGTTATAAAATTTAGAGTTTTTCGCAGCTATACCAGTTGGCGTGGTGAGGATCCTAGATGACATGATTATAGAGTTGCATACCCTAGTTATGGAATCTATTGTTTATCGCAGCTATGCTTACTGGCGTGGCAAAAATTCTGAGTGTCATGATTTCGGACAGACGTGTATGATTATCAGATTGTATCTTAAATTGGTTCTTAAAGTATCATCTCAATACTTATTCATTTCTGTTAATTCAGGACTTTGTTCCATTGTTCCTTAGCTTAGCAGTAGAGAAACCTTTAGTTCTCTAGTTCCTTATATAGCTTATTTCTATTAAAGTCCTTGTTAGTGTGATAATTGGGAGTTGCAATTAGGTCTGTGTCTTGAGTATTAATATTGACTATTGAGAGTGTGGCTTGTGAGTCTGTAAGTGGTTCTTGGTTAGGCATGTGAGCAATAGGCATAAATCTAAGGATAACCCATAGCATAGTACTTTGTAGCACTAGTTCTATGATAGGTGTAATTATAAGTTAGTAGTTACTATAGGTAGAAGAGGGAGGAGAGAATATCGGTAGTGGTTCCATGAGTTAGTATCAAAGTCAGCATACCAGTTTAGGATAATCATGAATTTAGGTAGTTGAGTGATCCATGTAAACATTTAAGTATAAAAGAAATTGTGTTGGAAATCAATGGAGTATGATATTCAAATTGGTGGTTGATACTTGGGTGTGTCAAGAGTATAGATATGTATATGCATTAAGGGTATTAATAAGTGTGCCATAGTGGAAGGGTACCCATAAGTGTATGGGAGAGCATGAGGGAATAATAATACATTGTGCTAAAGTAGTAAGACTTGTGTTAAGATAAAGTAGAGCATTAATGTGAGTGGATAGGAGTGAACCAGTATATGACGAGTGATTGGTATCTCACCTAATATTGAGGCTAGTGATGTATTGGAAGCAATATGTGAGGAGAAGTATAGAGAAATTATGTGCAGGATATATAGTGGATGATAAGTGTCAGTGTGGAAGTTCATGAGTATCAGAAAGTGAAAGCTTGAGTGTTAATATTATGTCATGGGTTGAGAAATATCAAGATTGGTCATGAAAGATATATAATGCATCACTGATTTGAATATCCATCTGTAAGGTTTGAGGAGAGATACATATACATCAATAGAGATATGGAATCATATGTCGACCTTTGAGAGTGAAGTAAAATGTGTGTATTATAGAAGTTAATAACTAGTGTATTGGATGCAAGTGATCATGATTTCTAGTGAGTATTATGAGGTGATCTAATAAGGAAGCTAATGTCCTAGAACATTAAGAATACCAGTGAGATATCATGAGGTCGTATGTATCAGGGAATAGTATGAGAGGTATAAGAATACCAGTGAGATATCATGGTGTTGTAACGGCTAGAAGGTAATTATGTACTTATTATGATACTAATGTACAGGTGAGAACTTTAAGATGATTAACAAATGTTAGAGGATGAGTTGCGCCAAGTATCGGATAGAAAGAGATACCCTAGTAACAAGAGACGGAGTACCTCAAGTATTATGGAAGTTAAGGCAAGTAATTTTAGTATAATAATATAGAGGAGAGACAGGAGTAACTTGGTATGAGGATGTCATCTAAAAATACATATGAAAGATGATGCCTTATGTAGACAGTAACAAGATTTAAGTAAGACATCCTATTGGAAGTATTAGGTTGGACGGTGGTGTGCTAATAAAACACATGATTGAAAAGGTATACAAGTGTTCCTTGTAAGAGAATGATTGAGAAATTTTGGTGATTGAAACAGAACAAGGAGGTAGTATCTTAGCAGTGTTTTGTATAGTGTCCTAGGTAGCAAGTGCCAGTGAGTTAAGCATGTCCATGACCTAGAATTAGAGTATATCACTAGTAATTGGTAACCCTCAGTATTAAGAATATCTTGACAAGATCGATGATTAATAGTGTGTAATGGAATAGGCCACAGGTGGCATAGCAGATTACCTCACCAGTAAGGGAAGACATACCAGCAGGACAGAGACTGATTTCATGATAGTTAGAGACTATATCCACGTATGATTTTCCTTTCAGTAGAATGATATGATTGTATGTTATAGGATATATACTATTTTATACTGTGATTGATGAGGTTTGACCATAGTAAGATTTGTATGAATAGGATATGACTGGCCCAAGAGAAAGGGGTGAGAGTTTTAATTTCGATGACGAAATCCGTCTAAGGGGGTAGATTTGTCACTACCACATTTTCTAGAAAAGGGTATTTTAGTCATTTGGTAATTAATTAAATATTGTGCATGTTAAATTTTTATTTATTGTATTATTTACATGTTAGATTTATTTTTGGACTTGTGTTAGTGTACCTAACTAGTTTAGTTTAGACTCATAGACCAACATTTAATTCTAGTTAGAATTGAGCCTAATAATTAGAAGCCCAATTATTAGGAGGATGATTAATTATGTTAAACCCATTAGACTAGAAGCTTCCCTCCTTAATTAATTTCTTCATGAGAGGCCCCAAGGGGTATTTTAGACTTTACATAGTAGCTTGAGGGAGAGGGCAAGTGAGGCCTATATAAAGGGGATGGAAACTTTCTCTCTCTTTATTTTTTTATTCCAAATATAGATCTAG
>JAYESA010000006.1:86617636-87036656 GCA_036927795.1 Iris macrosiphon | reverse complement strand
GGGTAGCTACTCCCACTAAAATGACACAGTATTCTATGTTAGGGGTAGTATCCCCTCCGAATTTGAGGATGACACAATGTCACCCACCCTCCTTAAAGACTACTCACTACAAGGGTATGAGACCGGGAGCACGACATCCACTGCCCTGTCTATTTCTTCCCGTATGAGGACGATATACATTGCCAGAGACGACCATGAAGGCCCCAGTGACCGGCAATGCCTCGAGGTTCTCAAGGCCATGATGCATATAAAGAGTGCATTAATGCAAACTCTGACCCAGACAGTGCTAGAAATTAAGGTAAACATGGCCTCCAAGCCAGCAAGGGCCTCTGGGCAAACAAACATGGACCCCAGGACCAACGGGGATTCAAAGACGACCACCCCACCCGTGGGCAGTGATCCTATCCTAACTTGCTCGTCTGCACCTTCTACAGGAGATAAAGCTAAGAAAGCAAGGAGGGAGGTCCGAGAACTTTAGGCTCGCCTAGATTCCATGAGCAATCGGGACTCACTCCGTGATCTCGGGGTACGACAACCATACCAGATAGAATTGAGGGATGTACTGTATTCACCCAAGTACAAGCCCATCAACATAAATACATTTGATGAAAAGTCCTTCCTTCGTCGGTTCATAAGCTACTTTGAGATTATAATGGGACACTTACCCCGCAACGACGCTATCCTTACCAGGCTCTTCGTCGGGTTATTGGCTGGGGTAGCTTTCGATTGGTTCTGCAGTCCCAAAGATAACTGTATCTCATCATTCGATGACCTTAAGCTTCTGTTCCATAACAAATTCTATGAGGAGGGAAATGATATGACGATGTCTTCTCTGATGGACGTCATCCAGGATAAAAAAGGAACTGACATAAAATTACATCGAGCGGTTCCGACAGGCTGCACTAAGGTTGCCTCCTGGCAACCCCGAGGCTACACTAATGGAGATGTGCCGAAAAAATACTTCGGGGCAGTCAGCCTCTGGATAGGCAAGAGCCAGTTCAAAGACTGGACAATATTCATTGTAAGTGCTATCAACGCTGAGAAGAAGCTTAAGGATGCTCGGCACTTAGGGATCCATATCTCTACTGCTGAGGAAAAGGGTAAGCATCCCAACAACAACAACAACATTAATGGCGGCAATAGCAGTTGCGATGGAAAAGGAAAATAGGCTATGGGCGCTACCTTGACCAAGAAGCCTGAGCAAAAGTCGGTAGAGGCTCCAAAATTAAAGAAGACTTACTCTTTTGAAGATGGTGATGTCAAACCCGTCTTCGATATGTTGATGCAAGGAGGCAAAATCTGACTCCCCGACGTCAGCCCGAGGTGGCGAAAATGGCCAACCCAAAGTATTGTCACTTCCACCGCTACGTCCACGATTCGACGCAGGAGTGCTATACTCTGAAGCGGTACATCCAATGCCTGATAGATACCTAGGCTCTTTTCCTTGACTACGTCCATCACCACGGTTGCCGCCAACATGATGTCCCTCTAATTTGGCATCTTTCTACCGATGAAAGCCCAAGACAGAGTGGTCCTTGTCCTAAAGGTGACTATGGAGGTGGTCAACCTTCCACAAGCTCGAGACTAGATGGTCGGGCTAATACCTCTTACCACACCACGTGGGGAGGTCATGTGGGTCCATCTCAAACTCGTGCCAGACATGACACAGCCGGCGACATCCTCCACCGCTAAGTCCAAGGGTACAAAATCTAAGTCTAGTTACACAGCTTTCTCCTCGGCTGAAGAGCTGGCAGTATGCACAACAAGGTCAGGCATAATATACCAACCAATGCACGATGATATGACCCCGGTTGTCGCACCTACTACCACTGGTCCTGAGCTATCTTAGCCCCCGCCAGAGGATAAGTCTAAATAGAAGGAGACACGCTTCGATAAACCACTACATAGGGATGCACAAAAAGGGCTGGAAAGGCCCTATAACTTTGATATCTTAGCACAATTAGCCAACACTCAGGCAAATTTGTCGTTATTTGAGCTTTTACGGCTCTCTAAAGACACTCAGCCTGCCCTGAGCGAGGTACTACATAATGCCAATATCTACCTGGCGCAAGTCAAGCCACCAACCGAAGATCCTGCTGCTTGTTCATATTGCAACAATGCCATGGATGCGATACCCAATATCACCTTCTCGCAATATGACATATTGCTAAAAAATAATAGGCACGATCGGCCCCTGTACTATACAAGATATATTAGCAACGCCAAGGTAGACCGAACACATATTGACCCAGGATCGTTGATTAGCATCATCCCGAGAAGTTTACTTCAGACCCTGGGGATCCCGATGCATCATCTAGCGGCTACCAATACCGCCATCAGTGGCTTCAATAAAGGAAGGAGCCACCCTCTGGTCAAAATTTGCCTAAAATGCCAGATCAGCAACTTAAGAACAGAAGTCACCTGCTACGTCATAGACGTTGATACGTCCTACAATGTTGTCATGCCCCAGTCCTAAAATATATAGGACTAGGAATACGTAAGCATGCCAGCCGTATGTATATGGCAACTCCAATATATAGATACCATAATACACACGTATGCTGTATTATGAATATTAACTCACATGTGGCATATCTGTATTGTCATAAGTCACGGGGTATAACTAGATCTCATCCACATGATTAAATAACCAATCAATTATATAACTGAATCAAGTATAAAATGCTTGATAAGAACAAGTAGTTGGACGGAGACAAATCCACTACCAACTAGAATATAAGAGGAACAAAAATAAGTATATCTAATGAACAATGAGACTCGAAGAGAGACCTCATCGAAAGAGAATGGAGTAGCAAGTCCTGATCCATGCTCCTACGAAAAGTCAAGATTGTCGACACTTGGAAAGGGACCAGGTCCTCAGAGGGATATAACAAGATACATAGAAGCATGCCAATTGAATACAGTAAAACATGCATAATAGATAAAAAATATATAAGTATGTTGTACTAGACAATATATATGAAATGCATAATGAGGACAACTTTTCAATGTATGGGCATGGGTAGGCTACTCTATCTATCTCATAACTCACACACACATCCATGAACATCAGAAGCCGTCATACCTCGAGGGTAGCGACCATCGCGATACCAGAAATTGACATACCTCGAGGGTAGCGACCAGCGCGACACAACTACCGTAGTGCGTGCTAGTTACTATGGTTTACCTGTCACGTCCCAGTCCTAAAATACGTAGGACTAGGAACACGTAAGCATGCCAGCCGTATGTATATGATAACTCCAATATATGGATACCATAATACATACGTACGTTGTAATATGAATATTAACTCACATGTGGTATATATGTAGTCACAAGTCACAGAAATACTAATCTCATCCACACAATAAGTCATAGAAAAGAAATAACTAAACTAGAATAATGAGTTTGAATAATCCAAAATAATAGTCGGGTGGAGACAAATCCACTACCAATGACTATATCAATACTAAAATGAGGGAGAAGGGTAAATCTCCAATATAAATAAGATGATGATATAAAGGTATCAGCGAAGCGATCCATCGCTAGAGATAATCAAAGATGCTCCGAAGGTAAGACCTCCTCGGAAGAGATAAGTGGTAAGTCCTGATCCGTGCTCCTGCGAATAGTCATGAACATCTATACCTGGAAAGGGACCAGGTCCTCAGAGGGACATAACAAGATACATAGAAGCAAGCCATTTGAATACAGTGAACATACATAATGTTTGAAAATATATAAGCACGTTGTACAAGATAATCTATATGAATGCAAATGAGGACAACTTTTTGACGTATGGGCAAGGGTAGGCTACTCGATCTAAGCCTCACAACTCACACACACATGTCAGGGGACATCATCAGCCAACATACCGCGGGGGTAGCGACCCTCGTGACTCCATCAATAGACATACCGCGGGGGTAGCGACCATCGGACACGACTACCATAGTGCATGCTAGTTACTACGGTTCACCAGAGTGGTTAAAGCCCATACGCCTACTGATTGTCCTCTCATAATATTAAATGCCATGTGTGTGCCAACATATATAATATATAGTAATGACTGGAAGAAACTACACATGTAAGGAATATACAGAAATGCAATAAATATACAGAAATGAGATAAACATGCAAAATACTGTAAGCAATTTGGCAAGGTGTCACGACCCGCACCCAAAATTTGGGCACGAGTACATAGGTACGTCCAGCCTACGCCGCAGCATCGACGGTAGAACGTTGTCTAGGTCAATGCACTATCTAAACAATCTCGTACGAGTATCCAACTCCATAAGGAGACACGGATAACATAATATAAATGAACAACATACTCAATCACATAACTATATCACGATAAGATATCGAAGAAATAAATACAACACAAGTCTAAAAGTAAATAATCTAACTCAACAAATATCCAAGTCTCAACAAAGTATGCCTGAGACAAATTCGGTACCAAAATACTACTGAATGAAACTAACTAGATAACTAGTGATTCCGGCTAGACCTCCCAGAATCACAACTGAACTACCAAGTCCAAGTCTGCAGCTACTCTCCAAGTGGTCCATAAAATATCGGATAGCGGTCCTCTAAGGCATAGTCTGGAAAAATGTTTCCAGTCAGGAAGGAGCAAAGAACATTTCTAATAGCAGTTCTATATCAATGGTATGAACTATGTAGCAGTATATAGATAAAAATATACAAGATGCATGTACATGTACGAGAGATATACAATAAAGGAAATACTAGAAATACTGTAAGTAAATACGGGAAGGAACAATATGTCAATGAGCAAGAATACTATGACTAAGTGTGTGAGTACTAGCTTTAACATATGATCGGCATGGGAACTTGTACATGAATAATGGCCTGCCTAGTCATATGTGCGGTGTATGACCAATACTAACATGTGAACAAGACTTGTACATGAAGGGTATGATCACATATCTACACTAAAATACTCCCCACCCCCGACTGGTATAGTAGATCCAACCATGGTACACTATGGCACGGGATTCCCTAGGAAGGTAGCAAATCTCCCCAAAAATCAGTGTCTGTACATGCACAAGATATCAATAAAATAAGACTTGTACAAGCTACACCATGAACAAGGAATAACATCTCATGATGAGATCCGAATATACCAATCCGTGTAACCAGCGTGTCGAGAATATGGATATTTATACTAGATACAATGAACATAGGGGATATCATAAATAAGAAGCTAATCAGAGAATATACTCGCCTTGGGTCTTTAGCTGGTAATACCAATGTCCTGTCCCAGAGTATCGTCTGGATGATCCAACATTCCTATAGACATATCATCATAAAAAATATTTGCATCAGACATTACACTAACACAACACAAATACATTGAACTCAGGGGCTATGCTAGGTATGGCATTGGTCAACTAGGGTCCGTATGCGTCAAGTTGCACGGGCGTCGCGTCTGTGATTGCTGTGCAAGACAGACGGTCAAAATGATATGGGGCTTGCCAGTACGTCAGTGTACATGTGGCAGACTGCTAACCGTTCACAGGGTCATAGGTCAATGTAAAGACAGGGTATCCGTAATTACACTTGGGTCGCCTAGAACATTCATCAATTATACATATCATTAACTAACATATACATTAATATCCATTAATTACAATAATAGATATATGTATATATATACTTTAAATAAAACTAATACTTTGTATATATATATAATCATATATTATGGAGAGAGATATACAATACGTATATATATTTATATACTAAATAGAAATAATACTATATGTACAAATAAAAATATATTAGGAAATACTTTATACAATACATATACATATGAACATATGCCAATTTAGAATTATACTATATATACTAAACACCAAAATACATTTAACATATGCTAATACGTGTACCATATATACTAACATATACTATGTATATATATATATATATTAATTTGAGGATATATATATATATATATATATATATATATATACTAAGTGAAATTACACATATACCATATACGTATATATGTACATATATATATACCAATACAATATATATATATTTATACCAAACTACATTTATATATATATATATATATATACCAATTCAACATATATCATTTAAATACGTATATACTAATTTATTGAATACATATATATAATAGAGAAATACACTACAAATGTATATTCATATACCTATATGAATCCCACCTATATTACATACATACTTGCATACACACATACATACATACACACGTACGCGAGGGGAGGAAGTCGTACCTGCGCACGTCTACGACGACGGCGAAGACGACGATGACGAGGAGGTGATCCTGGTGGTGGTCCGTCAGCAGGAGGAGGAGGTCGGGGTTGCTCGGCTGAGGGCCTGGCTCGCCGGAGTAGGTGAGCCGAGGGGTGATGGCACTGGTGGTGGCTCTGCTGATAGCAGCCGGGGTCGGGAAGCTTCAGGCGGAGCGGGGTCGGGCTCGAGTGAGGCGGAGAAGACGCTGGGTTCTCGTGGTGGTGGTTGAATAGGTCGTAGTGGTGGATCGGGTTTAGGTGGAGGCCGGGGAAGAATAGGAGAACAGGGAGCCCGTGGGAGGACTGCGGGTGTCGACGCTCGCCAGGCTGAAGGTGGAGCTCGTCGAGCCTTGGCCGGGGAAGATGAGCAGGTGGGTGGTTCGGGTTGGCCGCCGGGTGGCCGTTCGAGGGGATTTGGGAGGAGAGCAGGGTGGCCGCTGAACTCAGGCCGGAGTTGAGGGAAGAACAGTAGCACAGTCGAGCTCGACTGTTGGCCGGATCCGGAGTAGCAGCTCGGCGGGTGTTCTGATGTTGATGGGTGGATCGGCTGGCCGGCCGGAGAGGACTCAGGATGAGCTGGCCGGCCGGGGGGTGAACAGTGAGATGGTTTTAAATTCCCCCCCCCTTTTTCTATTCAAAAAGAAAAAGGAGAAGAAGAAGAAGAAATGAAGAAGAAGAAGAGAAGAAGAAAGGAAAAATGAAAAGGAAAGAGAGTGGCTATGGTTGAGGGCTTGAGGAGGGAGGAGAGAGAAGATGGTGGCTTCCCTAGGTTTGGTGATTAGGGCTTGGTTGGGAAGAGAGCCTTGAGGGGACATTAAATAGGATATGTGAGTAGAAAAATGAATGGTGATGATGCACCCATTTTGAATGGGTGGTCAGGATTTGACATGGAGGATTCCTTCATGCAAGGGTGAGGGTTGGGTTGACTAGTCAATATTGGGGCTTCTCCATTGGTTTGAACCAATGGGGTGTTGACACCTAATACAATATTTGCAAATTAGTCCCCTTAAATTTGGGTATTTGCATAGACACGTGAAATGATGAAAAATTTATGGGCGATTTGGTGGTCGATGTTTTATAGGGTGAGGGGGTGTTGTGTGTTTGGTATAGGCTTAATTAGTGGGTATTTTGATTAAGTCAGGATTAAACGGGATTAGTCAAAATGGTATCCCCAATTTAATTAGAAATAAATGCAAGTTGTGTTTTAAAATTAATTAGGATTACATGGGGCCAAAATTAGGTTGGGTCACAAATATCATTAGTGAAGATGACTCAGAATAGAATATTACCCTAATTTGGGTTGCACAAAAAATGGGTCAAGATTGCCTCCAAGTTCGATTAAAACGCACAACGATACAAAATTGGAATTTATCTAGAAATTAAATAAACGTCCGCGACGAATATTGTGCGGCTAAAATGAAGCACAAGAGAGCATAATTACGAGTTACGAAAAGGTCAGAATGGAAGACGGGCACATCTAGGACAAGATTGTGAAATTTATTGGAAGGCAAAAGCTAGGGTAGCGCTCCAAATATCGAAGCAACGACAAGGCACAATAATTAAATAAAATTACGACAATTAATTACTATCTCCAATAATTAAATCCTAAATAATACAATAAAATTTATAACCCTACATTTTGGTCAGGGGTTCATCTAGTGGGCTTCTAGGTCAAGTCTATTAGCTCAACATTAAGAACACAGTACATAATATATTTATAAATACACATCTCATACAATTATTTATAAATTAATACACACAATATTAATAATATTCAAAAAGTCCAAAATATCCCTGTTTTTGGAATGTGGTAGTGACACAAGGTGTCCCGCCCCAGTCCCAAAAATACGTAGGAGTAGGATACGTGATCATGCCAGCCGTATGAATATGGCACTCCAATATATGGAAACCATAACACACGTACGCTGTATATGAATAACAAAATCCATAAGTGGTATAAATCCAACACAAGTCATATGGTATAATCTAGATCTTATCCATAGAATCAATATAAATAAATCTAGTATCTACGAGCTAGATATCAATGTGAGGTATCTTAATAATGACAGTCAGATGGAAACAAATCCACTATCAAATTAGAATATGGAATAAACAAGATAAATACAATATAAGTACAACAACTACCAACTACTAAGACTCAAAGAGAGGACCTACTCAAAGTATAGGTAACCAGTCCAGATCTGCGCTCCTGTAAACACTCATGAACAATACACCTGGAAGCGGACCAGGTCCACAGAGGGACATAACAAGATACAGAAAAGCATGCCATAAAGTAAATACTATAAAACTCCAGGGTGACCTAACCATCTAAGTGAAATGCAACTTGAGGACAACTTTGAGTATATGGGAAGGTGTAAGCTAGACATATGCTGACGTAATTCACCAGTTGTGACAACCGGCTAGTATATGCCACATATGCCCCGTATAATACGGGCGCAGGAATACAGTAACGTCCAACGTTCTATAGAGTGTGGTATCTGTAATATCATCAAGTAACATCCAACACTCTACAGAACGTGGTATCAGTAATATATATATACGTCCGTATCACTCCGTCGAGTTCGGTGCCAGTGTAAAGGAGTGGGGTATCCCATATGCCTACTAGTCGTCCTCCCCGCCCAATGATCTAAGCATGTTGCATCTACAACACGCGTCAGCTACTATGCCTCGGCATCGTAACTCTGGCTCATAGTCTATCGTTAGAGCAAGGGTCCATCCTTACAACCAACAAGGACAAGGATGGTACCATCGTACCACGCTAGTCTATGCTCCACCTACTATTAACTGCTAAGTCTTCTAACATGCATCACTATTAACAGTTATTCTCTATCCGTCGTACGCCTACACGTACAGGTGGCCAACCACATACGCAGGACCGTGCCCTACATGAGACTCACAAAACGTGTACAAAATGTGTCAAGGCCTGGGAGTCATACCAATAACTCTACAACTTTAGGTGGGTCTACTAGACACTAGGTCAAACACAAGTCCTAACGTCAACGCATTCGTTGACTACACCCGAGTCTCTCTCGGACGCGCACAATTATAATAATAACATACAGTTAAATAATGCAGAATTTAAACAGTATAACAAATGCAAGGTATACTTGCCTGGCAAGCGGCTGTGTAGTTCCAATAACCAGCTCCGGAAGTCGTGCAGATAAATCCAACAGGTCTCCGGGGTCAGCGTACACAGGTACGGGAATCGGGATGACTACTGCGGTTTGTCTGACGAGGGTGACGGGTTCATAGTGAACATGAGGGCGAGGGTAATAACGATGATTTAGATTGACACAGTGATGGTTAAGGGTGACAGTGTTTAATGATGATGATGGTTCGAGATGATGGTGAGGACAATGTGAGGATGATAGGGATGATGATAATGTTGATGATCCTGATGATAGGGGATGGTGACGATGTCGACGATGATGGCGATGATGATGCCAAGGACGATGATGATGACTAGGATGATAATGACAAGGATGATGGTGGTAATAAAGATGATGAGACAATGATTAGGGTTTCATGTATTGAGGATGGATGATGATGCCAAGATCGATGATAATTTCATGATGGTGATGACGACCACGATGATGATGGTGGACGAGGATGATAAGGATGACTAGGATGATGACGACGAGGGCGAGGTCGATGATGGCAGGGATGACAATGTGGATGCTAGCAATTTCGAGGACGACGATGTAGGTGATGGGATAAGGTTTATATTGATGGTGGTAGTGTTGGTAGAGTTTTATAGGGAAGATAACGATGTATATAATGATGAAGATGTTGGTGGTGGCTACTGAACTTCGACCAGCGAGGGGGAGGGAGGTCCGGCCAACAAGAGGAGGACAAGGAGGAGAGGGGGCTGTGGTGAACGGAGGGCATGGGGGAAACGGAGATGAAGTCGGAGAGGAAGTCGAAGAGTGTGGTGGTAATGGTGTTTGCTGGGAAGAGAGGGGCTGTCCAATCGACTCCCGTGGGGGTCGGGTGCTCGGGATGAAGTCGAGGGGAGGCAATGGTGGTGGGGTTGCTGTCGCCTCCAGTGGTGGGGAGTCATCCGCTGGAGCGTCGGGGTCGGGTGCTCGGGGATGCTGGTGGTGGTGGTTCTGCGGGAAGGTGGCCGGCTGCTCGTGGTCGAGTTCGTCGGCCAGGCGGAGGTGTTCTGGGCGGTGCAGCGGGTCGGGGGGGTCGTGCAGGCGTTCAGGAGCTCCGGCGTGGCACAGTCGGGTTGATGGTTGGAAGACGGTGGGGGAGGGTGGACTCGGCGGTGGTTGGCAGCGGCACAAGGGGGTTAGGGAAGTTGATGGTGATGGTGACTGGGAGGTCGACGAGGGGGGAGAGGGAGGTCAGGAGGAGGCCGACGGCTCCGACGAGGGCTGACTCCGGCGAGGGCTGGACATTGGGGGGGAGTCGGGCACAGGGGAGGGGGAAAGATGAATAGTGTTTTGGATTTTGGGATTTGATTTTTAGGTCAAGAAGAAAAAAATAGAAAAAGTAATTTTATACATGTAGAAATTTGGGCTTGGGTTTGGCATAGGATTAGGACTTGGTCAACACTCCTTGGTATGGGCCTTGGGCTCACATGGGGATGTTGGGAGGGCTAGAATTTGCATTAATTAAATACAAGGGTAAATTAATATACGGGGCGATGTGCGCGTGTTGCACACCCCAAAAATTACGGAAAGATCCACGTGAAGGAAAAATTGGGTTTCTTCACGTATTGCCCAACGGTGGGGACATCTCAATACAATTTTGCATAATAGCCCCCAATAATTGGAATATTGCACAAAGGCAGAAATTGGATTTTAATTCATTAAAATTACTGTGCACGATGTTCTGGAATTAATTAGGAGCACATGGAGATAAAATTAGGTCGGACACAAGTATCTGGGGCATAGAAGTTACATTGTAGAATATTAATAAAATTTTGGTGGTACAAAATGGTCAAGATTATGTCTCCAATTTCGATTGGAACGCACAAGGGTACAGCGATGGAGTTTATTTTAGAATTAATTAAATACGTTCGCGACGTTTATTGTGCGACTAAAATATAGCACAAGAAGGCAATATTATAAGTTACACAAGGGTCAGAATAGATGGTGGTCATGTCTAGGACAGGGTTGTGAAATTTGTTGCAAGGCAATGGCTAGTGTAGTGCTCCAATTAATGAAGCAACGGTAAGGTGCGCTACACAATAAAATAATGTACAGTTAATTCAGACGCCGTGTTCTAAATTTCTAATTGAGTTCAAACTATCCCTAATTCCACTATATAAGCCAGGTAACCCTAATTTCGGGTGAGGGGGTTTACAATCTACCCAACTTAAAAACAATTTTGTCCTCGAAATTAAAATAAGGCATAATTGGTTTAACTCCTTCACTTGCGTACGTAAAACAAGTTAAATCGCAACTCTTCCAACATTTAACTTATTCAAATCCATCGAAATCCTTTTTAAATTTAACCATTATTTAAATCAAGCGTCAACACATCGCGTTGTCTTCTCCATTCTCAATTTAATAATCCACATTCAATCTAATTTAAATCTCTATGACATCCCAAATTAGAATTTATATCGCAATCTTCAATTATTAAAATTTCCTCGAGAAAACAATTATAACCAACTATTATTTCTATCCTCAACTTGTGAATTCCGTACTCTTTAATTTCAATTTAAATCCACGATATTTTCAAATAGGTAATCCCAAGATCAAAATTTCTTTAAATTCAATCCTGAATTTGGAATTTAATCCGTCCTTGTCCATGTTTAGAGTTCTATCTATTTTCCTCTAGGTTTAAATCATTGATTCAACCTTCCATATTAAAATTTTAAATTATATGCTCACATATCGGTATTTGGTTTGCCATATCCCGATTTTTAAATTTTATCAATCCTTTATCATATTAATCATCCTTCTAGAATTCTTAATTTTATAATGACTTGAACCTCTATATCCAATTTTTTTTTCTTGATCACAAGCTAGGAGAAGTTTCTCTTGAGTCGACAATGCAATTGCTACCCAACTTAGGCTATACCCCTCTATCACATAAGGCCCTTACATTTCAGAAATCTTATTCCTTAATTTTGCTTAATCCTGTTACTCAATCCTCAAAAGTTTTAACACCAAATATATTACATGGGATATGCCCTTGGTTTTAAAATAATAATCAAATAATATATTTGGCCTATAGGGTACATCTCATACTATCTGCATATCAACTTATGCTAGGCACGAGGCTTCATCTTTCCGAAATAAGGAAAGACGAAAAACAATAATAAAGAGTTAAAGGGGAGGTAATAGATTAGAAGTATGGGGATCAAGGCGTTTAAAGAATTCAATAGGAATTATCAAGGCATTTGTGGATTGAAATTCTATTTTGGATAATTCCTATTCATATGCTCGCATCTGTACAGTTATGTAACGAATACGATATGCTCAGACATATCTAGAGGGAAAGTACATTCGTCTACTAATCACTATATATCTCAATCCATGTAAAATAGTTATGCGAAGGGCAAACCAAGCACACTATGGTTGATCAGACCGTAGTACTCTGATTCTGAAATATATTAGTGTACGCGTCCAATAATACATATGTCATGAACAAGCTTGATAAAAGACTGAGGTTGCAAAACTAGGCTGTAACAGCAGCATAAGTCTTGGTAGTACAAAAATATAAGCACGCTAGATTATGATGAGAGAAATTACAAAATAACTCGAGTTCATAAAACCAAACAAGATACAAAATTAGGATTCTATAATCTCTACAGTTGTCATACTCACTCCTTATCTAAGTCGCTAGTCGACCCAATAGGGGTTTGGGCCTATAATTTCTACAGTATGAATAAACACTATCTTCTTATACAAGTCTAAAGTTGTGTCATCCTATTATACTTCCTTAATGGGTCAATAGGGCTATGTGATACTATGTTGTGAGGCATACTACCCAACTTAAAAATAATTAACTAAAACTGTGACAGTCTTAAGGGGATCCTACAAATTAATAAGGTTCTGGTATATAATGTACAATTCTTATTGGGCTATACGAGGAACGGATCTTAGTACTTATTTGGGTCTCCTATGGTATCATGTAGTTCGCAGTCATCTTAAATCTTAATCATATAGCTCATAGAATACATGTGTTAATAGTAAGAATGGAAGAGTTAATAACCTTTTAAGGAGAAAAAGGGAAATATAACTTGTCACGACCCGCACCCGGAAGTTCGGGCACGAGTACGTGGGTACGTCCAGCCTACGCCGCAGAGTCGGCGGTAGTACGCTGTCTAGGTCAATCCATCTAACTAATCTAACTCATTCACAATTAACATAGGCAAGGTAATAATGGGAATATAAACTTAAAATTTGCAACTGAATTAAATGTGACAACAATTCAAATGTTTAATACAGGAATTTCAAATGAAATCGGGGACAAACCCGATTAAATAAGATAAGAACAGAAATAAAAGATAGCTACTAAAAGCTACTCAGCAGCAGGGGTCTCCTGGATAGGGTCTGGCTCCTCATAGGTATCATCTGTACCTTCATATGGACCATAATAGGTAGGGGCAAGGTCCTCATCATCGCCTAAATCAACAGATCCAGTCAGGAAAGGAGCAAAGTACACAGTGCACAACAAGGTTAAACTAAATAATTATGACAATTAATTATTAAATATCATGTTAAGGAAATTGCATAAAGGAATGTTAATGTCTCAGAGTCAACACTATAAACAGGAATATGAGAAAACAGAAGTAAATGAGCAGAGTAAAACTATCACAGTCAGCAAGAAAGATAACATGACTAGAAACTATCTGTATGAAACTTGTGTTTGTTTAGAATACTTAGTTGGCATGCAGGGGTTTATAAGGCTAATCCGGCCGTCATAAACGGCTATTATTCACGAATAATCGAGATCCGGCTGATGGACAGTCGTGTACCAACAGCTATTATTCACGACAAGGGGAAGGGTAAACTACATGCCTTTCAGTATTCTCCCACCCGACATGAGAAACAAGACATGAATTCCAAATATTCAAGACATGAAATATAGTATTCTAACACTACGTGTAATCAACAAGAGTACTAGTAGAGCAGGGAATTTAATTATCACAATATAAAGATTAACTTGAAGTGCAGGTACTTGCCTGTTGTCTGGATCTGATTAAATTAGGTTCTTGGGAGAAATTTCCACAGATGAGTCCAAAAGCTGAAACAGACATTACCATCATGCTCAGAAGATGTCAAATAGCTAGAAACGCCTGTCCTTGGGTCCAATTTGGAGACAAGGACAAAAACGGCAGTTTCGGGTCAAAACGGGGTCCGCCGTTGGGCCCGCTTTGCACCGAAAAACGTGTCCGGGTCAAAGGTCTCCAAATTCACCAAACTTAGTGTCAACAGGTCAGGAACGCTGATACGAACCCAACGGAACTTCCAGATTTGGATTCCGATAAGCCGAACACAAAATCGCCCGTCGAGCGGGGCCTGTGGGGCCCACGACACGCAATTTTGTCAACGTTCTCAGAATCGAACCAAACTTGACCCACAGGACCAGCGTATCGCTACGAGTCCGATGGCGCAAGTTTCGTCTCGATCCGACGAGTGTACACGAAATTAGGGTGAATTGCCGAAAAGGCGGATACGGGGCGATGTCCGCGGATACGCGTTGATTCCGGTGTGTACGCACACCCGAATCAGCTTCCACGAAGACTCACACGTCCGTATCGACGGTGCGTACGTATCTGCGAAGACCGCACGCGACCAAGTCGTCCCGTTTGGCGGGACGTACTCGGTTCCGGGGTGAAACAGGGTCTGGTTTTTCCTGTTTTTGGATCGCGGTGTGCGATCACCACAGGACGCGATGCCCCGAACAGTTTGTCCGGACACCGAGAGGGTCATACAGGCTTCACAACGCAATTTGCGGAATTGAAATCCGAGCTACGAGCGAAAAGTTACACGTACCTGAAGGGGACCCGAAAAACCGGGGAAAAACCGTGTCCGTGTCGTGTCCGACACGACATGAGGAAAAGGGGATTTAGGGTTAGGGTTTCGGGACAGCGGCGGTCGGCCGGAGGCCTGGGCGGCGCTGGCTGGCCGGCGAGGGTGGGGGACTGGTCGTCGGAGCGTGGCGGAGCTTCTGGCGGTCGGCGGCGGAGTAGGGTGGCCGGCAGCGGCGGCTGCGGCTGCTGCTGCGGTTGCTGGCGTCGGGGACGGCGGAGCGGGGCGCCGGAGGAGGAGCGGAGGAGAGGGGAGAAGGAGCTGGGCGGCGCCGCGGCGAGGCGAGGAGGTCGGCGGGGAGCTTTGAGGCGGCAGCGGCGGAGTAGGGTGGCCGGGGAGTTTGGGTGAGGCGAGGGTGGTGGAGGAGACGGAGGCGGGGGCTTTATAAGGAGGGCGAGGCGGTTAGGGGAGCCGGCCAAGGCGGAGCGGGGGCGACGTGGGCGCGGGGAGCGCGGCGAGCGGGGCGCGGGACGTGCGGCGCTGCGCGCGGCGGCCGGCGCTGAACGCGGGCGGTTAGGGCTGGGTCGCTGCGGGCTGGCGGGTGGCGGGTTGGCGGATGGCGGGTTGGCCAACCCGACCCGACCCGAAAGGGCGGCTGGGCTGGGCTGGGCTTCGGCCCACCGGGCCGGGCCGGCCCAGAAGAAAATAAAATAAAAATATAATATAATATAAATAATAATAATAATATAATAATAATAATAATAAAAACAGTTAATTTAATTAATTAATTAGAAAATTATTTTTAGGCTTTTAAAAATAGGTCTGAGGCCCAGAAAAATCCAGAAAATTTTCCCTAAGTCCAATTTTTCATTTTACACCCAAAAATGTTATTTTCATGACATTTTGATATTATTTATTACCAATTAAAAATCATTTATTAATTGAAAACCCTGACTTTAATTACAGAAAATTTCCAGAAAATTCCAGAAAATTGGGAAAAATCCAAGATTTAATAATTTGAAAATTTGGGGGTTTACAACCTACCCAACTTACAAAAATTTCGTCCTCGAAATTTAAGAATAACAAGGCACGAAAGGAAAGGCCGAAAAATAAAATACAATATACCTCAGGGTTCAAAAAGGTAGGGGTATCGCTCTCTAATCTCGTCTTCTCGCTCCCAGGTGGATTCGCCGGGAGAATGGTGCTTCCAAGCTACGCGAACCAGTGAGATAACCTGGTTCCGTAGGACTTTCTCCGAGCGATCCAGGATCTCCACGGGTTGCTCTTGGTAAGTCAAACTTGGGCCTACTTCGAGTTCTGAGTGATCCAAAATGTGACTGGGGTCTGACACATACTTCCTCAGCTGCGACACGTGGAAGACGTTATGTACTCCATCCAGAGAGGGTGGCAATGCCAGTCGGTATGCCACTTCCCCGATTTTCTCCTGTATGCCAAAAGGTCCGATGAATCTTGGGCTGAGTTTTCCACTCCTTCCGAACCTAATGGTGCCACGTGTCGGGGAAATCTTTAAGAATACCAGCTCTCCAACCTTTAATAAAGTCACAATCAGGTCTTAGTTCCATAAGCAAAATATTTAAATTGACTTGAATTTTATAAATTTAATTACCTCAAATTCTAAGGGCCTTCGGTGGCTATTTGCCCAATGTCGTTGCCTGTCTTGAGCCACTCGAAGTCTGTCCCTTATTTGCTTTACCTTCTCAGCTGAATCGATCACCATCTCTGGTCCCAGTAGGGCTCTTTCTCCAACGTCGTCCCATGATAGCGGGGTACGACATCTTCGGCCATACAGGGCTTCAAATGGAGTCATCTCGATACTGGCTTGATAGCTGTTGTTATAAGAGAACTCCACCAGATGTAAATAGTCTTCCCAGGATCCTCCAAAATCCAGAACACATGTACGGAGCATATCTTCAAGTGTCTGGATGGTACGTTCCGATTGTCCATCGGTTTGGGGATGATAAGCTGTGCTGAATTTGAGTTGAGTCCCCAAGCTGGCTTGTAAGCTCTTCCAGAAGTGAGAGGTGAATCTTGAATCCCTGTCGGAGACAATACTTACTGGAACTCCATGCAGCCTAACAATATGTCTGATATATAACTCTGCCAGCTTCTCTGTAGATAGCCCTACTTTGAAGGGTAGGAAGTGTGCAGACTTGGTCAGTCTATCTACTATCACCCAGATTGCATCCTTTCCACTAGGTGTCCTTGGAAGGCCGGAAACAAAATCCATTGTGATATGTTCCCACTTCCACTCCGGAATGGGTAGTGGTTGAAGCAATCCTCCAGGTCGTTGTCTTTCAGCCTTAACCTATTGGCACACTAAACAGCGGGATACGAACCTGGATACTTCTCTCTTCATGCCATGCCACCAAACATGCGTCCTCAGGTCCTTGTACATCTTGTTGGCTCCTGGATGTATGGAGTATTGTGATCTGTGCGCCTCTTGCAAAATTTCTTCTCTTATGTCTCCTTGAGGTACACATAATCTATCGCCATGCCTCAGTGATCCATCCTCATGAATTCTGAAATCTTCTACTAATCCAGCTTGCACTTGACCTCGAAGGCTTCGCAGGCCTTCGTCTTGAAACTGAGTCTCCTTGATTTTGTCTATTAAAGTAGACTGAATCTGCAAGTTCATCATTTGGCCTTCTTTTTCTGGGATAATTACTTCAATACCCAGACTTTCCAGGTCCTCGAGTAAGTGCCGGTTCAAAGTCAAGTACATCGCCATAGGGTACCTGCTTAGAGCATCAGCAACTACATTTGCCTTCCCAGGGTGATATTGAAGAGTGATATCAAAGTCTTTCATTAGTTTCAGCCACCTTCTTTGCCTCATGTTTAGCTCTTTCTGAGTAAAAATATATTTTAGACTTTTATGGTCTGTAAATATTTCCACCCTTTCTCCATAAAGGTAATGCTTCCAAAGTTTAAGAGCAAAAATGACAGCTGCCAATTCTAAATCATGGGTTGGATAATTCTTTTCATGTGGTCGAAGCTGTCTAGAGGCATATGCTATTACTTTCTTATTCTGCTCCAATACACAACCTAGACCTTTTCCAGAAGCATCACTATAAATAGCGAAACCTCCGGTTCCAGAAGGTAAGGTCAGAATAGGGGCAGAAGTCAGTCTTTTCTTCAATTCCTCAAAAGCATGCTGGCATTCATCAGTCCAGGTGAACTCTTCATCCTTCCTTGTTAACTTTGTCATGGGTTCAGCAATCCTAGCAAAGTCCTTTACAAACTTCCGATAGTAGCCAGCTAGTCCCAGGAAGCTTCTAATCTCTGCTACAGAGTCTGGAGTGGGCCAGGATTCTACTGCCGCTATCTTCTTAGGATCTACGGCTATTCCATCTCCAGTCACAACATGTCCCAAGAATTCTACTTTGTCTAGGAAGAAAGCACATTTAGACAATTTTCCATAAAGCCTTTCCTTCCTCAAAGTCTCCAACGCTAGCCTCAAATGTTCTTCATGTTCTTCGGGGGTCTTGGAGTAGATCAAAATATCGTCAATAAAGACCACTACAAATTTGTCTAGGTATGGCTGGAAGACTCTGTTCATTAAGTTCATAAAAACTGCTGGAGCATTCGTCAACCCGAACGGCATCACTAAGAATTCGTAATGTCCGTTCCGGGTATTGAAAGCAGTTTTAGGAATGTCTTCCTTTCTCACCCTTACTTGGTGGTAACCAGACCTCAAATCAATCTTTGAAAAGACCCGAGCTCCACTCAACTGATCAAATAAGTCATCTATCCTGGGCAGGGGATACTTATTCTTAATTGTTAAGGCATTTAAGGCCCTATAGTCAATACACATTCTGGATGTTCCGTTCTTCTTGGGCACAAAAAGTATTGGGGCTCCCCAGGGTGAGACACTAGACCTAATGAACCCTTTGTCTTCTAGCTCCTTGATTTGTTCATTAAGTTCTATTATCTCTTTCTTGTTGATTCTGTAGGGATTCTGAGATACTGGTGCTGCTCCTGGCACTAAGTCAATGGAGAATTCAACTTCTCGGTCTGGGGGTAAGCCTGGGAGATCCTCAGGGAAGACATCTAGGTATTCAGAGATGATAGGTGGCAATTCTTCTGTTACTAGGGCTCCACAAATTTTGTTATTACCCATTTCTCTAGAACCTCTAGCAAATTCAAATTCTGGCTGGCCAGGGGGTCTGAAGATTACACTGCCCCTGTGACAGTCTATTGTGGCATGATGTTGACTTAACCAATCCATACCCAGTATAATGTCAAAACTGGGCACTGGCATTACAAGTAGTCTAGCATACAGTTCTCTTCCACATAATGTAATAGGGCAATTGTTACAAGCATCACTAACCGGAATGATTCCTCCACCGGTAATGATCTTATAACAATTCCTAAGGGGTTTAGTGGTTAAACTATGCTTCATAAGAAATTCTACTGACATGAATGAATGTGAAGCTCCAGAGTCAAATAAAGTAATAGCTGGTATTGAATTTATAAGCACGGAACCTGTGATCACGTCCGCTGTGGCCTCAGCTTCTTCCAGAGTCATTGCATAAGCACGGCCTTGCTGCGGTGCACCCCTCTGTTGCTGCTGGTGCTGAGCAAAGCGTTGTTGTTGAGTTGGAAGCGGGGGTCCCCTTTGTTGTGCTGCTGGGGGCCTGGCCTGGACTGGAGCCTTTGGTGCAGCTGGACGTCCTTGAGCAACAGGACAGTCCCTCAATTGATGTGCTGGGGAACCACAATAGAGGCAAGCACCTAGCCTCTTTCTACAGTCTTGCCAAGTGTGGCCTGGTTTTTGGCAATAGTTGCAAGGGGGAGCTCGCTGGTTCTGTCCTTGAGCCTGGGGTGCTGGAGCTCGAGGGGGAGGACGCTGATTTTGCTGCGGGGCCCTCTGCTGTTGTTGTTGTTGAAAAGGGCGTTTGTTGGGTCCCGTATTCCCGGTATCTCTTTCTCGTTTCAGTTTATGCCCCATGTCTCTCTCAACGCCTTGAGCCACGCTCAAGATCTCCTCATAGGTGCGAGCTCGGCTGGTGGTGACAGCGAGGCGAATGTCTGGAGATAGCCCCTTCTTGAATCTTCGGGCTCTGTCCTCCGGGGTACGAACCATGTACTCCGCAAAGTGGCTTAACCTGCTAAATTCAGCAGTATATTCATCAACAGTCATGTTACCTTGTTCCAGTCTCTCGAATTGGCTTTCGAGAGCTTCCCGAGCCACTTCGGGATAAAATTTCTCCTTGAATAGCCTCTTGAAGTCCTCCCAGGTGACGTCGGGAGCAGATAGTTGGGGTTCATCTCTGAACCAGGTTCGAGCAATATCGAACAGTTGCAGGCTAGCGGATTCCACTTTGAGATCGTCGGGAACCCGAGCAGTCTTCAGGAGTCTCTCGACATTCTCTATCCACTCATCAGCGTAGAGAATGCCCTCAGTTCCATAAAATTCCAGAGGCCTAAGGTTCTTGAAGTCTTTAGCACTCCCTGGCCTCTTGAGTGACGACTCCTGGGGTTTAAGAGCTTCTGAGAGGCTGGTCCGCAGAAGTGCCGTCTGTTCTTTTTGGGATTCCACTAATCCCTGGAATACTCCTATTAGCTGTGCCCCATCTAAGGTAACTGCCGGAACAGATGGGGGCGGCGGGAGTGCAAGAGTCTCGGGCACATTCAGCTCAGCTGGTTCTGATGTGCCTCCTACTGTGTTCCTGGTCTGGACCATTCTGAAAGATTAAGGGATAGGAAGATCAGAATAGAATACTTGAAAATCAAGGGCGATAGAAAAATTGAGCAGCAATGATATCAAAAATTGAAATAAGGACGCTATACTGTGAATGAGCTTTTCCTAGAATCCTCAATCTTAGTCCATACCTTGTCCTAGGGTATTACCCTATTTAAGGATAGGACCTGCATGGGCCACCATAAAAACGTGTCACGACCCGCACCCGAAAGTTCGGGCACGAGTACGTGGGTACGTCCAGCCTACGCCGCAGAGTCGGCGGTAGTACGCTGTCTAGGTCAATCCATCTAACTAATCTAACTCATTCACAATTAACATAGGCAAGGTAATAATGGGAATAGAAACTTAAAATTTGCAACTGAATTAAATGTGACAACAATTCAAATATTTAATACAGGAATTTCAAATAAAATCGGGGACAAACCCGATTAAATAAGATAAGAACAGAAATAAAAGATAGCTACTAAAAGCTACTCAGCAGCAGGGGTCTCCTGGGTAGGGTCTGGCTCCTCATAGGTATCATCTGTACCTTCATATGGACCATAATAGGTAGGGGCAAGGTCCTCATCATCGCCTAAATCAACAGATCCAGTCAGGAAAGGAGCAAAGTACACAGTGCACAACAAGGTTAAACTAAATAATTATGATAATTAATTATTGAATATCATGTTAAGGAAATTGCATAAAGGAATGTTAATGTCTCAGAGTCAACACTATAAACAGGAATATGAGAAAACAGAAGTAAATGAGCAGAGTGAAACTATCACAGTCAGCAAGAAAGATAACATGACTAGAAACTATCTGTATGAAACTTGTGTTTGTTTAGAATACTTAGTTGGCATGCAGGGGTTTATAAGGCTAATTCGGCCGTCATAAACGGCTATTATTCACGAATAATCGAGATCTGGCTGATGGACAGTCGTGTACCAACAGCTATTATTCACGACAAGGGGAAGGGTAAACTACATGCCTTTCAGTATTCTCCCACCCGACATGAGAAACAAGACATGAATTCCAAATATTCAAGACATGAAATATAGTATTCTAACACTACGTGTAATCACCAAGAGTACTAGTAGAGCAGGGAATTTAATTATCACAATATAAAGATTAACTTGAAGTGCAGGTACTTGCCTGTTGTCTGGATCTGATTAAATTAGGTTCTTGGGAGAAATTTCCACAGATGAGTCCAAAAGCTGAAACAGACATTACCATCATGCTCAGAAGATGTCAAATAGCTAGAAACGCCTGTCCTTGGGTCCAATTTGAAGACAAGGGCAAAAACGGCAGTTTCGGGTCAAAACGGGGTCCGCCGTTGGGCCCGCTTTGCACCGAAAAACGTGTCCGGGTCAAAGGTCTCCAAATTCACCAAACTTAGTGTCAACAGGTCAGGAACGCTGATACGAACCCAACGGAACTTCCAGATTTGGATTCCGATGAGCCGAACACAAAATCGCCCGTCGAGCGGGGCTTGTGGGGCCCACGACACGCGATTTTGTCAACGTTCTCAGAATCGAACCAAACTTGACCCACAGGACCAGCGTATCGCTACGAGTCCGATGGCGCAAGTTTTGTCTCGATCCGACGAGTGTACACGAAATTAGGGTAAATTGCCGAAAAGGCGGATACGGGGCGATGTCCGCGGATACGCGTTGATTCCGGTGTGTACGCACACCCGAATCAGCTTCCACGAAGACTCACACGTCCGTATCGACGGTGCGTACGTATCTGCGAAGACCGCACACGACCAAGTCGTCCCGTTTGGCGGGACGTACTCGGTTCCGGGGTGAAACAGGGTCTGGTTTTTCCTGTTTTTGGATCGCGGTGTGCGATCACCACAGGACGCGATGCCCCGAACAGTTTGTCCGGACACCGAGAGGGTCATACAGGCTTCACAACGCAATTTGCGGAATTGAAATCCGAGCTACGAGCGAAAAGTTACACGTACCTGAAGGGGACCCGAAAAACCGGGGAAAAACCGTGTCCGTGTCGTGTCCGACACGACACGAGGAAAAGGGGATTTAGGGTTAGGGTTTCGGGACAGCGGCGGTCGGCCGGAGGCCTGGGCGGCGCTGGCTGGCCGGCGAGGGCGGGGGACTGGTCGCCGGAGCGTGGCGGAGCTTCTGGCGGTCGGCGGCGGAGTAGGGTGGCCGGCAGCGGCGGCTGCGGCTGCTGCTGCGGTTGCTGGCGTCGGGGACGGCGGAGCGGGGCGCCGGAGGAGGAGCGGAGGAGAGGGGAGAAGGAGCTGGGCGGCGCCGCGGCGAGGCGAGGAGGTCGGCGGGGAGCTTTGAGGCGGCAGCGGCGGAGTAGGGTGGCCGGGGAGTTTGGGTGAGGCGAGGGTGGTGGAGAAGACGGAGGCGGGGGCTTTATAAGGAGGGCGAGGCGGTTAGGGGAGCCGGCCAAGGCGGAGCGGGGGCGACGTGGGCGCGGGGAGCGCGGCGAGCGGGGCGCGGGACGTGCGGCGCTGCGCGCGGCGGCCGGCGCTGAACGCGGGCGGTTAGGGCTGGGTCGCTGCGGGCTGGCGGGTGGCGGGTTGGCGGGTGGCGGGTTGGCCAACCCGACCCGACCCGACCCGAAAGGGCGGCTGGGCTGGGCTGGGCTTCGGCCCACCGGGCCGGGCCGGCCCAGAAGAAAATAAAATAAAAATATAATATAATATAAATAATAATAATAATATAATAATAATAATAATAAAAACAGTTAATTTAATTAATTAATTAGAAAATTGTTTTTAGGCTTTTAAAAATAGGTCTGAGGCCCAGAAAAATCCAGAAAAATTTCCCTAAGTCCAAATTTTTATTTTACACCCAAAAATGTTATTTTCATGACATTTTGATATTATTTATTACCAATTAAAAATCATTTATTAATTGAAAACCCTGACTTTAATTACAGAAAATTCCCAGAAAATTCCAGAAAATTGGGAAAAATCCAAGATTTAATAATTTGAAAATTTGGGGGTTTACATAACTCGTATCGAGTTATGGATACGAATTACGCGATTTAAAGCTAAGAATAATCAGATCATAATCTAAAGGAATAACTCGAACTATCAAGCTCTAACTACCAAGCACGTAATTCAAAGTTTAAATTACCCAACTATAACCCTAGAAAACTATATATCCTAACAAAGAATAAGATCACTTGGCTTATAATCAGAGGAGTCGAGTGGTACGAGTTAAAAGATGAAGAAAAGAAGAATTATAATTTAATTATCGTACAATTAGCGAGCGCTAAGGTTACAGAGAACATGATATAAAATCAAAAATAGGAAGACTTTAGATAAGATTATGGTTTCTTAAGGGGAAGGTAATATGCTAATCTCTGTGCTCAAGGTATGATCGAGGAATTTCCATACTCATTCCTCTCGGCTTCCTAGGGTACTGTCTGCTAATATCAAGACAAGGATCTATATCCTAACATTATCACTATGCAAATTAGGTTTAGTCCCTACATTCGATCTCGGTTTCTATTGGTTCCTTAATACTAGGGTCAAACACTAGGGTCAAATCTCTAACTAGCTCTAGTAGTTCCTATACTACACTTAAGTCCTTCTTAATTATGTCAAGGAATAATGGTAAGCCATTCTTTAAATAAGGATGCTAGGGTTTGCCTAAATATTCTAAACCTAGTGACATGTCAGAGTTTCAGTTACTCCTAATAGGAAGGTTATCCTACTTATTATCTAACAACAGGGACTTCTATATTCTAGGGGAAGGCTATACTTCTAGGAACTAATAGGGAAGCACATGAATCAAGCAGGATGCATTCGTTCAAATAGAATGGTTTGGAAAGAAGATGAGTCATAGTCAGATGTGGATGAGATCCTATACTCTAATCCTATTTGCAGGCTTGCTCGGTACAGTAACGTAACCGAGACAATATGCTCTGACCTGCATGGGCCACCACACAAGGTATCTTGCCTAATCTAAAAAAAAATGAAGTCCCAACTCAAGGCGTCGTCCGATCTACCCGTCACATAAATTAAACAAGTTAGATTACAAAAGTGGGTGAATAGGTTCCTCCATTTTAATTTATTTTAATTCTGAATAAAATAACCTAAAATAGTATTTTAATCTTATTATAATCTTATTTTTTGTTAAACCCTAATTTTGGTCCATAGAAAGTCAACTTTATAGATTTGTGATCTGTGACACGCAAATCGAGGCAATCCGTTGACCAAAAAGTCAACCAACTCAAATCCTAGATTTGTGTGTATAATCCTATAGATTTGAATGTTAAATGAACATCGGAATCGATGGTTTCATAAAATCACAAGTCGGTAAAGAGTTATGGCCACAAGGGCGCACAGATGAAAGTTTTCGGTGGTTTCCTACTTACGTCTACGTTGCACAAATTTTACAGTAGATTAAAATTTTATATTAAATTCAGTAAAAATAATTTTATAAAATTTTATCATGTCAGATTTTCGAAACTTCAAACGGCTCGTAATTCGAAGTTCGGGATCTCCCGAAATATCAAAAATATGAAAATGCGTCTGATTTTGGACAACTGACACTTTTAGAATTTTATGGAAAAATAGGTTCATAAATTATTAAAATAATTTATATATTCCGAAAACTAACCTTTATATAGTTCTATTAAAAAAAACTGGAGCACGTTTGGAGTCCGGAGCTTGGAGATATCGTCTTTTTAAGTCGTCATAACATACAAGAAAATGAGGCTGAATTTATGACAAATTTTGACTCTTTTTGGACGAAAAAGAGGTGAATTTGGGAAAGAAAAATATGAAGGATGAGATATTTATAATGGTGGAGACTAGTTAATTGAATACGACTAGGATTGGCTAATTTGGATATGAATAGGATCAATTTAAATAAGGATAGGATATGCATGAAGTTGCTTTCCTAGTAGGCTCAGAATTTGAATTAAATTAAAATAGAGTTTGAGTTTATCTCAATAATTTATAATCCTAGATAGAATTAAAGATAATACAAATAATTTATATATAATCTTATTAATATCTATTAACACTAAATTAGCATCTATCTAATATTAAGACTATATATAACCAAATAAATCCTAAATAATTTCAAAAATTCAAATAAATTTCTTAAAATTCTAAATAAATTACAAAAAAATATAATTAAATATTTTAATCTAAAATAAATATTTGGTAGGAACAACATGCAAGTATGGTCTCATAGTAAATCATAAAAGTTCTAAAAATTTATGTTTTCTATGTTTTAATTACCCAAAAAATTCTAGAAAAATCTCCAAAAATCTAAAATAGCCTAAAAATGATTCTAAACAAATATTTATATAAGTAAATATATCAAGAAATTTATTTTCTAATTAACTGAGAGAATAATCTAAAGAAATTTAATATTTAAAATAATCTATAATAAATATAATAATATAAAATACACACAAAATATATATTTTGGGTGAGGGGGTTTACAATCTACCCAACTTAAAAAAAATTTCGTCCTCGAAATTAAAAATAAGGAATAATTTGTTAAATCTTTCACATTTGTATCTAAGGCAAGTCAACCGCAATCTTCTCAAAAATTTAAATGACAAAATCTATTCAAATCCGTCACAATCTCTTCAAAATTAAAATAACAACTGTTTAAATCAAAATTGAACCTATCATAATTTCTTCTAAATTTTTAAATAATCAACATCCAAATTTAATTCAAATCTATATGACATCTTGAAGATTTAAATAACCCACATCAAATTTTAAATCATGATTTCCAGCTATAATAATTTTTTTCTAGATTTTAAATAATAAACAACTCTAATCAAATTGTATTCCTATTTTCAGCTTAAGAATTTTGTACTCTTTAAATTTTAAATTTAATTTTTATTATCAATATTTCAAATAGGTGATCCAACAATCAAAGTTCAACTTTTAACTCAAATCATCAAATTGTAAAATTTTTAATTCAATCCATCAATGTTCAAGTTTTGAGTTCTATATTTTTTTCCCTCAAAATTTGAATTGTTAATTTAATCTTCAATATTCAAAATTTAAATCATGTGCTCAAATTATAAATATTTGGTCCACAATATTAAAAATTTAAAATTTATTCTATAAGACATTCTTATCTTTAAAGTTAAATCATCATAATCTAAATTATTCTTCTAAAAATTCTTAAAATTAAAATAACTTAAATCCCTCAATCTAATCTTACTTGATTACAATCTAAAAATTTTTACCTCAAGTTGACAATGCAACTTCTACCCAACTTAGAATTTACTGATCTATTATATAGGTTATACATTTAAGAAAAACTTCCTCAAATTATTTAATCGTGTTATTCAATCTATAAAATATCTCACATGTTTTACGCCCTTAATTACAAAAGATAGTCCCCAAGTAATATGATTGGCCTATGGGATATATATAGTACTATCCGTGTATCAAACTTATACCAAGCACGAGATTTTATCTTTTTGAATTAGGAGAAGACGAAAAACGATAATAAATAATTCAAGGAGGAGGCGATAGAATACAAGTACGGGGTTCAAGGCGATTAAAGAATTCAAAAAAAGAGTTGTCAGAGTAGTTGTGGATTGAAATCTTATTTTGGTAAATTTTTATTTACATGCTCATATCAGTACAGTTATATAACCGATAAGATATGCTCGGACATGTCTAAAGGCAAGTATATTCGTCTAACATGCTAAGTCAACTATATATCAATCCACGTAAAGTAGTCATACGAAGAGCGAACCAAGTGCATTAAGGTTGATCAGACCGCAATACACTAATTCTAATTTAGACAATGTATTAGTAGGCATCCCCAATAACACATATGTCATGAACAAGCTCGATAAAAGAATAAGCTTGCAAAACTAGGCTATAAAATAGCAACATAAGCGAAGGTAGTCTAAAAAATATAAGTACGCTGGATTATGATGGAGGAAGGTACAAAATAATTTAAGTTCATCAAGAAGACCGGTGTTGTACCTCTACAGTTGCCATACTAACTTCTTGTTTAAGTCTAAAGTCAACCAAATGGGGGTTTGGGCCTCTAAGTTCTATAGTCTGGATAAACACTATCTTCTTATGCAAACCTATAGTTGGTGTCATTCAATTACACTTCATTAACGGGTCAAAAGGACTATGTGATACTAGGTTATAAGGTATACTACCAAACTTACAAGAATTTAACTAATAATATTATTGAATAATAGAGCGTATATACCTAGTACCAGTTATCTTCCTAACCCCTATCAAGCATGAAAGAAAAGATAAGATTGACGTTTTGAAAGGATCAAGCAAGATGCAATGCAAGCAAACAAATAAGAATGCGAAATAAAATCAAGGAAGGTGATTTAATAAGTGGATGAGATCCTATATTCTAATCCTATGAGCAGGCTTGCTCGGTACAGTAACATAACCGAGACAAAATGCTCTCGACCTGCATGGGCCACCACAAAAATATGTTACGCCCCAGTCCCAAAATACGTAGGACTAGGAATACGTAAGCATGCCAACCGTATGTATATGACAACTCCAATATATGAATACCATAATACACACGTAAGCTGTATTATGAATATTAATTCATATATGGTATATCTGTATTATCATAAGTCACAGGGCATAACTAGATCTCATCCACAGAATCAAATAACCAATCAACTATATAACTGAATCAAGTATAAAATGCTTGATAAGAACAAGTAGTTGGGCGGAGACAAATCTACTACCACCTAGAATATAAGAGGAACAAAAATAAGTATATCTAATGAACAATGAGACTCGAAGAGAGACCTCATCGAAAGAGAATGGAGTAACAAGTCCTGATCCATACTTCTGCGAATAGTCAAGATCGTCTACACCTGGAAAGGGACCAGGTCCTTAGAGGGACGTAACAAGATACATAGAAGCATGCCAATTGAATACAGTAAAACATGCATAATAGATATAAAATATATAAGTATGTTGTACTAGACAATATATATGAAATGCATAATGAGGACAACTTTTCGACATATGGGCATGGGTAGGCTACTCTATCTATCTCACAACTCACATACATGTCCATGAACATCAGAAGCCGTCATACCTCAAGGGTAGTGACCATCGCGATACCAAAAATTGACATACCTCGAGGGTAGCGACCAGCGTGACATAACTACCGTAGTGCGTGCTAGTTACTATGGTTTACCAGAGTGGATATAGCCTATATGCCTACTAATTGTCCTCCCCTCCCATGATACTATGTGTCAAGTGTGTGTCAACTTATATAATATATAATTATGACTGAAAAAACATATATATAATGAATATACGAAAATATGATAAGCATGCAAACTACTGTAAGCAATTTGGCAAAGTATCTTGCCTGGTCTGAAAAGGGATAAAGTCGCAACTCAAGGCGTCGCCCGATCTATCCGTCACATAAATTAAACAAGTTAGGTTACAAAAGTGGGTGAATAGGTTCCTCTATTTTAATCTATTTTAATTATGAATAAAATAACCTAAAATATTATTTTAATCTTATTATAATCTAATTTTATTGTTAAACCCTAATTTTGGTCCAAAGAAAGTCAACTTTACGGATTTGTGATATGTGGCATGCAAATCGAGGCAATCCGTTGACCAAAAAGTCAACCAACTCAAATCCTTGATTTGTGTGTAGAATTCTATAGATTTCATTGCTATATGAACACCAAAATCGATGGTTTCATAAAATCATAAGTCGGTAAAGAGTTATGTTCACAAGGGCGCACAAATGATAATTTTTGGTGGTTTCCTACTTACCTCTATGTTGCACGAATTTTACAGTAAATTAAACTTATATGTTAAATTCTGGAAATATTATTTTATGTAATTTTATCATGTCAACTTTCCGAAACCTCGAAGGGTTCGTAATTCCGAATTCGAGATCTCCCGAAATCTCAAAAATACGAAAATACGTCTAATTTCGGACAGCTAGCACTTTTAGAATATTTTGGAAACATAGGTTCATAAATTATTAAAATAATTTATATATTCAGAAAATTAACCTTGATATAGTTTTAACAAAAAAAATTGGAGCGCGTTTGGAGTCCGGAGCTAGGAGATATCGTCTTTTTAAGTCGTCATAACTACTAGAAAATGTGGCTGAATTTATGACGAATTTTGACTGTTTTTGGACAAAAAAAAGAGGAGTTTGGGGAAGAAAATTATGAAAGATAGTTTACTCCATAAGTCTAATAGGTATTTATAATTGTGTAGACTACTTAATTAAATACGACTAGGATTTGCTAATTTGGATATGATTAGGATGAGTTTAGATAAGGATAGGATATGCATGAAGTTGCTTTCCTAGTAGGCTTAGGATTTGAATTAATTTAAAATAGAGTTTGATTTTATCTCAATAATTTATAATCCTAAATAGAATTAAAAATAATAAAAATAATTTATATATAATCTTATTAATATCTATTAACACTAAATTAGCATCTATCTAATATTAAGATTATATATAACCAAATAAATCCTAAATAATTTCAAAAATCCAAATAAATTTCTTAAAATTCTAAATAAATTACAGAAAAATATAATTAAATATTTTAACCTAAAATAAATATTTGGTAGGAACAACATGCAAGTATGGTCTCATAGTAAATCATGAAAGTTCTAGAAATTTACGTTTTCTATGTTTTAATTACCCAAAAAATTCTAGAAAAATCTCCAAAAATCTAAAATAGCCTAAAAATGATTCTAAATAAATATTTATATCAGTAAATATATCAAGAAATTTATTTTCTAATTAACTAAGAGAATAATCTAAAGAAATTTAATATTTAAAATAACCTATAATAAAAATAATAATATAAAATACACACAAAATATATATTTTGGGTGAGGGGGTTTACAAATATCTTATTGGGACGTATGTGGATACATGAACACAGGATCGTGCCATCTACCCTCCATTAGTGCCTAAAATATATAGACGAACACGATTTCGTCAAGACGAAGTTCGCTAATGTTGATCCATTTAAGGGAATCGAGATTTACTACTCTGACTCGATCCTCTACAAGAAAGTATGCCAAGATAAAGGTAGTAATAAGGCCGACGATGAAGCCGAGGCCACAACAGCAACCGATGAGCCCATGAGAATTCGTCTCAAGGCACATACTCCTGGGGCGGCTGCACCCCTCATCGTCAAATCGTGTGGGAAAGCACCTGAATCTCCGGTACCTTCAGCGTCGTCAAAACCAATGGTCATTCTCCTTCTTAGGATGAATCGACCATAAAAAGAAGATTCTGCTCTAACTACGCATCCCGAACCTATGGTCGTTCGCCTTCACAGGCCAAGTCGACCACCAAAGGAAGACCCGACCGCGACTGTTGCTTCGGGACCTTTAGAAGTAAAATTACACAGAAAACTACCAAATCCTTCACTTGTGCTGGTGGTAGACGAGAAGAAGGATGAGCTGGAGGAGTATATATCCGCTAATGTCAATATCCCTTCCCCTGACGATGTAATCCCGCCAGAAAAGATACCTTATTTTCTCAATAAAGGACTATCTTTGAACTACTCGGAGCATATGCATATAAGTACACTCTACTCCCTGGAGTACGATCTGGGCCTTCATCTGCATACACAAGTGAACACTAACTACACTGTGCACCGGCTTTGCTCTAGTCAGGATTCTTACTTTTTAGTCCCACCCAGGAAAAGGGGAGATAAGCTCATCATCTTCGGCAGAGTGGAATGCCCCCGGTCCTTCATCCCAAAGAAAATAGAATCAGAATTCGAGGTAGACAGAATACCACTCTACCGGTATAGTTCACAAGTCCTACATCTTATCCAAAAGATGGAATACAACCTGAAGGTCACTGAAGGATTAAAATACGACAAAGGCCGAAGGTCGCCTTTTCGACTTCTCTCCCCTTCAGGCAAGCCCGAGGATTACTATCATAAGAGTAAGCATGGCTTAGGATATGTAACACCTCCTATATCCCCCGAGGGCTCAGATAAAGAAGATGAAGAGCGCTCACACTCTTCAGAATCTTCAGCCTGGGACTCCGATGTCAGCGTCGGAAACGTGCTCAAACAAACACTGTCCTCCAACATGGTGTCTGCAGACCTTGAGGGAGACAACGAGGATCCACACGAGCTCTTTGAGATGGAACCTTCGGCCCAACACCTTGGTTCACAATGGAAGATGCGATTTGAGTAGCGAGAACCTCCTACTAAGGATGAAGTTATACAAGTCGATCTAGGTGACGAGACCTCCCCAAAGCCTATCTTCGTCAGCAAAAGTCTGTCCGAGGAAGACCGAGAATCCTTATTACAACTCGTCAAGGAATACATCGATGTCTTTGCCTGGAGTTACGAAGACATGCCAGGACTGGATCCCAAAATTGCGGTCCACAAACTCAACATTCTGCCAAACGCCAAACCAATCAAGCAACACCAACGACGGTTCCAGCCAGATGTGATGGGTTTTATCAAAGCTGAAGTCAACAAGCTGATAGCTAATGGCTTCATCCGCGAGGAACAATACTCCGACTGGATAGCCAACATCATGCATGTTGTTAAGAAGAATAGGACGATCCAAATCTGTATCGACTTTCGTGATCTAAATGCAGCATGTCCCAAATATAATTTCCCTCTTCCAATCACCGATGTAATAATCGACAACACTTGTGGCTTTCAGCACATATCCTTCATAGATGGCTTCTCAGGCTACAACCAAATCAAGATATTTCCCGACAATGAGAAACATACATTATTTTGGACCCCGATAGGCGTATACTTGCTACACGGTCATGCCTTTCGGTCTGAAGAACGCATATATCAGCGAGCTATGAGCACCATTTTCTGTGAACATCTGTGCAAGAAGGTGGAATACTATGTCGACGATATCGCCGTCAAGAGCCCTCCAAAGATGATCACCTCCAAGACCTGAGGACTGTGTTCGAGTTAATGCACGCACACCACCTCAAGATAAACCCTACCAAGTCCTTATTGGGAGTCTCTAGTGGCAAATACCTGGGTTTCATCATCACTTACCGGGGTATTCACATAGACCCCGACAAGACCAAGGCCATCTTGGAGATGAATCCTCCAAGGAACCTCCGAGAACTCCGCGGCCTCCAAGGGAGGTTGGCATACATCAAGAGGTTCATATCAAACTTCTTTGGACGTTGCCGACCGTTCACACAGCTCATGAAGAAATGTGTCTCCTTTGTATGGAATAAAGAGTGTCAACGAGCATTCGACAACATCAAAGAATACCCATCAAACCCTCTTATGTTGGTAGCCCCGGTCATGGGAAAGCCATTCCTTCTCTATCTACGCACGATGGATCACTTTCTTAGTGCCTTGTTAGCCCAAAATAATAAGTCAGGCCACGAGCAAGCCATATACTACCTCAGCCGGATGATGGTCGACCCAGAGCATAGGTATACCTCCGTCGAGAAGGAGTACCTTGTGCTGGTATTCGCCATCTAGAAAACTCGACACTACGTGACTGGATAGACCATTCATGTAATCTTGCGAGTCAACCCCCTTAGGGTCCTCATGACCAAACCGGGGGCACTCAGTTCCCACTTGGCTACCTGAGCAATACTGTTATCTCCATATGATATAGTATTCGTCCCACAGAAGGCCGTCAAGGGTCAAGCATTGGACGACTTTCTGGCAACCCACCCGGGTTCAGAAACCTCAAAGATTTATGAAAAGATTCCAGACAAAGTGGCGGACACCAATATCACTTCACACGAGTTGTTTGACGAATATTCTTTGACGGTGCTTCAAGAGCGGGCCTAAAGGTAAAATCATCGCTGGGGTCGGGATAGTGCTGATCTTCCTATACGGCCTCGTCATCAATTGCGCATACTCTCTCACAGAGCCATGCTCCAATAATGTGGCAGAGTATAATGCCCTAATCATTAGACACCAATTCGCCAAGCAAGTCAGAGTAGAGTACTTGGAGGCCTACGACGATTCTCAGATAATCGTCAATCAAGTCTGGGGAGTATATGAAGTCCAAAATAAAGACTTGATCCCTTACCCCCAAGCTGTGCTTAGCATTATCGTAACCTTTGAGATATTCTTTATTGAGCATATCCTTCGGTTGCAAAACATTGAGGCAGACGCTTTAGTCGACCTCACTGCTTCCTTGGCAGTCCCAAACAACACCTATCAGCTAATCACGGTGATCGGTCAAGAGCTGGTCTATCCCAAAAGCAACCTACGCTTATGCCTCAACTATGCAGCGAAGGTCGACACCGATACTCAAGATTGGAGGCTTATATTCATCGACTACGCAGTCTATGGAATTCTCCCTAAAATTCCAAAGGAAGCTACTTCAATCAGAAGACACTCCCTCCGTTTCTATTACGACACGGAGACCAAAATATTATACCGTCGGTCTTATGATGGCCTTCTGATCCGATGCATGTCGAACGCAGAGGCAAAATAAGCCATTTGTGATGCTCACGATGGCGTCTGTGGGGCGCATCAACCCGGTTCAAAGCTACAGGACCGTCTTCGAAGAATGGGCTACTATTGGCCGACGATGGTAGCAGATGCTGTTGATTATGCAAGAAAATACCAAGTATGCCAAATTTACGCTGACTTCATACACCAACCATCTGAGTTCCTATACCCAACGGTAGTATCTTGGCCGTTTGAGGCATGAAGAATGGATATCATCAGGCCAATCAGTCCACCTTCATCAAAAGGACATCAGTTCATCTTGGCGATTATCGACTACTTCTCAAAGTGGGCAAAAGCTGTTTTGATTGCTGAAGTCAAAACATCAAAACTTCATCAAGCATCATATTATATATCGCTTTGGTTTTCCACGTAGGATCGTCCACGACAATGGTCCACAGTTTGCAAGTCACGCCTTCTATCGATTTTGTGATAAGAACTGAATCCAAAATGTAGCCTCCATGACAAACAACCCTGCAACAAACGGTCTGACAGAAGCGTTCAACAAAACCATTATCAAGATCCTTAAGAAATTTGTATCTTCCAACAAACACAACTGGAACGAGAAGCTGGATGAATGTCTCTAGGCCTATCGTACAATAGTCCAGACAGCTACTGGGAACAAGCCATTCTCTTTGGTGTACCAGAGTGAGGCGGTACTCCCGCTCGAGATCCAAATTCCTTCACTACGAGTTTCTCTCTCGAACCAACCAACCACGGACGACAACTACCGCCGACGGTTACAGGAGTTGGAAGCACTCGACGAGAAATGACTCTTAGCTCAACAACGCATAGAGTTGTATCAAGCGCATCTTTCTGCAGCCTTCAACAAACGGATAAAACAGATAATATTTCAAATTGGTGACCTCGTCTTAACAGTAAGAAGAACGATGGTTATGACTCACAAGACCAACAAATTCCAACCTAAATGGGAGGGCTCGTTCATTGTGGAAACTGTGTTTTTCAACGACGCATACCGGCTAGCAAAACCCAATGACGACTTGCTCCTGATGCCTATCAAAGACAAGTTCTTTAAAAAGTACCATGTCTAAATAAGAGTGGTACTCCTCTATTACCAAACTATATCGTATCTTTCTGGGCACTGGTTCATGTCCATATTACCTCTGGATTGTCGCTCTAATACACTACTCTGGCGGAGTCGGCCATGTCCATATTACCTTTGAGCAAACTTTTTAGCCTTGACCATCGATCATCACGTCCATATTACCTCTGATATTGATTGTCTTTCAACTTAGCATCCGTACCCAATCTGGAGTATGCCCGTAGTGCTAAGTCAACAAAATCTATCACGTCTATATTATATCTGATAGAATTTATTTTGAATCTATTACTCGCATCCCAAGTGCGCAAAAGGGTAATAGGTCCACAAATATCCCCCAGCGGGATGTCCTTACTATCCATAAAACCTATCACGTCCATATTACCTCTGATAGGGTTTATTTCGAATCTATTACTTGCATCCTAAGTGTGCAAAAGGGTAATAGGTCCACTAAAATACCCTAGTGGGATATCCACACTAACTATAAATGCTGTGCTACGACCATCTCAAGTACAAGCACCCCAAATGTCACTATGTGCAATAAAAGTAATTTTTTCTTTTATTAAAACAAAAAAGGGAGAATACAAACGTCAAGAAAAAAAGGAATCATAGTCCTCCAAATTATCGATGTACATTGCCAGAAAATGAAAGAAACAAGCGTCTGAGGATGCAAACAATTGACGAGAAACATCTACAAAAATCTGCTCCTCCGAATTAATAGGGGGCTCAAAAGATTCCTGGAAGATGTCCGTCTTCCACACCCGGTGATAGATGTTTCTCCCATTTTCTCAACGGGAGGCAGCTCGGACTCGCCACAGCGGGAATCATAGGCAACTGGGGTCTTAGAAAGAGATATGCTGGTTTCCTTCAGAGTATTACTAGAAGTCATCACACCAAAGACACGAATGGATGTAAGGAGTCTCGTGATCGTCTGCCACTTATAAGCGAGGGATCGACGGCTCACTTCCTAAAGTCATAACTATCTACTCCACAAGATACCAGTATTTGGCCTAATCCTCTCAGAGACCAGGACTAACACAGCAGTGTGAACACGTCAGGCGCTTATCAACACATAAAGCACAGGAAGTGGTCATTTCTCTCTCAGGATACAAATCAAGTCAGCCAGACAATCACAATAAAAAGAAAAGCTTTTATTTCATTTTACCCAGGTGAAAAGAGCAAACTACACTTAGGGGATTATCCATCTCCCAACTATAAAATAAACTTCAAAACAAGAACAAAAGACAATTTCAGAAAATGAAACGCAAACTACTACTGGTCCTCATTGGTGCACAATTCCTCTATATGCCTTTGGAGCCGAGCAATCGAAGCGTCAATCCTCATTCTGACTCTGCATTCGGCAGTGAACCAAAGCAGTTATGAGAATGAATCTGACACCTTAATTTACGGGATTTACTTTAAATCTCCTTAAAAATCAATGTTTCGAGCCCCGTGTCAGGAGACGGTGAAGAATCCCAAGAGATTCGTGCAAAGATCGAACCAAATCTCCTCATTCATGACTTGACAGCCTGGCAGAACATGTTGTGCGATAACACAGATATGTTGTACGTCACTATTATGCAGCCAAAAGTGCTCAATCATTATTCTCATTCAAAATATTCTAAACTTGTCATTTTAGACTTTGAAGGGGGTCTTATAGAAGCATAAAAATACTATAGGCCGCATAGAGCTCATACCGGATAAAATAATATCTATGCGGCCATATGAGAGCCGCATAGGGACCAAGGAGCCGCATAAAAGCTTATTTTCACTCAACAACGGAGGCGTTTGACATATCAATCATGAAGCCGAGATATTTTGAAAGTCGTGAGAATGATAGCTCAAGAAAAGACAAAAAAGTCACATCAACTCATTAATGACTTCGTCAGACGTGTTATGCCATGTGTTTCCCCTATACGTCTTCCATCTTATTTGGCCTCGTTATCATACAGCTACAGCCAGATGAGAGCTCATATGTGGCCACGATGCCTATGCGGCCACAATGACTATGCGGTCTTGAAGATATGAGGCCTCCGTCAAAATATGCGGCCATAACACGTATGCGGCCAAGACTGCTAGGTGGCCCTTGATCCACAGGATCTTTTGTTACAACCAAAGAGATCTTCTCATAGTTGTTGCAGACTACGTGTTCAGCTGACCAAGTCATGCATACAATGGGTTAAAATGACCCATATATCTCATCAACCAAATATATTAACCAAGCTCATATGGCGGCTTGCCCGTATCATACGGCTACCGTTACGGCTGTATTATGCCAAATAAGCTCTATGCGGCCACCATGCACGAGTATATGCAACATCCCTAGTATGTCCACAGGGCGGCTATAAATAGTAGGGTACTACACCCGAACAATAGGCTGGCTATCTGTGAATTTATACTCGAGTAAGAGATAAGAGCTTATGCATCGAATCGTCTATGGAGTAAAGCGAGTTGCTATACTCCTAACCCTCTATCGTCACTCTCCAAAAAATAAATTTGTACTTAGATTGTCTTCTAGGGCTTCTCTGTAATTTTTCTTAGTTTGTTAATCAAATCTAGTTCTCTTTTTTATTTAAATGGTAAACATAGTCATGGGTACGTTGTCACTTTTTGTTTTCGATATACATATTTATGACGTATTATTTCTTGCTTGTATGTTTATTAGGTTGCATGGAGACTAGACCCATTCTTTGGTTTAGTGTGGTTCATAATTTATTTTGTGGGTTGGTTCAAGTTATGAGAAAACCCAGTCTAAACCTCAAACTCTAGCTATATAACCCAACTTCTTTCTCTCTCTTCCCTCATTCTCTCATTTCTCCCCCTCCTTTCATTTTAGGCAAGTACATCTTGCATGATATGGAAAAATTCTTATATTTTAATTCTTGCTCTTTCCTTATATTTTATTAGTCTAATATGTGTACATTATAATTCTAAACACTTTTAATGTTTGGAGTTTTCGGTTTTGATAGGTGGATGTGAGTAGATCTGCAATTTTAGTTTAAGATTTTTGTGGGTTCTATAGTTTTTTGGTTTAATTTATTAAAATAAGATATTTTAGAAAACTAGTTTTTTAGGTGATAGAGCATTCTATTTCACGTATTTTGGCGTTTGGTTCACTTAATTTGGAGTTAAAATAAAGTTTTTATGAATGGAACACGTTTTTAGATTTTTGGAGTTTTTTTATGGCCGAACTTGCTGTTCTGGGACGATGGAGTACCATGCGGCCCAACAACATGCGCCCCTCTAGCATGCGCCCATCTTGTTGGACTCAAGACTGCTTTGTGCATGCGTTCTAAAGTCGGACGCATAATTCCTTGAACGCATGGGAATTCACTAAGGCCAGATTCCATGCGCCCATGCGACCATGAGACTATGCGACAATGAGCCATGCATCTCTTTTTTTGGGCGCATGCCTCTGCACGACTTTTGTGACTTTGTTCAGCTTTTCATGCTTTTGTCTTATATTTCTGATATTTTTGGCTTGTCATATCAAGTCACATCAGTCACTTCTCTAACTTGTATTTATTGCCCGTCACTTAGCACTTGCCTCGATGAGTGGACTTTGCCTGCTATGCGCCATATATTCTATGCGCCCCGATTCTCATGCGCCCTGATCTATAATTCTCTCTACGAAAAGGCATTACAATAAAATTATAGATTGATCAGACCAATAGAATACAAGTATTTCGGAAAATCGAGATGATTGGTGTGATAATGCTGTAATTTTTAATTTGGCCGGATAGGATATCTTATGCGACATGGTTCGAATATATGATTATGCCAAGTTAGAAGACCGTGCATTGCGTCGGATCATTCTATAGTTTTTTGGTTTAATTTATTAAAATAAGATATTTTAGAAAACTAGTTTTTTAGGTGATAGAGCATTCTATTTCACGCATTTTGGCGTTTGGTTCACTTAATTTGGAGTTAAAATAAAGTTTTTATGAATGGAACACGTTTTTAGATTTTTGGAGTTTTTTTATGGCCGAACTTGCTGTTCTGGGACGATGGAGTACCATGCGGCCCAACAACATGCGCCCCTCTAGCATGCGCCCATCTTGTTGGACTCAAGACTGCTTTGTGCATGCGTTCTAAAGTCGGACGCATAATTCCTTGAACGCATGGGAATTCACTAAGGCCAGATTCCATGCGCCCATGCGACCATGAGACTATGCGACAATGAGCCATGCATCTCTTTTTTTGGGCGCATGCCTCTGCACGACTTTTGTGACTTTGTTCAGCTTTTCATGCTTTTGTCTTATATTTCTGATATTTTTGGCTTGTCATATCAAGTCACATCAGTCACTTCTCTAACTTGTATTTATTGCCCGTCACTTAGCACTTGCCTCGATGAGTGGACTTTGCCTGCTATGCGCCATATATTCTATGCGCCCCGATTCTCATGCGCCCTGATCTATAATTCTCTCTACGAAAAGGCATTACAATAAAATTATAGATTGATCAGACCAATAGAATACAAGTATTTCGGAAAATCGAGATGATTGGTGTGATAATGCTGTAATTTTTAATTTGGCCGGATAGGATATCTTATGCGACATGGTTCGAATATATGATTATGCCAAGTTAGAAGACCGTGCATTGCGTCGGATCATTCTTGAGTGATCGTAGACGAATGTGGGATCTTGACATGAAAATAATATTTATATAAATGAGTGGATCTATCCCGTCTTCTCTACTCCTTCATGCCCTAATAAAATGAATGCTTATATTGCTTTGCTGTTTGTCATAACTATATGCTGCTCTAGTCCAGACAATGATAATGATGCCTTATATTCAATGATGCTGTAATTAATGAAACACATTGAATAATGAACTGCTAGTACTATTGATACAAGAATGTTATATAGTAAGTCTACAATAAGAAATAAGTAATATTATGCAATCTACTTCATATGCTGGTACTGAGAATGGAACATTGAACATCTGTACAGATATAAGTACATCAGTACACAGTAACTATGTAGAAAATGCTTCATATGCAAGAATAATTATGGTTTGGTACCACCGGGCTACGAGAAGGTCTGTAAGTTGGGACCTACGGGTCACCAACCGATATGAGAATGATTAAAACAAGAGGGATCAACAATGGCTTTACTTATATTTATTTATCGAGTAATTTATGCTTCAATTTTATTTGCATAGTTGTTGCATGGTTAGGGACAACTTGTGCACAAGGTTTGATAAGTTTTCTCGAACAAGATGCACCGGGACACCGAGATCGTTCGGCCTGGGAGGAAATATAGTGCTTTGGTAGCACTGGGTATAAACGAGATATTCATTGGGGATCACAACCTCATGAATGGTGCTTCGTACGCCCTTCGAAGTCCTATATGACATGTCCCTCGTGGTGCGAAAGCATATCACCAATGACCCACATGTAGTTAGGCTGCATACTAACGAGAATATTTATGCATGCTTAACATCATCTCTGTAAGAAAGATTCATATTAATTATGTTATGGCTAAACCTTATTTTGCAGGGATATAATGAGTGGGTTGTTGGTAATAATTGATTTTAAGCGATATGTATATATTTTGCATATATTTAATGTATACTGTTGTTTCCAAAGTATGTTTCATTATGCTGCTGAATACTCTAATCATTGAAATGAAACTAGTTCCTAATAGAAATATCACTAAGTTAATATGCATGCTTTTCACATAAATACTTAGTGTTGGTTTAGGTGAGTGGGCTAGTTTCTGCATACCAGTACGCGATGTATACTAACCCACGTTTGTAGGCATCCCCAGGTACTCAGCATTGGCTAGTGGCTGGAACGGTTCTGAGGCATCGAAGCATTATTGGGGCGCGCATAAGCTTTTCTTCTATTGGAGCATCTTTTGTTATAAAGGGCATAATGTATGGAATAATATAATTCAGTATATCAGTGAGACTGTAAGCCAAGACGACAAATATCAATGTAAGGAAAATGGGCCAAGTTTTAGTTGTATTTAAGAGCTTTATAAATCTTTTGTAAGCTATGTACTCAATTATCATTATCAATAAAGAGAAACTTTTCATTATATTCATTGTAACTTTAATTTGTCTGCTTAATTTTGCTGCGATATTATTTTTTATGAGATATACCATGTCTTGCCTATCTTCCTGTCTTGTATAAGTGCAAACTAGGCTTGTAAGGAATCACGCTTGTGTCTACTTTTAGTTCTTCATAATTGGGACGTGATGAATTGGTATTAGAGCACGGTTTATGCGTCTTTGGACTCAGAAAATTCTAAATCAAAAGTTGCTTCCACGATTACTCAATGATGCCTCTGCAGATACTCAATATTGTGCTAGTAACTATTCAAATTCTCTTCCGCGAGTAATCACAGTCGCCTTAGTGTGTATACAAAGTTGCCTTCTGCGAGTATTTAAAGTCGCTTATGCTATTATCAAATTTATATCTGTGATCGTTCTGTGTTGCTTTCGCTATTGTTCGAAAGTGTTTTCGTAATCGGGAATATTTGACCGCTTGGCTACAATCACTGAATATTCCATACAATGAGCCTAAATACTATGATGCCCTAGTTGTTGTGATTCTTGATTTGTAAATGATACAAAGAACCCAACAATAATTCGGTGCCATGGATAACTAACTTATGATTAATATTTTGTATATAAAAATAAAATAAATCAATATATGTGATATAATCAATGAGAATTATGCATGAGCAATTTTATTAGAGAAATGAATAGTAAAGCTGAGTTGATTCATGTGCGTTGGTGTCACTACCACGTTACGAAAATAGGGGTATTTTTGACTTTTTATAATATTTAATATTATTGTAGTTACAATTAAGTAATTGCATGATAAGTATTTAATTTAAATAAATATGTGAGATGTGTAATTAAATATATAATTATATACAGTGTTCATTTATTTTGAGCTAGTAGACTTGACCTAGAAGCCCAGTAGATGAACACATGTCCGAATTATGGAATTCTGTATTTAATTGTTTTATTTATAATTAAATTCTTGGAGGTAGTAATTAATTACCATATTTTAATTAATTATTGCGCATTGCCTTTGCTTCGATATTTGGAGTGCTACCCTGACTTTTGTCTTCCAATAAATTTCACAATTTTGCCCTAGACATGCCCGTCTTCCAGTCTGCTATTTTTGCAACTCATAATATAGCTCTCTGTACCTTATTTTTTAGCCGCACAAAAATCGTCGTGGATATTTATTTAATAAAATTTTATTTTGTATCGTTGTGCGTTCCAATCAAAATTGGAGACAATCTTGACCTATTTTTTGTGCGGCCCAAATTAGGGTAATATCCTGTTTTGAGTCTACTTCATTATTGGTATTGATGACCTGACCTGATTTTGGCCCCATGTACTCCTAATTAATTTTTGAACACAACTTACATTTATTTCTAATTAAATTGAGGATACTATTTTAACCGATTCTGAAAATCCCAATTTAATTCCAGTGCCCTGCTATTTGAGCCCATACCAAACATACAGCGCCCCTGACCCTACAAAACACCGGACACCGAATCGCCCGCCAAATTTTCATCATTTTATGCGTCTGTGCAAATACCCAAATTTAAGGGGGCTAATTTACAAATTTGTATTTTTTGGTGTCAACACCCATTTCATTAAACCAATGAGGGAGCCCTATTAATTTTTAATTAAACCTCACCCTCATTCCTACATGAATTATTTTTTCCTCATGACAAATCTGGACCACTCATTCTATGGGTCCATCCTCACACTTAAATTCACACACCCTCTCTCCCTATATAATGTCATGTCACATCAAACCCTAATTCCTAGAAAACCTAGGTTTCCCCACCTTCTCACAAGCCCCCACATTCTCACAAGCCTCCAACGTAGGAGTTCTCCTTTCTTCTTCTCCTTCTTTCTTTCTTCTTCTCTTTCCTTTCTTCTTCTTCTTCTTCCTCTTCTTCTCCTTTTTATTACTTTGTTTTTTTTCAAATTGAAAGAAGAGAGGGAAACCTATCCCCTCAGGCTCTGCTCCGGCCGGCCACTTGGCCAGGCTCCGACCCGATCTCCCCCTGAGGCCGGCCTGCTGCTTTCCGTCCAGCTTTCCCCCCCGCTCGAGCCACCCTCGAGTCAAACTCCTCCACCATCTACTCTCCCCACCCCTCCGGCGGCCCAGCCTAGTACCGAGCCCCCTCGGCTGCCCTCTGTCTACTCCGGTCGAGCTCCCCTCCACTCTTCCCTGCTGCTCCGGCGGATGAACAATCCCTCGACCGGCGGCCTATCTCCGCCAGGCAAACCACCCTGTAGTTCCTGTTCATCCCCCGCGCTCGAGTCCCCCGTCGAGCCAACCACCTCCAACCCCATAACTCCTTCGCCTGCTACTGTTCTTCTCCCTCCTTCTCCTCCGATATCATCCCCCAACTCCAAGTCCGGACAGCCGACTGCTCCTCCCCTGCATTCCCCGAGCTCCCCCTCTGCGTACACCCCTCCGGCGACCGAGCCCCGACTTCCTGCGAGCTCCTCCCAATTCCCGACCCCCCGGCAGCTCCCTCTGCACTACGGCGGCCGCTGGCAACAGCTCCCCACCTGCTCAGCACTCCGGCGGCCAGCCAGCCCCTCCCCGCTGTAAGTTTCTTTCTTCTTCTCCCTCTTCCTTCTTTATATATATATATATATATATATGTATATATATATATACATACGTATAAACATATGAGTATATAATATATGTATATGTATAATAGTTATTTAGTAAATGTGTGTAAATATTTGACTATGTAAATACATATACGTATATGTGTGTGTAGATGTATACGTGTGTATAAATATTAAATAATATTTTTATGTATCTTGGTATATATATATAAGTAGTTTATATATATATGTTATATATTGATATGTAAGTATATATACATATATATAAACCTATTTCTGGTATAGGTATAAACATGTATTATATATGTGTATTAGTTTTTAATGTTATATATATATATATAGATATAACAAATGTATATTTTCACTAATACATATACAGGTATACATGTATATTCTTAAATATAGTTATGCATAAATGTGCTATGTATATTTATAACGTATAAATATATATACCTATATACTTCTATTTAGTGTATATACACTTATATGTATTTTGTACAAAACTACTGATATACACTTATATATATATATTATACATATTAAATTGATACATATCTATATTTTCTGAGTATAAATGTATATGTATATATGTATCCCTACTAGATGACCCTAGTTCACTAGTGCCCTGCCTGGCATGGCCTGAGGCCAGTGTTTATAGACCGTGTGTTATGGTAGCACCTGATACAAGTGTTATTGTGATATATTTTTAGGACTGTTGCTTCACCCAGGGGATATTCTGGGACAGGACATCAATAATTACCAGCTAAGGACCCAAGGTAAGTACATTCTCTGATAATTTCCAATTCCTTGATAATTTTTATAAGTTCAATAATCATGAAATATTACATCTGAATCCTTGACACTGTGCTACACGGACTAGTATAGCTTGGATCTGCAGTCATGAGATGTTACATTGATTATCGTATTGACATTGTACACGATATGTATATTAGACATCGTACATGATAGATTGGACTTGCTCGTGTATCGTGACGTGTCATGGTTGGATCCACATTACTAGTTGGGGGCGGGGAAGTAGTTAGTAAGAAATGTGATCATACCCTTTATACAGTATAGAATAATGTAAGTGTTAATCATGCTATTCACTCATGATTAGCCAGGCCCTATAGCTATCGTACATGTTCCCAAGCCGATCATATTTTAAAACTACTATTTTAATTACTTAGAATAGATTACAGTTCTCTATTTAAATCATATACTACATTACCCGTATATGATACTGTTCCTTGTTCTTTTCATTCTTATATATGCACTGACTGTATCATATTGCCTATTGCCTGTCTTTTTATATTGCCTGTCTCTTTTTAATTGCCATTGTATTTATTTTACTGTCTTCTCAGTAGCTAGCATCACATATTTATTGCTTTATAGTCCTTATCAATTAAATAGAACTGTTATTTGAGATTTGTACTTTGCTCCTTCCTGACTAGAAACATTTTTCCAGACTATGCCTTAGAGGACCGCTGTCCGACACTTTATGGACCATATGGTGAGTAGCTGCAACTTGGGCTTGGTAGTTTAGTTGTGATTCCGGGAGGTCTTGCCGGAATCACTAATCTTCTAGTTAGTTCTTTTAGTAGACTATTTGGTACCGGATTTGTCTCCGGCAATTTTGATTAGACTTGGTTAATTGTTGAGTTAGATTATTACTTTTTGACTTGTATTGTATTTAATTTTGTTCGATATCTTATCGTGCTGTAGTCCTGTGATTGAGTATGTGTTCATTTTATTTGTGTCATCCGTGCCTCCTTATGGAGATTAGATGCTTGAGTGAGATTGGCTAGATAGTATCAAGACCTTGACAGCGTTCTACCGCCGATGCTGCGACGTAGGCTGGACGTACCGCGTACTCGTGCCCCAATTTCGGGTGCAGGTCATAACACGTTTTTAGTGGTGGCCCATGCAGGTCAGACTTCACGAGTTGTGTGATGTCGTGGTAGTGTGGCATCTTTGTTACACTACTACGTGCCTGCGATAGGATATAGGACATAGTATACTAGGACGAGATAGGATATTCAATCACAATTTAATTGAGAGATTTCCTGGGATGACCCTTGAGAATCTTATTATGAATTCCAATTTAATTCCTTCGCCCTTGTTTCTGTCCGTCCTCACTTGTTGATATTGAGTTTGATTCTTGTTGACCAGTTTTTAAATTTAACTCTTGGTATCATTGACCAGCTGTTAAATTTAATTCTTGGTATCGTTGTTGAGTTAATTTTATATCAAGATGGACTTTACGGGCTAAAATTTATGGTATCACCTGATGACGTATGTTGATGAGGACAGTGAGAAAGGTAAAACGTCTACTTTGGTTATGGAACCTAGAGTTTATCGCAGCCATGCTAGCTGTCGTGAGGAGAACGTAGGAACCTAACTTAGATGAACATACTATAGTTATGAAACTTAGAGTCTCTCGCAACTATACCGGTTGGCGTGGCGAAGATTCTAGATGACATAATTATAGGGTTGCATACTTTAGTTACGGAACCTGTCGTTTATCGCACCTATGCTTACTGGCATGGCAAGGATTCTAAGTGTCATAATTTCGGACAGGCGTGTATGATTATCAGGTCGTATCTTAAAATGGTTCTTAAAGTATCATCTCAAAACTTATCCATTTCTGTTATTCCATGACTTTGTTCCATCGCTTCTTTTCTTTACTAGCAGTAAAGATACCTTCAATCCTTAATCCCGTTCCTTTTTGAGCTTCTTTGAGGATTCCTTGTTAGTATGATAATTAGTGACTTGCAATTTTGTTTGTGTGTTGTATTAGTGTTGACTGAGTGTGACTTATGAGTTTGTAAGTGTTTCTTAGTTGGACATGGGAGCAGTAGGCCTTAATCTAGAGATACCCATAGTATAGTACCTTGTAGCAATAGTTCTATGATAGATGTTATTATAATTAGTATTGGTATTATAGAAAGAGGAGTAAGAGTATCAGTGAAGGTTCCAAGAGTAAGTATCAAAATCAGCATGCCAGTCTTGGATCAAAATCAGCATGCCAGTCTTGGATAGTCATAAAATTATGTACTTGGATGATCTATGTAAACAATTAAGTATCAAAGAATTGTATTAAAGATTAATGGAGCATGATGTTCAATTTGATGATTGATTACTTGGGTGTGTCAAGGGTAAAGAAATGTATATACATAAAGGGTATTAATGAGTGTGCCATGGGTAGAGGAATATCAAGATTAATCATGAAAGGTATGAAGTATATCACAGATTAGTGTAACAGTCTGTAAAAGATAAAAAGGAAAATACATATACATCAATCGAGATGAGGAGCCATATACTTGCCCATGAGAGTAAAGAGAAACAGGTGTATTATAAAAGGTGCGAATAATTGTGAGTTCTAATAAGTTTGATGAGATAATCTAATGATGAAGCTAGTGTTACCATACCAATAGTGCTAGTGATTCTATATCAAAGATTTGTTGAGCAAGGTGCTAATGACAGTAAGAACTTTGTGTGATGATAATTAGAATGGTGTACCAGTTAATATAGATAGAAAGTCATTGGAGAAAATATGTGTGATGATAACTTTGATTATTGGAAGTAATATTGCAAGTAATCCGGGCAGTACAAATTTAAGAACACAGTTGAGAATTGTAGACCATTGGTATATTGTGTGCACCTTGAGTATTAGAGACTGTGAGTATTATATGTATACTTGTGGATTAAATTTATAATTTGAAGAGTGGAAATGAATTTCAATTTTTAAAGTTTTTGAGGAGTTAAGATTTTATATTATTAAAGTTTTTGAGGATTAAAATTCAATTCAATAAACATAGTCAAAGCTATGAAGATTTTTGGAAGTGATTAAAATTTTATTTCAATGTTGAATATTTGACTTTTGAGGAAAGTATATGCATTTTATTTTAAATCATTCGAAAAGTAAATTTTGATAATTTTATTTTGAGGATAAAAATTTTATGGTGGATAAGAAATATATACTAGTATATGAGTGAATGAAGTGCATATATAAGGATCTGTTGGCTGTGCATGCTTGAGATGGCACTGCAAACAGACTTGGGTGTCCATTTAGAGTTGTATTAGAAGGAGCAATACTTAGTGTGCTGTGTTGCACTTGGCATGCACTTGGGTGATAAGAACAACTAGTATGAACAATTGTAGTAGGTAAGAGAGCTAGCAGTGGATGTGCTTGTAGTAGAAATAGTGGTCCCTAAAAGGATAAGGGTATCAAACTTTGGATGCATCATTAAACCAATGGTTGTGTTAGAAGGCTATGTTCTGTTCTTTCCTTCCTTCTGTCCCTCTCTATTTGATTGATTGATTGATTCCTTAGTACAATAGTTGTATGCATGATTTTCTTGTTACAATGTAGTTAGTAGTACACCCTGATGCAGAGACTGCAATACCATGACAAAAGACACCATGGCCGTACATATTTTCCTTAGGTTGCATGTTGTATGATTATAGGAAAGATTTTTAGACCAGGATTATTGGGGTTTAACCATGACGAAGATTCATTAAGGAGTTATGACTTGACCAGAGAGACAAGATGATTAAAAATTCGAGGATAAACATTGATTTAAATAGAGGGTTAAGAAATTAACATGGCAGAATTTATGATTTATTAATTCCAGGAAGATTATGACATGATTAAATTGGTTATAAAAATTTGGAAATTTTGGGAGATTATCAATATATTTATTTGATTGCAAGTTATGAATTTTAGAATTTTATATTGGATGTTGCAATTAGAGAATCCTTAAGTATCGCATTGTTGAGATTTTGAGGAAGAGAAAATCGAGAAATAAAATTTTGATGGATAAATATTTAAATTCAAACTTTGTGGGACGAGATTATATTTTATAATTGTGCATTGGTAAGAAATCAAATTTGAGGAGTGGATATTAAATTTCGAGTATTTGAATTATTAACTAAAAATTTTGGGGAAATTTTTGATAAAAAATGGACTTTGATTTTATTTCGAGAATTTTTTTTCAGGAATGCAATAACTTCAGAATTTTTGAAAATTGTGAAAAGACATTGTGGATTATTACCTGATTTCGTGGTTGATGAATTTAAACTTTGAGGGAAAATAATAATGTGTATGAATAAACACTACTATGAGGATTTTAAATTTCGAGGACAAAATTCTTTTAAGGAGGGTAGACTTGTCACTACCACGTTACAAAAATAGGAGTATTTTTAACTTTTTATAATATTTAATATTATTGTAGTTACAATTAAGTAATTGCATGATAAGTATTTAATTTAAATAAATATGTGAGATGTATAATTAAATATATAATTATATACAGTGTTCATTTATTTTGAGCTAGCAGACTTGACCTAGAAGTCCAGTAGATGAACACCTGTCCGAATTATAGAATTCTGTATTTAATTATTTTATTTATAATTAAATTCTTGGAGTTAGTAATTAATTACCGTATTTTAATTAATTATTGCGTATTGCCTTTGCTTCGATATTTGGAGTGCTACCCTGACTTTTGTCTTCCAACAAATTTCACAATCTTGCCCTAGACATGCCCGCCTTCCATTCTGCTATTTTTATAACTCATAATATAGCTCTCTGTACCTTATTTTTTAGCCGCACAAAAATCGTCGCGGACGTTTATTTAATAAATTTCTATTTTGTATCGTTGTGCGTTCCAATCGAAATTGGAGACAATCTTGACCTATTTTTCGTACGGCCCAAATTAGGGTAATATCCTGTTCTAAGTCTACTTCATTATTGGTATTGATGACCTGACCTAATTTTGGCCCCATGTACTTCTAATTAGTTTTTGAACACAACTTACATTTATTTCTAATTAAATTGAGGATACTATTTTAACCGATTCTGAAAATCCCAATTTAATTTCAGTGCCCTGCTATTTGAGCCCATACCAAACATACAGCGCCTCTGACCCTATAAAACACCGGACACCGAATCGCCCGCCAAATTTTCATCATTTTATGCGTCTGTGCAAATACCCAAATTTAAGGGGGCTAATTTGCAAATTTGTATTTTTTGGTGTCAACACCCATTTGTTTAAACCAATGAGGGAGCCCTATTAATTTTTAATTAAACCTCACCCTCATTCCTACATGAATTATTTTTCCCTCATGACAAATCTGGACCACTCATTCTATGGGTCCATCCTCACCCTTAAATTCACACACCTCTCTCCCTATATAATGTCATGTCACATCAAACCCTAATCCCTAGAAAACCTAGGTTTCCCTACCTTCTCACAAGCCCCCACATTCTCACAAGCCTCCAACGTAGGAGTTCTCCTTTCTTCTTCTCCTTCTACCTTTCTTCTTCTCTTTCCTTTCTTCTTCTTCTTCTTCCTCTTCTTCTCCTTTTCATTACTTTGTTTTTTTTTTCAAATTGAAAGAAGAGAGGGAAACCCATCCCCTCAGGCTCTGCTCCGGCCGGCCACTTGGCCAGGCTCCGACCCGATCTCCCCCTGAGGCCGACTTGCTGCATTCTGTCCAGCTTTCCCCCCCGCTCGAGCCACCCTCGAGTCGAACTCCTCCACCATCTACTCTCCCCACCCCTCCGGCGGCCCAGCCTAGTCCCGAGCCCCCTCGGCGGCCCTCTGTCTACTCCGGTCGAGCTCCCCTCCACTCTTCCCTGCTGCTCCGGCGGCTTAACAATCCCTCAACCGGCGGCCTGTCTCCGCCAGGCGAACCACCCTGCAGTTCCCGTTCATCCCCCGCGCTCGAGTCCCCCGTCGAGCCAACCACCTCCAACCCCACAACTCCTCCGCCCGCTGCTGTTCTTCTCCCTCCTTCTCCTCCGACATCATCCCCCAACTCCCAGTCCGGACAGCCGACTGCTCCTCCCCTGCATTCCCCGAGCTCCCCCTCTGCGTACACCCCTCCGGCGACCAAGCCCCGACTTCCTGCGAGCTCCTCCCAATTCCCGACCCCCCGGCAGCTCCCTCTACACTACGGCGGCCGCTGGCAACAGCTCCCCACCTGCTCAGCACTCCGGCGGCCAGCCAGCCCCTCCCCGCTGTAAGTTTCTTTCTTCTTCTCCCTCTTCCTTCTTTATATATATATATATATATATATATATATATATATGTATATATATACATACGTATATACGTATGAGTATATAATATATGTATATGTATAATAGTTATTTAGTAAATGTGTGTAAATATTTGACTATGTAAATACATATACATATATGTGTGTGTAGATGTATACGTGTGTATAAATATTAAATAATATTTTTATGTATCTTGGTATATATATATATATAAGTAGTTTATATATATATATATGTTATATATTGATATGTAAGTATATATACATATATATAAACCTATTTCTGGTATAGGTATAAACATGTATTATATATGTGTATTAGTTTTTAATGTTATATATATATAGATATAACAAATATATATTTTCACTAATACATATACAGGTATACATGTATATTCTTAAATATAGTTATGCATAAATGTGCTATGTATATTTATAACGTATAAATATATATACCTATATACTTCTATTTTGTGTATATACACTTATATGTATTTTGTACAAAACTACTGATATACACTTATATATATATAATATACATATTAAATTAATACATATCTATATTTTCTGAGTATAAATGTATATGTATATATGTATCCCTACTAGATGACCCTAGTTGACTAGTGCCCTGCCTGGCATGGCCTGAGGCCAGTGTTTATAGACTGTGTGTTATGGTAGCACCTGATACAAGTGTTATTGTGATATATTTTTAGGACTGTTGCTTCACCCAGGGGATATTCTGGGACAGGACATCAATAATTACCAGCTAAGGACCCAAGGTAAGTACATTCTCTGATAATTTCCAATTCCTTGATAATTTCTATAAGTTTAATAATCATGAAATGTTACATCTGAATCCTTGGCACTGTGCTACACGGACTAGTATAGCTTGGATCTGCAGTCATGAGATGTTACATTGATTATCTTATTGACATTGTACACGACATGTATATTAGACATCGTACATGATAGATTGGACTTGCTCGTGTATCGTGACGTGTCATGGTTGGATCCACATTACTAGTTGGGGGCGGGGAAGTAGTTAGTAAGAAATATGATCATACCCTTTATACAGTATAGAACAATGTAAGTGTTAATCATGCTCTTCACTCATGATTAGCCAGGCCCTATAGCTATCGTACATGTTCCCAAGCCGATCACATTTTGAAACTACTATTTCAAACACTTAGAATAGATTACAGTTCTCTATTTAAATCATATACTACATCACCCGTATATGATACTGTTCCTTGTTCTTTTCATTCTCATACATGCACTGACTGTATCATATTGCCTATTGCCTGTCTCTTTACATTGCCTGTCTCTTTTTAATTGCCATTGCATTTATTTCACTGTCTTCTCAGTAGCTAGCATCACATGTTTATTGCTTTATAGTCCTTATCAATTAAATAGAACTGTTATTTGAGATTTGTACTTTGCTCCTTCCTGACTGGAAACATTTTTCCAGACTATGTCTTAGAGGACCGCTGTCCGACACTTTATGGACCATATGGTGAGTAGCTGCAACTTGGGCTTGGCAGTTTAGTTGTGATTCCGGGAGGTCTTGCCGGAATCACTAATCTTCTAGTTAGTTCTTTTAGCAGACTATTTGGTACCGGATTTGTCTCCGGCAATTTTGATGAGACTTGGTTAATTGTTGAGTTAGATTATTACTTTTTGACTTGTGTTGTATTTAATTTTGTTCGATATCTTATCGTGCTGTAGTCCTGTGATTGAGTATGTGTTCATTTTATTTGTGTCATCCGTGCCTCCTTATGGAGATTGGATGCTTGAGTGAGATTGGCTAGATAGTATCAAGACCTTGACAGCGTTCTACCGCCGATGCTGCGGCGTAGGCTGGATGTACCGCGTACTCGTGCCCCAATTTCGGGTGCGAGTCGTGACAGTTGGCAGGATTATGTTTTATACATGAGTATGAGAATCATGTTATAGCATGCAATGCCACCATGTAAAGGTAGTACTGAGTGGATGTTGGATCAGTGTATGAACGACGTGATAGGCAAGAAATGGCTTTGTTTTGAGTGGTATATGCCTCTACCCTCTTAGTAATGCATGTGCAGCGGCCCTTCCATAAGTGATGGTATTAAGCCTACTAGTAAGAATGGGGTAGTAATGAGACTTAGTCGGAAATAATGCTTTATTGTATATGGTACGAGTGTTCCTTGGGTATTTCAGATTGGGTATCAACATCAGACCCTTGATAGTTGGATTTAATTTGTCAATATTAGACTATCGATAGCTTAATGTTACATGGGGTAGCAAGAAAGTAAGAATTTATGAGATGGATGCCTTAGCTGGAAAGAACGAGTTGGATCATATATTTAGACGGTGACTTGAATCGACTGGGTGAAAGTTTTAAATCTAGCAGCAATGATTGAATATTACTATCGACAAACAAGTTGGATCATATATCAAAGGAGATTGGTTGGAACTGATTAGGAATCACAAGCGGGATATTATGTTTTGTTACCTGAGTTGGAATGTTCTTGGGAATCAACTAAAGATGGACCGAGTATGTGGGAAACTATTTCTTTTAACCTTAGGTGTGTAGTATTTACTAAATGCCTAACTTAAAAAGGGTAGCAGCCATGAAGTAGGAATACTTGAACCTAGCGATTGGCGAATAATATTTAATCATCATATAAACTTGTGGGATTGCAAGTAACTAATTGATGACCCTTATTATTTGGCAATATATGAAAGTTTGTCAAGAGGCTTCGATGGATGGAATACTAAAAAAGCTTGAGGTCTAGCACGTTGAGATAAATACTATCGACGAGAACTTTTGTCGCATAAATAACAGTTGGTTAGCAGAAACCTTAGTCACTTGCATGGGTAACAGTTGATTGGCGGATATAATTGATCAAATTATTAATATAGGGTAATCCCTAGCTTGGTGGGTTGACCAATATATCGAGTACGTGAATAATTATCAAACGTGGTTAAGCGAGATAAAATTCTGTGAGAAATGATGAGGTGATACAATTAAGTTGATGGTTAATGCGAATGTAGGTTGACCCTATCAAAATAAAGTTGGCAAAAGTATGTTCGACGAAACGAATCGAAAGAAAGAAATTTTAAATATATATTGGTTGGATGATATTGTCGATTATAAATTATTTGGGTGATACTGAACACAGGAATAAGTAATATGAATGGAAAGAAATTAAGAGCATGGATCATGAACAATATACTAGTAAAGGTGATCGATCAAAATTTGATTTTGGGTTAGTTGCCTTGTCCCACAAATAAATTAAACGCACAAAAATTCAAGAATGATATGTTGGTACAACTAGAGGATGACTATGAAATCAGAAATGAAATAATATGTTGGAGCAATTTATATTTTTGAATGTTGGTAATTTACTTGATGGTTATAAAATTTTGAGCGTGTAGTTCTAGATTGACCTTATCGGGTTGGGGTAAGTCTAGAATGATCCTTTATTTGAGGTAGACCCATAAGAAATTGACCGTGAGTAGATTAGACCTGACCCAGATTATTGGATGTCCTTTATTTGTGGGTAGGTCAATGGTGTGCATTCGTGGTTTGAGTTGGTAATGGAATTTGGGTAGAAGTCCCTTAGATTGGCCGGATTATGGTTGGTCTTAAGAATAGTGATAGGTATGGTCCCTATCAGCTGCCTAACATGAAATGGGTTGCCTAGGAACACCAGGCTTAGCTGTCGGTATAGCTAACCTTAGAGACTTGACCGAAGAGTTATGTTGGCTGTCGGAGACCCATATGATGACTCTATTAATGTTGCCTAGATAATGTAACATCGTGTGAAACTCGAATAATGTATATTATGAGTCAGCCTATTTTTAGTCAATGTTTGGATAGTTTGTTGTGAGATTTGGGTATGAGTATTTCAGGATAACAGGTCGTGTCGGAATGGTTAAACTATTGGATGAATAAGTTTGGGAATTGACGGTTACTAGAGTTGGATTTGATTGCTTCGACTAGAATAAAAAATCAATAGTGGGTTCAGTTAGATGAATTATCTTGGAATGGTTTCTTTTGTAATCAAGTTGGAATGAGGAATAAATCATAATAAAAGATGGAAATATTTCTTGAGAACTTTGATGGAAATTTTATACGTTGGAAAGAGAAACTTGATATGTGATATGGCTAATGAGACTATTGTACGGGACATATTATGATCATTAAACTATAATAAAATTTTGTGGCTTGGACAACGACATGACCAAAGAAAACTCTGGATTCAGGAGAATTTTGATGCTACTAATATTGGAAAAAAGACTGCTAAAAGTTTGAATGAAAGAAATAGTATTATTGAGGAAACGGTCAGAACGATTATAAATATACTTGGGTCATAATAAAAAGACAATGGATGATATTCTTAATAGAATCAACCAAAGTTGGATGTATCAAAATAATATGACGACAGGTAAAATTATTTCATAAGAGGTGGGAGTGACGACATTGACATTGAAAGAAGAAATATTGTAATACGAAATTAATAAATTTTTTATTATGGTCGGTTTGTTCAAAATTATTAAAGTATCATGCTTGGGTTAATGGATTAACCTGGGCAGTCCCTAAGGATTTTTATATTGACAGAATTGGAAGACCTTGATTGTTATAAATGGTTATACGAATGAATACTATGATCGAGATAAAAGATTTGTACATATGTCAGACTGAGAGGATGACAGTGAATATTGAGAAGTACTTAGACCAAAATTTGATTGCAATGTGTTAGAAAGATATCGACACGATTGACCGAATAAGTGTCGCAAGAAATTAGAGTTATGGGAAATCAATCTTAAAGAACAACTTGGGCAAAAGTATTAAATGATCAGTAATGAGGAATAGAATTACCTTTGTAGCCATTTGGTTTCTTTAACCATTAGCATTGGTTGAGTGAATTATACTTCGGGGACGCCTGGAATTTATGTACGATCCAAACAAAGTGGTGAACATAATTCAAATGGAGCTGCATGAGAGTATTGATGAATGGAAGAACATGAACAATTATTTAGGAAAAAAGAGATGGTTGGAATGCACAAATATACGAGATTCATGAATGAGCAATATTGACAAGAGATATAAATGGGGTATTGAGCTATAGCTGACATAAAATATTTTCGTGGGATGACTTAAGTGATATGATGAATTAAGTTTTTTTTTTTTAAATTTCGAGGACAAATTTTTTTTTGACTAGTATATTATGTAATGCCCCTCTCCGCGGAAAGGCATTGCGCTAGAATTATAGATGGAACAGACCGATGGAAAACAAGTGGTACAGAAAATTGAGATGCTTGGTATGATGATGCTGTATTTTTTAACTTGAACGAATGGGATATCTTATGCGACATAGTTCGAATGTATGATTATGCCAAGTTAAATGACCGTGCATCGCGTCCGATCATTCTTGAGGGATCGTAGGCGAATGTGGGATTGTGGCATGGAAACAAAATTTATATAAGTGAGTAGATCTATCCATTCTCCTCTACTCCTTCATACCCTAATAAAATGAATGCTAGTATTGCTTTGTTGTATGTCATAACTATATGCTGCTCTAGTCCACATAATGATAATGATGCCGTATGTTCAATGCTGCAGTAATTAATAAAACACATGAATAATGAACTGCTAGTAGTATTGATACTAGAATGTTATAAAGTAAGTCTGCCATGAGAAATAAGTAATATTATGCAATATATTTCACATGTTGGTAACACTGAGAATGGAACATTGAACATATGTACAGGTATAAGTACATCAGTGCACGGTAACTATGAAGGAAATGCTTCATATGCGAGTATAATTATGGTTTGGTACCACCGGGCCACGAGAAGGTCTGTAAGTTGGGACCTACGGGCCACCAATCGATATGAGAATAAGAAAACCAAGAAGGATCAACAATGCGAGGCTTTACTTAAATTTATTTACTATAAAATTTATGCTTTGATTTCATTTGCATAGTCGTTGCATGGTCAGAGACAACTTGTGCACAAGGTTTGGTAAGTTTTCTTGAACGAGATGCACCAGGGCACCGGGATCATTCGGCCTAGGAGAAAAATAGTGCTTTGGTAGTACTGGGTATAAACGAGATATTCATTGGGGATCGCAATATCATGAATGGCTCTTCGTATGCCCTTCGAAGTCCTATATGTCATATCCCTCGTAGTACGAAAGAATATCACCAATGACCCACATGTAGTTAGGATGCATATTAACGAGAATATTTATGTAGGCTTAACATCATCTCTGTAAGAAATATTCGTATTAATTATGCTGTGGCTAATCCTTGTTTTGCAGGGATACAATGAGTGGGCCGTTGGTAAGAATCGCTGTTAAGCGATATGTACATATTTTATATATATTTAATGTATACTGTTGTTTCCAAAGTATGTTTCATTATTCTGCTGAATACTCTGATCAATGAAATGAACCTAGATCCTAATAAAAAATTACTAAGTTAATATGTATGCTTTTCACATGAATACTTAGTGTTGGTTTAGGCGAGTGGGCTAGTTTCTGTTCACTAGTACGCGATATGTACTGACCCACATTTATGGGCATCCAAAGGTACTCAACATTGGGGAGTGGCTGGAACGGTTCTGTGGCATCGAAGCATTATTGGGGCGAATAGAAGCTCTTCTTCCATTGGAGGCATCTTCTGTTATAAAGGGCATAATATATGGAATAATGTAATTATGTGTATCATGATAGTGTAAGCCAAGATTACAAATATCAATGTTAGGCAAATGGGCCAAGTATCAGTTGTATTTGAGAGCTTTGCAAATATTTTGTAGGCTATATACTCAATTATCATTATTAATAAAGAGAAGATTTTTAATATATTCATTGTGACTTCAATTTGTCTACTTAATTTTGCTACGATGTCGTTGTTTATGAGATGTACCATGCTTTGTCTATCTTCTTGCCATGTACAAGTACAATCTACGCTTGTACGTCATCACGCCCGTGGCTACTTTCCGTTCTTCAGATTCAGGACGTGACATGATCGACTATGCAGCCTTGTTCTTCATGCGCGCATGCGGCCCCTGCACATTTTATTTAATTGATTGGGTTTGAATGTTCCATTGGACTTTAGATTTAAATGTGTAATCTTGATGAATGTGAGAGTATTAGACCCACCTGTGTGCCTGACCCGTCTATATGTCCAACCCGACCATGTGTATAGTTCGACCATGCGCCAAGTGACTACACCACCTATGTGTATGACTTGACTATGTATTGCAATGTGATAGAACTCATGTGATTTACTGTGATTGGTGACTTGACTCGACCATTTATATCCGTGCTGATTGTCACTCTTACTTTTCTAAATAGAGGTAATTTAGTCATTTAGTATAGTTATATTATTTTGTGGTTGTGCTATATTAATATTTAATAATTAGTATGCTATAATAATATTTGTGGTTGTGCTATATTTTAATTATAGTTAGTAGGCTAGAAAATAGTTAGACTTGACCCATGTGAAGCTTGTCGCTCTAGAAGTGTTGCGTCCTCTCTTGGGCCTGAGGTCCAAGCCATCTTCAGCAATTTGGGCATCCATCAGAATACCCTCAAATATAGCAGTGCGTCATCCCGAAGTATGAGACTTGATCTCTCTATTCAATTCCTTCCTGAATTTTTGTGCTCTATCTCCTGGATCTCGAATCATCGATGGCGCGAATCGACTCAATCGAAAAAACTCTGCGACGTATTCGTCGACTGACATGCTTCCTTGGACTAAGTCATGGAACTGACTTTCCAATGCTCCCAAAGCCATGTCAGGAAAGAACTTCTCCTTGAAGATCTCTTTGAAGTCCTCCCAAGTAAGTCCTTCAACAGCGAGTCTCAGCTCTGTACGATACCACGTCAGCGCGATATCAAATATCTAACTGCCAGCGGCCTCGATCTGAAGAATCTCTGGAATCTGTGCTAAGCGCAAGTTCCTCTCTATGTCCTTTAACCAATCGTCAATATAGAGTATTCCTTCAGTGCCTTTAAACTCTCGAGGCCTCATCCTCTTGAAGTCCACTATAGTACCTGGCCTCTGGTGCTGCTGACCAGGATACTGCGGTTGTCTGCTACTCTCTCCACAGTCTGGAGAGCTACCTGATGAGCATTCTCCATGCTCTCTCTCATCAGCTCTGTCTGCGCCTGGTGTGCCTCTGCTTGCACTCTCTGGGCTTCAGCTTGAACACACTGAGCTTCTGCTGTCACTCTTTGGGCCTCTAGCATGCCCTGGATTAATGCGAACATCTGTTCCCCGTCAGTGGGCACACCTCCGGGAATCGGTGTTGGTGGTGGTGGAAGGTTGTCCGTCACATCTGGGGCAATCCTCTGAACAGGTAGAAGAGGAATCCCATTAGCTGCAGATACTCCCACATGAACAGAAGATGTAGGAGGAACTCCAGATGTCTATTCGTCAAGTCCAGAGATGGCAAGCCCCTCTGAAGTTGATGCTCCCACTCTCAGAGATCTAGTCTGCGGCGGCATCCTGAATACAGACCAAAAGAATCAATTAAGGTGATAGATACGATATCATCAAGGAAGGACAGTAAAATTCTAAAGGAAGCAAATATTTAGAATAGCAATGTAAGATCAAAATTTTTTAGTTGTGATTGAGCATACTCTCATCCTAAATCCTATTTCCTATATCCTATCGGAGGCTCGCAATAGTACAACTAAGTTGTCGCACTACCACGATATCGTATAACTTGCGAAACTAGACCTGCATGGGCCACCACTAAAAATGTGTCACGACCCGCACCCGGTATAGGGGCACGAGCACGTAGGTACGTCCAGCCTACGATGCAGCATCGGCGGTAGAATGCTGTCTAGGTCACAATAAATACTAAATATAACTCACAACCTGTCAATGATATCAACTCTATAAGGAGGACAATGTACATCTTACAAAGCTCATAATGCAAACTCAATCACAACAACTATAAGAGTATAAGGCACGATAAAAGATAAGAAGAATGACATAGTCAACACCATGTCTCAAAATATAGATAAACCACAGTCTAGCTGTCCAACATAAAGTCTCCACAAGTCTCAACATAAAGTCTCCACAAGTCTCAACATAAACTAAGAATAAGTCTAAACATAAACTAAAATAAACCTGAATAAGTCTCAGTGCATAAGATAAATACTGTCTAGATAACTGCAGGTAATGTCTCCTCTAAAGGAATAGTCTCCTCTAAAGTCTCTGGTGTGTAGTCGGCATCTATACTCGGTCCATAGTGTGTAGTACAGAAATCCTTAAAATCCTCTGGAAAAAATATCCAGTCAGGATTGGAACGAAGTACAAGCACTAACAGCAGTTCCACTTATATTGACAAAAACTATAATACAGTGTAAAGAAATACAAGACATATATGAATACTGGCAATAAGAGATACTGGACATAATAAAGTACTGCAAGAATTGCAGGAATAAAGAAATACTGGAACATCATCATCAATGTACATCTAGCAATGAAATAGAAATACAAGTGCATGCTAGAACAATAATCTAGAATATAATGAGTACTAGAACAATAACTATAACATGTTGTCACTACCACGTTCTGAAAACAGGGGTATTTTCGACTTTTTATAATATTTAATATTATTGTAGTTACAATTAATTAATTGCATGATAGTATATTTGATTTTAAATAAATGTGTGATGTGTAATTTAAATATAATATTATATACAGTGTTCGTTTGTGTTTGAGCTGGTAGACTTGACCTAGAAGCCCAGTACCTGTCGGAATTATGGAATTTTTGTATTTAATTATTTAGTTAGAATTTAATTCTTGGAGTTTGTAATTAATTACCGTATTTTACTTAATATTTTTGCGCATTGCCTTTGCTTCGATATTTGGAGCACTACCCTAGCTTTTGCCTCCAAACAAATTTTACAATCTTGCCCTAGACATGCCCGCCTTCTATTTTGCTATTTTCGCAACTCATAATTATGCTCTCTGTACCTTATTTCTAGCCGCACAAAATTGTCGCGGACGTTATTTAATAAACCCCTATTTTGTATCGTTGTGCGTTCCAATTTAAATTGGAGGCAATCTTGACCTATTTTTCGTACGGCCAAAATTTGGGTAATATTCTGTTCTGAGTCTTCTTCATTATTGGTATTGATGACCTGACCTGATTTTGGCTCCATGTACTCCTAATTAATTTTAGAACACAACTTGCATTTATTTCTAATTAAATTGAGGATACTATTTAAACCAATTCTGAAAATCCCAATTTAATTTCAGTGCCCTGCTATTTGAGCCCATACCAAACATGCAGCGCCCCCTGACCCTACAAAACACCGGACACCGAATCGCCCGCCAAATTTTTGTCATTTTATGCGTCTGTGCAAATACCCAAATTTAAGGGGGCTAATTTGCAAATTTGCATTTTGGTGCCAACATCCATTTGTTAAACCAATGAGGAATCCCTAATAATTTTTAATTAGCCTCTCACCCTCATCCCCACATGAAGAAACCTCATGACCAATCTGGACCACTCATTTAATTGAGTGCATCCTCACCCTCCATCAAAACTCTCTCTCCTATATAATATCATGTCCCATCAACCCTAATCCCTAGAAAACCTAGGTAGCACACCTCCCCAAGCCCCCTAACCGTAGCTCTCTTTCTCTTCCTCATTTTTCTTTTCATTTCCTTCTTTTCTTCTTCTCTTCTTCTTCTTCTTCTTCCCTTTTTCTTTCTTTAGTTTTTATTTTGAATTCAAAAGAGGAGAAGGGGGGACACTGTTCACCCCCCCATATACAGCTTTCCGGCGGCCCGTAGCACTACTCCGGCGGTCCTCTCTGCTCCGGCGGCCCGCTAGCAGCAGCTCCCTCTGCTGTGAGCATCTCCCTCCGACTCTAGCTCGGCCGACCGAGCGTCCGGCAACCCCAGGCGAGCTCCACCCGACTTCCTCTGCACTCCGGCCAGGCCCGATTTCCTCTGTGCTCCTCCGCTCGCTGCTGTTCTTCCCCTCCTCCTCGTAGCACCCTCCGGCGACTGAGCAACTCCTCCGCCTCTGCTCCTCCAACACGTCAACTCCGGCGGACTCCCAACTCCCCACTCCGACTGAATCCATCATCACCACCATTCTCATTCACCTCCACCACCATTCCCCTCAACTCCGGCTGCTCCTCCCCCATTCCTCCCTGTGTACACCCCTCCGGCCGGCCAAACTTCTCCCCTTCCGCCTCTACTCTTCCTCCCTCCATCACCATTAACATCCACCACCACTACTACCATCTCCACCACCACCTATCACCACCACTACTATCATCACCACCACCACCTACATCTAACACCACCACCACCATCAGCCACCCTCCGGCGACCGAGCTCCCCTCCGGCCGTACTCCGGCCAGCAAGCCCCCGCGGTGAGCCTCTCCCTCCTTCTTTCTTCCTGTGTGTATATGTATATATATATATATATATATATATATATGTATATATATATATATATACTTATATACGTATGAGTATATATAATATATGTATATGTATATAAATAGTATTATTTAATTAATGCTTTAAATACATGAGTATGTATAGTATATAAATACTTTAGTAATGTATAATTTAATATGTACATGTGTAGTATTTATTTTTAATTAATTAAATGTTAAACATGTATAAGCGTAGTGTATATATATATATATATATATATATATATATATATATATTAGTATATGTATGTATTAATGTATATATATACATAAATATGATATAGGAAATGTTTAATGTTTAATTAGTGTATATTTAAAGAAAATTAGTATGCATATATATATACTGGTAATTCCATAAATTTGTATTTTATAAAAGGTACACTACATTATTAGTGTAAATTAAATTATTGTATTGGTACTTATGTATTTATATGTATGCAACTAGGTATTTAAATTAATGCTTAATATTAATGTATATATATATATTTTGTATATGTATTTATTTGTATATATATATATTTGGTATACACTTATTATATATTTGCTATATATATTAATTGGTATATACGTATACAAATATTCTTAGTATATGTATATAATATGATTAATTGGTAAATTTACTAGATGATCCTAGGTGGCCAGTATCATACCTAGAGTAGTCCCAAATTCAGTATTTATAGACTGTGTGTTAGCATAGCATCTGATGCAAATGTGATTTTGCTTTGTGATATGTTTCTAGGACTGTTGGTTTACCCAGGAGATATTCTGGGACAGGACCTCGGTATTCACCAGCTAAGGACCCAAGGCAAGTACATTCTCTGATAATTTCCAATTCCTTAATAATTTCTATAAATTAAATAATTATGAAATGTTACCTCTGAATCCTTGACACTGTGTTACACGGACTAGTATAGCTTGGATCTGCAGTCATAAGATGTTACCTTGATTATCGTTTGACATTGTACACGACATGTATATTAGACATCGTACATGATAGATTGGACTTGCTCGTGTATCGTGACGTGTCATGGTTGGATCCATAGTACTAGTTGGGGGCGGGGAAGTAGTTAGTAAAAAATGTGATCATAACCTCTTATTGTAGTATAGAACAATGTAAGTGTTAATCATGCTCTTCACCCATGATTAGCCAGGCCATGTTGCTATCGTACATGTTTCCAAGCCGATCATATTTTGAAACTACTATTTCAAACACTTAGAATAGATTACAGTTCCCTATTTTAAATCATATACTACATCACCCGTATATGATACTGTTCCTTGTTCTTTTCATTTTCATACATGCACTGACTATATCATATTGCCTATTGCCTGTCTCTTTATATTGCCTGTCTCTCTATTTTGTTATTACATTATTTCACTATCTTCTCAGTAGCTAGTATCACATGTTTATTACTTTATAGTCCTTATCAATTTAATGGAACTGTTATTTGAGATTGTACTTTGCTCCTTCCTGACTGGAAATATTTTTCCAGACTATGCCTTAGAGGATCGGTAGCCAATACTTTATGGACCATATGGTGAGTAGCTGCACTTGGGCTTGATAGTTAGTTATGATTCCGGGAGGTCTAGCCGGAATCACCAAGCTTCTAGTTAGTTCTTTCAGTAGACTATTTGGTACCGGATTTGTCTCCAGCATTTTTATTGAGACTTGGATATTGTTGAGTTTGATTATTACTTTAGACTTGTATTGTATTTAATTTTGTTTCGCTATCTTATCGTGCTGTAATTCTGTTATTGAGTATGTGTTCATTTTAATTGTGTCATCCGTGCCTCCTTATGGAGATTGGATGCTTGTATGAGAATGGCTAGATAGTATCAAGACCTTGACAGCGTTCTACCGTCGATGCTGCGGCGTAGGCTGGACATACTCGCGTACTCGTGCCCCAATTCTGGGTGCGGGTCGTGACACGTTTTTAGTGGTGGCCCATGCAGGTCAGACTTCGCGAGTTGTGCGATGTCGTAGTAGTGTGGCATCCTTGTTATACTACTGCATGCCTACGATAGGATCTAGGACATAGGATACTAGGACGAGAGCGAATACTCAATCACAATTTCTTGAGAGATTCTTGGGATGACCCCTGAGAATCTTGTTATAATCTCCAATTTAAAATCATTCCCTTGTTCCGTCCATTCTCACTTGTTGATTGTTGATTAGTTATTAAGTTAGGATTTTGGTTTCATAGTAGGGTTTGATTTCATATCAAGATGAAATTACAGACTGATTTATGGTATTATTTGATGATACACGTCGATGAGGACAGTGAGAAAGATAACACTAGGGCTATTGGATTACTAGATATGGATTTAAATTGTAATTTGAAGATTGAAAACAAATTGAATTTTTGAATTTTGAGAAGTTGAGATATTGTCATTAAAACTTTTGAGGATTCAGATTCGATTCAATAAACCTAGACAAACTGTAAGGATTTTTGGAAGTGATAAAAATTTTCGTTTCAGTATTTAGATAATTGATCTTGAGGGAAGTATATGCATTTTACTTAAAATTTATTCGAGGAGTTATTTTGAGGAACTTTATTTGAGGATAGGATCTTATAGTGAGAGAGATATACTAGTATATAATAGATGAGATGCATGTGTAAGGATATGTTGGCTTGAGCATGATTGCGATTTTACTGCAAACTGACTTTGTGTGTTCATCTAGGGTTGTATTAGGGAGAGCAGTACTTAGTATGGTATGTTGCAATTGATATGCACTTGAGTGACAAGGATAACTAGTATCAGCGATTGCAGTAGGTAAGGAAGCTAGCAGTGAGTATGTTTCTGGTAGAACCGTGGTACTTAGAGGGTGTATCTTTGACATGTGCAATCACAACTAGGATTTTCCTTTCAATCTGTTTATCTTGAATGTTGCTTCTTTAGAACTGTACTGTCCTTCCTTGATGATATCGCATTTTTGCCTAAATTGATTCTTTGGGATCTGTCTTCAGGATGTCACCGCAGACACGGTCTATGAGAGCGGGAACATCAGCTTTAGAGGGGTCTGCCACCTCTCCACCTGAGGGACAGACAGCCGTAGTTCCTCCTACATCTCCGATGAACGTAGGAGTGTCTGCACTTTTGGGGGATCCTTCTCCCCCACCTGCTCAGAGGATTGCCGCAGCTGTGACGGACAACCTTCCTCCTCCACCGACTCCGATTCTCGGAGGTTTGCCCATTGATGGGACGCAGATGTTTACCTTGATCCAGGGCATGTTAGATGCCCAGAGAGTGACGGCAGACGCTCAGCGAGTTCAAGCTGAGGCTCAGAGGGTGCAAGCAGAAGCGCACCAGGCACAAACCGAGCTGATGAGAGAAAACATGGAGAATGCTCATCAGGTGACTCTCCAAGCTTTGGAGAAAGTAGCACAGTACCAGCAGTTTCCTGGCCAGCAGCAGAGATCAGGCACTATAGTGGATTTCAAAAGGATGATGCCTCGAGAGTTTAAAGGCACCGAAGGGATACTCTACGCTGATGACTGGCTAGAGGATATAGAGAGGAGCCTGCGATTGACCCAGATTCCAGAAAACTTGCAGATAGAAGCCGTTGGCAGTCAGATGTTCGATATCGCACTCACGTGGTATCGCACGGAGCCGAGAAGGACTTACTTGGGAGACCTTCAAGGAGCTCTTCAAGGAGAAGTTTTTTCCCGACGTGGCATTGGGAACCTTGGAAAGTCAGTTTCATGACTTGGTTCAAGAAAACATGTCGGTCGACGAGTACGCTGCAGAATTCTGTAGATTGAGCCATTTTGCATCGTCTATGATTCGGGACCCAGGAGATCGAGCCCGGAAATTCAGAAAGGGACTGACGAGAGAGATTAGGTCGCGCACTTCTGGTCGTCGTACCGCTACCTTTGAGGCTATCTTGATGGATGCTCAGATTGCAGAAGAGGATCTGGACCTCAGGCCTAAGAGGAGTCATAATAATTTTGGAGATACGAATGGTAGCACAGGACCAGCCAAGCATCCCCTTATTTAGCATCAACAGCAGTACCAAGTACCATTTCATATTCAGCAACAACCATGGACATTTCAACATCCACCGCAGTACCTAGCACCAGTTCCTATCCAGCAACATCCATGGGCGTATCAGTATCAACAACAGTTCCAGGCACCAGTCCGTGTTCAGCAGAATCAGCAATAGCCTCCAAGAGAGACACAGCAGACTTGTCATTTCTGTAAGAAGCCAGGTCACCTTTGGGAGAGCTGTAGAACGAGGCTAGGACTTTGTTTGCACTGCGGTGCTGCGGGACATCGAGTAAAGGATTGTCTTCTAGCCCCTTATTTTCCCGGCCAGCGCACAGCTTCAGACTATAGAGATCCAGTTAGGCTACCTGTGGAACCGTATATTGCTCAGCACCCGCGAAGGAAACCACCCCAGCAGGGCGGGGCATTTGCGACGACGGTCGAGGAGACCGATACTACAGGTAATGTGTTAGCAGGTTCTGTTCTTTCTTTCCTTCTGTTCCTATCTATTTGATTGATTGACTGATACCTTAGTACCGTAGCTTGTATGCATGATTTTCTTGTTATAATGTAGTTAGTAGTACACCCTAATACAGAGACTGCAATACCATGACAAAAGACACCATGACCGTACATATTCCCCTTGGGTTGCATGTTGTATGATTATAGGAAAGATTTTTAGACCAGGATTATTGGGGTTTGACCATGACGAAGATTCATGAAGGGGTTATGACTTGACAAGAGAGAGACACGATGATTAAAATTCGAGGATAAGCATCGATTTAAATAAAGGGCCAAGAATTTAACATGGCAGAATTTATAATGTATTAATTCCATGAAGGATATGATATGACCGAGGTTATCATTAGAATTTGAGAAAGTTAAGGAGATTGTCATTAAACTATTGGATTGCAAGTTATGAATTTTAAAAAAAAAATGTTATATTTGGATGTTGCATTTGGAGAATCCTTAAGTATCGCATTGTTGAGTATTTTGAGGAAAGAGAAAATCGAGGAATAAAATTTTGATGGATTAATATTTGAATTCAATTTTGGAATGAGATTTAAATTTTATATGTGCATTGATTAAAATCAAATTAGAGGAGTGGATATTAAATTCCGAGTATTGAATTATTAACTAAAAAAAAAATTTTGGGGAAAATTTTGATAAAAAATGGACTTTGATTTTATTTCGAGGATTTTTTCGGAATGCAATAATTTCAGAATTTTTGAAAATTGTGAAAGGACATTGGGGATTATTACCTGATTTCGTGATTTATGAATTTAAACTTTGAGGGAAAATAGTAATGTGTATGAATAAATGCTACTTTGAGGATTTTGAATTTCGAGGACGAAATTCTTTTAAGGAGGGTAGACTTGTCACTACCACGTTCCGAAAACAGGAGTATTTTTGACTTTTTATAATATTTAATATTATTGTAGTTACAATTAATTAATTGCATGATAGTATATTTGATTTTAAATAAATGTGTGATGTATAATTTAAATATAATATTATATACAGTGTTTGTTTGTGTTTGAGCTGGTAGACTTGACCTAGAAGCCCAGTAGATGACCACCTGTCGGAATTATAGAATTTTTGTATTTAATTATTTAGTTACAATTTAATTCTTGGAGTTTGTAATTAATTACCGTATTTTACTTAATATTTTTGCGCATTGCCTTTGCTTCGATATTTGGAGCACTACCCTAGCTTTTGCCTTCCAACAAATTTCACAATCTTGCCCTAGACATGCCCGCCTTCCATTCTGCTATTTTCGCAACTCATAATTATGCTCTCTGTACCTGGTTTCTAGCCGCACAAAAATCATCGCGGACGTTATTTAATAAACCCCTATTTTGTATCGTTGTGCGTTCCAATTTAAATTGGAGGCAATCTTGATCTATTTTTCGTGCGGCCCAAATTAGGGTAATATTCTGTTCTGAGTCTTCTTCATTATTGGTATTGATGACCTGACCTGATTTTGGCTCCATGTACTCCTAATTAATTTTAGAACATAACTTGCATTTATTTCTAATTAAATTGAGGATACTATTTAAACCAATTCTGAAAATCCCAATTTAATTCCAGTGCCCTGCTATTTGAGCCCATACCAAACATGCAGCGCCCCCTGACCCTACAAAACACCGGACACCGAATCGCCCGCCAAATTTTCGTCATTTTATGCGTCTGTGCAAATACCCAAATTTAAGGGGGCTAATTGCAAATTTGCATTTTTGGTGCCAACATCTATTTGTTAAACCAATGAGGAATCCCTAATAATTTTTAATTAGCCTCTCACCCTCATCCCCACATGAAGAAACCTTATGACCAATCTGGACCACTCATTTAATTGAGTGCATCCTCACCCTCCATCAAAACTCTCTCTCCTATATAATATCATGTCCCATCAACCCTAATCCCTAGAAAACCTAGGTAGCACACCTCCCCAAGCCCCCTAACCGTAGCTCTCTTTCTCTTCCTTATTTTTCTTTTCATTTCCTTCTTTTCTTCTTCTCTTCTTCTTCTTCTTCCCTTTTTCTTTCTTTAGTTTTTATTTTGAATTCAAAAGAGGAGAAAGGGGGGACACTGTTCACCCCCCCCACATACAGCTTTTCGACGGCCCGTAGCACTACTCCGGCGGTCCTCTCTGCTCCGGCGGCCCGCTAGCAACAGCTCCCTCTGCTGTGAGCATCTCCCTCCGACTCTAGCTCGGCCGACCGAGCGTCCGGCAACCCCAGGAGAGCTCCACCCGACTTCCTCTGCACTCCGGCCAGGCCCGATTTCCTCTGTGCTCCTCCGCCCGCTGCTGTTCTTCCCCTCCTCCTCGTAGCACACTCCGGCGACTGAGCAACTCCTCCGCCTCTGCTCCTCCAACACGTCAACTCCGGCGGACTCCCAACTCCCCACTCCGACTGAATCCATCATCACCACCATTCTCATTCACCTCCACCACCATTCCCCTCAACTCCGGCTGCTCCTCCCCCATTCCTCCCTGTGTACACCCCTCCGGCCGGCCAAACTTCTCCCCCTCCGCCTTTACTCTTCCTTCCTCCATCACCATTAACATCCACCACCACTACTACCATCTCCACCACCACCTATCACCACCACTACTATCATCACCACCACCACCTACATCTAACACCACCACCACCATCAGCCACCCTCCGGCGACCGAGCTCCCCTCCGGCCGTACTTCGGCCAGCAAGCCCCCGCGGTGAGCCTTTCCCTCCTTCTTTCTTCCTGTGTATATATATATATATATATATATATACTTATATACGTATGAGTATATATAATATACGTATATGTATATAAATAGTATTATTTAATTAATGCTTTAAATACATGAGTATGTATAGTATATAAATACTTTAGTAATGTATAATTTAATAGGTACATGTGTAGTATTTATTTTTAATTAATTAAATCTTAAACATGTATAAGCGTAGTATATATATATATATATATATATATTAGTATATGTATGTATTAATGTATATATATACATAAATATGATATAGGAAATGTTTAATGTTTAATTAGTGTATATTTAAAGAAAATTAGTATGCATATATATATATATACTGGTAATTCCATAAAATTGTATTTTATAAAAGGTACACTACATTATTAGTGTAAATTAAATTATTGTATTGGTACTAATGTATTTATATGTATGCAACTAGGTATTTAAATTAATGCTTAATATTAATGTATACATATATATTTTGTATATGTATTTAATTTGTATATATATATTTGGTATACCCTTATTATATATTTGCTATATATATTAATTGGTATATACGTATACAAACATTCTTAGTATATGTATGTAATATGATTAATTGGTGAATTTACTAGATGATCCTAGGTGGCCAGTATCATACCTAGAGTAGTCCCAAATTCAGTATTTATAGACTGTGTGTTAGCATAGCATCTGATGCAAATGTGATTTTGCTTTGTAATATGTTTCTCGGACTGTTGGTTTACCCAGGAGATATTCTGGGACAGGACCTCGGTATTCACCAGCTAAGGACCCAAGGCAAGTACATTCTCTGATAATTTCCAATTCCTTAATAATTTCTATAAATTAAATAATCATGAAATGTTACCTCTGAATCCTTGACACTGTGTTACACGGACTAGTATAGCTTGGATCTGCTGTCATGAGATGTTACCTTGATTATCGTTTGATATTGTACACGACATGTATATTAGACATCGTACATGATAGATTGGACTTGCTCGTGTATCGTGACGTGTCATGGTTGGATCCACAGTACTAGTTGGGGGCAGGAAAGTAGTTAGTAAGAAATGTGATCATAACCTCTTATTGTAGTATAGAACAATGTAAGTGTTAATCATGCTCTTCACCCATGATTAGCCAGGCCATGTAGCTATCGTACATGTTCCCAAGCCGATCACATTTTAAAACTACTATTTCAAACACTTAGAATAGATTACAGTTCCCTATTTTAAATCATATACTACATCACCCGTATATGATACTGTTCCTTGTTCTTTTCATTTTCATACATGCACTGACTATATCATATTGCCTATTTCCTGTCTCTTTACATTGCCTGTCTCTCTATTTTGTCATTATATTATTTTACTATCTTCTCAGTAGCTAGCATCACATGTTTATTACTTTATAGTCCTTATCAATTTAATGGAACTGTTATTTGAGATTGTACTTTGCTCCTTCCTGACTGGAAATATTTTTCCAGACTATGCCTTAGAGGATCGGTAGCCAACACTTTATGGACCATATGGTGAGTAGCTGCACTTGGGCTTGATAGTTAGTTGTGATTCTGGGAGGTCTAGCCGGAATCACCAAGCTTCTAGTTAGTTCTTTCAGTAGACTATTTGGTACCGGATTTGTCTCCGGCATTTTTATTGAGACTTGGATATTGTTGAGTTTGATTATTACTTTAGACTTGTGTTGTATTTAATTTTGTTTCGCTATCTTATCGTGCTGTAATTCTGTGATTGAGTATGTGTTCATTTTAATTGTGTCATCCATGCCTCCTTATGGAGATTGGATGCTTGTGTGAAAATGGCTAGATAGTATCAAGACCTTGACAGCGTTCTACCGCCGATGCTGCGGCGTAGGCTGGACGTACTCGCGTACTCGTGTCCCAATTCTGGGTGTGGGTCGTGACACATGTAGAGATGCTAGATCAATATATTAAAGATACATGTCAAGAATATCTAGCTAAGTGTGTGAAACATCAGCATATCATGTGATCAACTTGGGACTGATCAGGCTTGCTATGTATGACTAGCTATGATTCATGTAGGGTCAGGCTAACCATCCGGATGGCTATGATGCAAGCAATAGTCAGGCTAATCATACATAACAGGCTATGAGGCATGTAATGGTCAGGCTGCACCGACGTGAGGTATGGGTGAGCTATGATGCAAGTAGAGTTGGGTATGATCACATAATCTACTAATATTTCCCCATTTTCCCCAGCTAGCACGATGGATTCCAAATCATGACTCCTCGTGATAGGTCTCGATAATGCCAACTCGTATAAACAACAGTGTCAGAGTCATGTACGCTATACAACTAGAATTATATAGATAATCAACATAATGGAAACTGTCAGAGAATCTACTCGTCTGTGGTCTTTAGCTGGCAATACCAATATCCTGGTTTCAAAGTATCGTCTGAATGATCCAACAGTCCTATAGACATATCATATAATATAATATTGTATCAGACATTACATTAACACACATAATCAAAACACAATGAACTCAGAGACTACGCTAGGGGTATCACGTCTGTAGTTGCTGTGCATAACAGACAGTCAATGATACGGGTCTTGCCAGTACGTCGGTGTACATATGGCAGTATGCTATCATGTTACATGGTCACAGGTTAATGTAACTACAGGGTATCCGTGGTTACACTCGGGTCATCTAGTAAATAGACATATTATACATATTATTAACTAACATATACATTAATATTCATTAATTACAAATATAATAGATATATGTATATATACACTTAATAGAGATTATACTATATATATATATATTAAACATGTACCAGGGATACTTATACAATATATACATATGTATATATACTAATTGAGAAATATACTATATGTATATATATGTATATATATACCAATATTAATATTAACCATATACCAATACACATACCAATACCAACTACAAATACGCATGCATACAATGAAGAACTACGCGTATGAGTGTACGTGTACATATACACGAGAGGGGACTCGAACCTGTTATGTGGGACGAGACATGTGTGTTGAGGTCGTCGCCAAGGTGTTGCTCATTTCAGTCGAGCGGGTCAACTCCGGCGGTGCGATGGTTCAGCAGCGGTCTCCGGTCAAGTCTCAGGCGACTTCTTGCGAGTCTCCAGCGCTGTGCAGGTGATCGTCGACTCTGTGCAGCGGTCCGTCATTGGTCCGGTCGAGTGCAGGCGTGGACAACAGCTCAGTGCAGCGTCATATAGTGGAGCTCGGCTTCAACAGCGGTTCATCGAGTCTTCAAGGGAAATCGACGAGGGGAGGGGTTGTTCAGGTGGGCGACGGGTTAAAATCGGCGGTCTGGACAGCAAGATGGTTCTCCGTTCGGTTCAGACGGAGATGGCTGCAAGGTGCTACTCTGGTGGAGGCAGGTGAGTCGGCGAGGGGGTTGTCGTGTGCGTTGGTCGACTCCGACATCGTGGAGGCAAGGATGGGCGAGGCAGTTTGGTCGAGGAGATTCAGGTCTCCGGCGTCCTGCAGTACAGCGGGTCAGGGACTGCGGGATGGCGTCGGGTCATTGGTTTCAGCGGGGTCCGGGGTCGAGTCCGGCGCTGTGCAGGCGGCTGTGGCGGTTGACAGCGTCGACGGGGTTGTCCCAGCGAGTCTCCTACGAAGGGGTTGATGGGAAGAAGAAGAAGAAGGGTGAACAGTAATGGGTAAAGGGGGAGGTCGGCTGATAGCTCTTTGGTTTTAGGTTTAAGGAAAAGAAAACAGAAAAGGAAAAGAATACTATTTATATATAGAGGTGTAGAATTGAGTTGACCTAGAGTTAGGTCTTGGTCAAACCCTTGGGAAAAGGGGTTTGTCATGGATATTTTCAAGGCTAGGATTCAAAAAGAATTTAAAATGAATGGCTATGATGCATTGGTTCATGTTTTGGAGGGCCATGGTTTTAAGGAGGTTGATGTTGAATTACATACTCCTAAAAATTATGAAAAAACATACATGCAGGAGAAATGGGTTTATTCACGTGTCGTGTCCAACGGGGTGGACACCTTAATACACTTTTGTATAAAAGTGCCCAACAATTGGAAAATTGCACAAAGTTAGATTTATGGTTTAATTTAATTAAACTAAATACAAATGGTGTTCTAAAATTAATTAGAAGTAAAAGGGACTGAAATTAAGTGGAACACAAGTGTCATGAATGAAGTAGACTCGAAAAAGAATATTACCCTAATTTGGGTTGCTCAAAATGGGTCAAAATTATATCTCCAATTTCGATTGGAACGCACAGGGATACAAGGTTTGATTTATAACGAATTAATACAATCGGTTTGCGATGAATGTTGTGCGACTAAAATGAAACACAATAAGTCATAGTTATGAGTCACACAAAGATCAAAATAACAGCCTAGCACGTCTAGGACAAGGGTATAAAATCTGTTGGAAGACAATGGCTAGTGTAGTTCTCTAATTATCGAAATAATGGTAATGTGCAACATTCAAATAAATTATAGCAATATAAATATAATTAATTATCATGCAATCATTTACACATTAATTATGAAAAGACAAAAATACTCCTAATCTGAAATATGGGGGTGACATGACCTCCGCCTAAGCACAGGACCCCGACTTATCTCCCTCAGCTGATCTACACCGCCGTCGACACCCCACTTCCCCTCGACTAACCCCCTGGCTACACGACCCCGACCGCCTGAGTCCCCACGATGAGCAGCCGAGCCACCTCGACTTCCCCATCATCGTCGATATCGTCGTCATCTTCATCATCATCTCCCTCAGCACCACCACATCACCCCCGTCATCCTCCACCGTGGACACCCCACTGTCAGCCGTTCCCGACTTCCCCACCAATCATCCCCGCCACCATTAACACCGACATCGTCGACCTCCATCATCATCATCTACATCTCCTCCCCGTTCTCATCCATCGTCCCGGCCTGCTCACCGCCCCACCGCGACAGCCTCCCTACGATGTCACACCGAATGACTCGCGACCGAGCACACTGACACCGTCACCAGCGTCGACCTTGCCTGAACTCCACCGCCGCCAGCACGTCTTGACGCTGGACTCTTCGACCACAACAGCGACTATACCCCGCCGATCAGTCCCTTCACCACCGTGACAGCACCACCACCTTGTCGACACCATCAGCAGCCTGTCGACACCCTCCAACCTCGCCAGAGACAACCCACAACGACCTCTCTTGACGTAGACTACACCCTCAACCACGTTCACGTGCACGCTAACACGCAGGTTCGACCTTCCTCCCTTTTATGTTGTGTGTATGTGCATGTGCATGTACGAATAGTTTTAGGGATTAACATATCGTTTCATGATGGTTTAGTTGGTTGATTTCAAGACCGTGTGTTGGTGAACCTAGTAACCAGTTGCGTGTGCGTTCGTGTGTGTATAATAACTAATTGATATATATATATATATATATATTGTATGGGAATTGATTGCTAGTACTAGGTATGACTATAATATATATATGATGTATGACCCTAGGTATTAACTGTGGATATCCCGTATATTTGCATATGACTATATGACCCTGAGTATTAGTGAGTTGACTGCCTTGTGTATACCAACATACTGGCTTAAACATGTGTTGGTGTTACACAGGATTTAGATCCTTAGACATGTGTTAGTGAGTTGAGTGTCTGATTATGCACAGCTTGATGACATGACACTCGTGCATTTTGACACACACTTGACCCTGCTAGATGACCAGTATCACCCCTAGCACAGTTCTGAGTTCAGTATAATTATGTTTGTGTGTGTGCTAGTGTAACAACTGATGCTATATTATTATTATATTATGTCTATAGGAGTGTTGGATTATTCAGACAAGACTTTGGAAACAAGATATTGGTATTGCCAGCAGAGGACCAAGGTGAGTACTTTTTCTGTCAGTTTTTATTATGTTGATCATCTCTATGATTCTAGTTGTATAGCGTACATGATTTTGACACTATGTATACACGGGTTAGCATCATCAAGACCTGTCATGAGGAGTCGTGATTGGAATCCATCGTTCTAGCTGGGGATGGAAAGATATTAGTAGATTATGTGATCATACCCCACTCTACATGCATCATAGCTCACCCCACACCTCATATCGGGTGCAGCCTGACCATTACATGCCTCATAGCCTATTATGTCTGATTAGCCTGACTATTGCTCGTATCATAGCTAACTGGATGGTTAGCCTGACCTTACATGAATCATAGCTAATCATATGTAACAAGCCTGATCTACCCCAAGCCTATTACATGATAGACTGGTGTTTCACACATTTAGCTATATATTTATTCCTGTATTTCTAGTTCATTGTTCTAGCATGCACTTGTATTTTTGTTCATTGCTAGTTGTACCATTAATGATGATATTTTCCCCAATATTTACTTATTTCTAGTATTTTATTATCTCTAGTATTCTTATTTCCAGTATTTATATCCATATAATATTTTTTTACACTGTATTATAGTTTTTGTCATTATACATAGAATTGCTGTTAGTGCTTGTACTTTGCTCCAATCCTGAATGGATATATTTTTCCAGAGGATTTTGAGGACTTCTGTACCACATACTATGGACCAGGTGTAGAGGGAGACAACATACCAGAGTTCTTAGAAAAGTCCCTTCCCTTAGAGGAGACACTACCTACAGCTATTTATACAGTTATTATTTTATGCATTTGAGTTTATGTTCAGACTTATATTGAGACTTATGTTGAGTTTATTTTGAGACTTGTTGAGACTATTTATGTTGGACAGATAGACTATAGTTTATCTCTATTTGATGTGCTTGACTTATGTCAGTACTTCTTATCTTTTATCGTGCCATTTATTTCTTATAGTTATTGTGATTGAATATATGTTATGAGCTGTTGAGAGATTTTATTTTATTGTCCTCCTTATGGAGTTGATATCATTGACAAGTTGTGAGTTATGTTTAGTATTATTAAGACCTAGACAATATTCTACCGCCGATGCTGCGGCGTAGGCTGGACGTACCCACGACTCATGCCCAAATTCTGGGTGCAGGTTGTAACCCAAGCGCAGTATATTCATGTATATTTTGATTACATATCACACGTGTAATCGAGTTACCATATTGTATTCGTGTTCAACCTAAATCGATCACGTAATAATCTTGTACTCCATGGCACATTAGCTAGTGTTATCTTTTCTTTACTTACAGTTATTCTCTATTACCTGTTCTTTACTTTCCAGTACATTATTTGTTCACTCTAGTTTATTATTATTTTCTATTGCTAGTTATCTTATATTATTTTCTATTGTTTGTCATATATTCTCTACCATGTATTTGGAACTTCTTTCAGAGGTATGTACTTCGCTCCAATCGTGATTGGATATTTTTTTCAAATGATTGGCTTGTGGATCAGTGTCCCACTTATTATGGGCCGCAGGACAGCGAGCCATTAGAAGATTCTCCCATAGAGCAGGGGGACCTAATGCCAGTGATCGAGGAGGCCTAGATATATATTTTTGGATATTATATTAGTCTCATTCTAGACTCATGGCATGTATATATTATTTTGGAAGTGGCTATATCTAGATTTATGGATTTGGACTTGTGGATGTATTGTGACTCTTATTTTTCTCTCTCTTTTATTCCATATCGTGCTTTCATCCTCCTTTAGTTTTATATTACGATTGAGTATTGTTTACCATTTTCATATACCATATTGTTCTTTCGTTTGGAGTTGAGATAACATTGACAGGTACCTTATATATATTTTATGAGATGTTTAGATAGTATGGTTGACCCAGACTGTATTCTACCATCGATGCTGCGGCATAGGCTGAGCGTTGTTCACTACTTGTGCCCTTATTCTGGGTGTGGGTCGTGACACTGATACACTTACTATGTTGTAGAAGCATGAAAAATACACTGGATAGCTCTACGCAGCATATTGATGCAAAGCAGCATAAACAGAGGACTTCAGAGCCTTCAACGTGCCATCAGAGCTTCTCCGCTAAGCGCAGCATAAAATATAGGCTCGAGGACCATCCGTGTAGGGCAGTATGTCCAGGCTGCTTCGGCGTAAACAGGGTGCGTCATCGCCTTTATGGCGTAAAACTCATCCGCTTTCAATGCAGCATTGAAGTGTACGAGGGATGCTTCATATTCTCTACAATGAACCTGTCAGATCCTGCAATGAACCTGACATCTCGACTTCTAACAAAGGGATACTGCTCGACTACCCAGGCGACGGCTATAATGATGGCGTGACACTGCAACCCAGGCTGTCATTTACTGCCATTTTTCTTGCATAAAACCATTTTTACGTGCACAGAGGAATACGCTGCCTAGTTTTACACAGGCAGATGAGAGGTCCTTATGCTCCGCGGAAGACAAACCGCCTGCCACATCAAAAGCTGCACTCCGTACAGGACTCGAGGTGCGTCTTTGCATTTAATACACAGGGTAGTGACAGGCCCTCAAGGCACGTCTCTGCAATTAATGCGCCGAATACTGACAGATGCCTGAGGCACGTCTCTGCGTTTGATGCACAAAAGGGTGGCAGACCTTCAAAACATGCCTCTGCATTTAATACGCAGGATGATGGCGGATCTCCACATTTAATGCAGGAGATTTGATTAAATGTCACCGAACCGTCGTTTAGTGACATCCCCTTTGCGAGAGCTGCTCCTACGCATACAAGGGAATACGCTGCCTAGTTTTACACAGGCGAATATGAGCTCCTTATGCTCCGCAGAAGACGAACAGACTGCCATGACAATGGTTACTCTTTGCACAGGATTCAAGGTGCGTATCTGTATTTAATGTGCAGAATGATGGCAAATCTTAAAGACAAGCATCTGTATTTAATGCACATGATGGGGGCAGTTCTTTGCATTTAATGCAAGAGATCTGATTATCTTCGAGAGCCGTAATTCCGGCTAAAATGTCCACATCATCACTCTGGCACGTTACGCAGCGGCTTCTACGCCTATTCAGCTTCGGTGCCTGCTCGGCTTCTACACCTATTCAGCTTCGGTGCCTGCTCGACTTCTCCGCCCATTCGACCTTCTGTGCCTGCTCGGCCTTCTGTGCCTACTCGGCTTCTACGCCTACTCGGTTTCTACGCCTACTCGGCCTTTATGACCACTCGGCTTCTACGCCTATTCGGCTTCTATGTCAGTTTGATAACTATTTGGCTTATATGCCATGGTGACAGACATTGGCTTCTATGCCAACCTCTTCTACACGAGGGATACCTACCTGCGTGGCTTCTACGCCGTGATCTTTGTAGTGATTATACGCATTTTGTCCCTTAGTTGGACCCGCGTCACACGCTCATTCAAAGGATCATCTATACGCAGGCATTGGTTAATTTAACCGTTGTGTAAAAGGGTGCTGTACTTTCCACTACTCGGTTTTTACACCGATTGAGTGGTCACTGTCACTAAAACTCTATAAATAGAGATCTCTATCAACAAAGGACAAGGTCGAAGAAATGAGGTCTGAAAACTGATCAAGAGATCCAGTATCAGGTCCAACGGTCACAAAGATTGAAGGTCAGACGGTCGAGAGAGAGAGAGAGAGAGAGAGAGAGAGAGAGAGAGAGAGGAGAATCAGGAGCTCAGGCAAAGAGAAGGGATCGACGACTTCGGCATCGGGCATCCACCCTCTTTAGCAACCCTCGAAGCTGCTACCTGTCTTCCACGACACTTCTTCAACATCGTGTGGTCCAAGGGCTAAAGTGATCGACTGCAGATCAGACACCTATAACAATATTCACCCAGATTAAATAAATTATACTTAAACATCCTCGCGTAGGATCAAATTTGTACAATCTTGTTTGTAAACATAAAAGAAGGGCGGTTCTTCGTACAAGACCTCGTTTTCCGCATTCATTAAATCTTTTCTCGTTTATATTATCCAAAATAAGATGGCGACTCTGCTGGGGACATCTTTCTCTTCTGATGAGGAAGCTATTGCTCAACACGATACGGTATCCGTAGGATCCGTGAAGAAGACACTGGTCGTCCAGTTCGACCAGTCTGCCTACGAAGATATGCTCCGAACAAAGGGCAGCTCTCAGTCTCTCTCTGTCCAAAATAACAGGAAGCTGCGTAAGGTCTGGATGCCCAAGACATCCTCTACCATTCCTGTGGACTCTTCGATCTCTTCGACCAATGAGGTTGTAGCATTGCTTTCTCCGTGCCCTACGCATAAAATTTAGTCGCCTATCTCTGACAGAACCGACAAAACTTCTGGCAATGCCTCAGCGCTAACCCAGAAGTATACTCCGCGCTCTGCACGTGAAATTCAGTCTCCCATCCTAGGCAGAATAGACAAAACTTCTGATAAATCCTCAGCGCCAAATCAGAAGTACAAGACACGCTCCGCGCGTAAAATAACATCTGACCTCTACGGAGAACCAGATGATCTCTGTGATCTCCGCAAGGGAAAGCGAGCGGCAGACTACTCAACTTATCGGCATTTACGCCAGCAAGGGAATAATTTGCACGCCCTCCGAATTACGCGAGACCCTGATGGCCGACTGAGGACATCCTCAGATTTACGCCAACCAGAGCGAAGCTCCAAATTACACCAGGCGAAGTCCCTAAGCATAAAGAAGGCTCAAGTTACGGAAAGACACCATCCTCGGGGATTATCCGCCACCCAGATGGCCAACCTGTTGTATACGGGTGGCACAGGAAAGACTATGGTTCCCATCATCCGCATGCCCACCAATGGGAACAGAAGAAACAAGCCATTATCTTCTTCTTCTGCAACTCCTCCTGACCTGCGGGATTATCTGATCCAGAAACGCAAAGACAAAAGTCATAAATAGACTTCAGTTCCCCTAACGGTCAAACACGGGGAGATCTTATAGGAAGATACATCAACGTCTAATGTCGTCATGACAGGTGGACCACACGAAGATTCCATCTTTATTATTCCACCAACTCGCGACGATCAGCATCCAATAATCTTCGGTCGCAGACGGAACACCCCGATCATACAGGAAGAATTTTGCGAGTCTGAAACTGGCAGGATACAAACCCACAGATATAGCCCGCAAGCCTTGAAGATCATACAAAATATGGGTTACAACTTAAAAATGGAACCAGGTCTCAACCACGGGAAAGGCAGACGAACACCGCTGCTCGGCAATCCCCACTATCAGCAAACCCGTTCCGGATTAGGGTATGCCACCTCCCTTACGACTTTCAAGTCGAACGAGGATATCTTTTCCTCTTTTCAAGATGGCTCATCGCCCTCCGGCTTATCTCATGCCCTCGAGCAAACATTATCAGCAAATATGGTAACGACGGATTCTTCGAATCAGACGAACAAGAATCCGGACCATTCGAGAATGACGCTTGGGCTCAGCAGATGGATACACAATGGGAGTTCCGCTTCGAGCAGAGAGAACCTCCTACTAAAGATGAAGTTATCCAGATTGACGTAGGGGATGAACGTTCACCAAAGCCGATATTTATCAGTCACGACCTTTCCGAAGAAGAAAGGGAAGAAATTACCCAGCTGATAAAAGAATATATCGATGTCTTTGCGTGGAAATATGAGGATATGCCAGGTCTTGATACAAAGGTGGCTACTCATAAACTCAACATACTGCCCGATTCAAAGCCTGTGAAGCAGAACCAACGTCGGTTTCGCCCGAACATGATGGACGCCATTGAAGCTGAAGTCAAGAAGTTAACAGCCTGCGGCTTCATCCGTGAGGAACAACATCCCGACTGGGTCGCCAATGTTGTCTCGGTCATGAAGAAGAATGGAAAAGTACAGATATGCATCGATTACCGAGATCTGAACGCAGCCTGCCCCAAGGATGAGTTCCCTCATCCCATCACAGACGTCATGATCGACAATACATACAGTTTTGAACGTATGTCTTTCATGGATGGATTCTCGGGATACAATCAGATCAAGATGCATCCTGAAGACGAGAAGCATACCGCCTTCCGGACACCACTGGGGGTATATTGCTATACGGACATGCCCTTCGGATTAAAAAATGCCGGGGCTACGTACCAACGAGCTATGAGTGACATATTCCATAAGCATTTATGCAAGACAGTGGAGTGTTACGTGGACGATGTAGCTGTCAAAAGAGCTGGGGGTCGAATCTCTGGAAGCCTTCGATGATTCTCTGCTATTCGTCAATCAAGTCAGAGGAATATATGAAGTCTGAAATCCCGACCTCATCCCCTATCACCGAGCAACGGTCGAGATAGCCATGACATTCAAAGGATTCGTCCTTGAGCATGTACCTCGGTCTCAAAATCTGGAAGCTGATGCCCTGGCCAGTCTAGCTGCAAATTTAGCTACCCCTATAAGAAGGCAGAATTCGGTAATCCTTCTTAACAGAGACATATTCTGTGTGAAAAAGAACTTTCACATCAAATACAGCTACACGGTGGACACAAATCCTTACAGAAGAGACTGGAGAAGTCCCTTAATAGATTTTGTAGCATACGGAACCTTGCCAGAAGATCCTAAAGAAGCAATATCTATCAAAAGACGATCATTACGCTTCTATTTCGACGCATCGTCACAATGCCTATATCGTCGGTCTTATGACAGGCTATTATTACGATGTCTTTCTGGTGATGAAGTGCAACAGATTCTCCGTGAAGCTCACGACTGCATGTGCGGGGCGCATCAACCCGGTCCTAAGCTACAGGATCGTATAAGGAGAATGGGCTATTACTGGCCCACTATGATCGCAGACGCAATCTAGTATGCCAGACGATGCAGAGCCTGTCAGGTCCATGCAGACTTCATACATCAACCGTCCGAACATCTATATCCTACGGTTGCATCCTGGCCTTTCGAAGCATGCGGTATGGATATCATTGGTCCTATTCACCAGTCTTCTTCTAGAGGTCACCAGTTCATACTGGCCATCACGGATTACTTCTCCAAATGGGCAGAAGTGATCCCTCTTGCTGAGGTAAAGATATCTAACGTGACCAGCTTCATCAAGCATTACGTCATTTACCGCTTCGAGGTTCCCCGAAGGATAATCCATGACAACGAGCCTCAGTTCATCAGCCATGCGTTTTACCGATTCTGCGATAAAAATTGAATACAAAATATGGCCTCCACGACATATTATCCAGCTGCTAATGGGCTGGCGGAAGCCTTCAACAAAACTATTATCAAACTCTTGAAGAAGTTCGTCTCTTCAAACAAGAGAGATTGGAATGAGAAGCTGGGAGAATGTCTCTGGGTATACCGCACCACGGTACGAGCACCGACTAGTTGTACGCCATTCTCATTAGTCTACGGGAGTGAAGAAGTTCTTTCTATCGAAATTTAAATTCCGTCACTCAGGATAGCCATGGCTAACGAGTTAACTGAAGAAAAAAATAACCTGTTAAGGCTTCAAGAGCTAGAAGGATTAGACGAGAAATGCCTCCAAGCTCAGCAGCGCATCGCACTCTACCAAGCACGCATTTTCAGAACTTTTAATCAAAAAGTAAAGGAAAGAGTGTTCAAAGCCGGCGAGCTAGTTTTGGCTGTAAGAAGGCCAATGATTCTTACTCATAGAAGTAAAGGCAAAATCCAGCCCAAATGGGAAGGCCCTTACGTGATCGAGACAACGTTCTCAAACGGCGCTTACAGGTTAGCCCAGCCTAATAGAGACCTGCTAATGGCTCCTATCAATGGCAAATTCCTAAAAAGGTACTATGCTTAAACCTCCTCTGCTCAAGTGGAATAAGGTGATCTCATTCTGACAAAACTACTTCCAAAACGAAACTAGTTGGATCATATTCTGTCATGTCCATATGACCTCTGAATAGATTTGCTCTGCTAAAACTTACCGAAAGTATATTATGTCCATACTATCTCTGATATTACTTTCATCCAAAGCTGTCATTTACATTCCGAAATGATGGGTCCACAAAGTCAGATAAAAAGCCTCTTTATTATTCCCAGAAAAGAGCAAGAGTACATTGAAAAGCAAAAGCAAAAGTACATCATGAAGGAGGAGCGGTCAGGTCACGAAGCTGCTGCACAGTACGGCCATCCTTTCAGCCCAAGAATCTAAGACATCAGCGCGGACCCGCTCCAACCGTGCCTCGTCATCTATCAGGAGGGACAGTTCGGCTCTAGCCCGAAGAAGACCGGCACGGGCGACTCCTGCACTCACCAAGTTCTGTTGTGCTACGACCAGTCAGCCATTCACCACATCTAGACCTTCCAACGACTGAGAAGCCCACTCCTTTGCCTGAGCAAGCTTTGTCTCCAATTTGCGGACCCTCGCTACATTGCCGTCATGCTCGGCCTGGCATTTCGTTTGAAGGGCGAGAGTCTCCTCCAAGATGACTTTCCCTTTATCCATCTTCTGCTGATTGGTGTCGATGAATTTATTCAGACCTTCCTTCTTTTCAATAAGATGCGCAGTCAAGGAGTCGTATCTGGCCTGGACCAGAGCTTCAATATTGCCTCGAGCTAGCTGCAGGTACCCCGGCATCACCGAATTCCCTGACCGCCTCTATCGAGAACCGAGAGGACCTCTTCAGCGACGCAAAGTCCTACTTCTTCGCCAACACCATTGACATTAGCGTTCTCAAAGTGGTATAGAAGATCCCGGTGTACTGCTCGGTTAGCGCAACTAGGTCCGCATGAACACGGGGAGTATCCGCGATGGTGGCGACTTCCACCCCAGGAATCACCACAGACGATGTCGCCACGGCCGTCGCCTCAATAGGAGGTACGATGAAGGAAGAATCACCAACACCGGACGAAGTGACCGGCGTGCTCAAAAGAGGCACTGTCGCAATGACAGGCTCGTCCTCCTCTTGAGATATCTCAAGAGTCTCTTCGACAGGCAAGCCAGCACCCGAAGAGGTCTTCTCTTCAAAATCAGGTACCTCCGTGTCACCACTAGGACCTGACATAGAGCCAACAGGCGCGTCTACATCACCCTCTTCGAAGAGGTCTTCCCCTGAAAAGAAGATAAAAGGAAGTTAATATCAATACTATATTAATTTTCCTAAAGAAGAGGCATAAAAGATGACATTTACCCCTGGTCGACGGCATATACGTCGCATCTGCAGCCTGTACAGCTAAATCATTTCTTAATAATGCTAGACGAGCTGTCATACCTGGAGAAAGGGGTCTGCGAACTGACACTGGCAAGTAGTCTTCCAGGTCCTCCTCAAAATCCAACCAAGGCTCATCGGCTGGAATCGCGCTAGGTGTGCTCGCAGGCACGACAGAAGTCCCTCCCGATGTCGATCCGACTAGAGGTATACAGAACTTTATTATACTCAGCCCCGAAGGCAACCTCGTTCCACTACCTGAAGCAGTAGCAGCGATGGCGGCATCCAGTTGAGATTCTGTGGCACCACTAGCCGGAACTGGAGAAGGTCCCTCTCTAAAAGGCGAGGAACCTCCAATCAAAGAATCGTCCCCAACACGGGGAGATTCAAGCTCACCTCCAGGAGCATCAATGCCAGGAATCCGGAGAGAACGATTTACCGTCTTCTTCTTCCTCTTACGAGGGGAAGCTTCCTTGGGAGCAGGAGCCCTTCGCTTCCCAGAAACTACCAAAGCCCCTGCAGGCGGAGGTACTTCACCCCTAGGGACCGACACCAGAGGCTCATCCGGGGTAACGGACTCCTCACCCTCGTCGGAAGAAACCGAGGGGACTTCAACTCTTCCCCAAGGCTTGGAAGAGGGCACCCTAAAGCTTCCATGCATATCAAAATCGCGATGGAAGGTGTTCGTTGCCACATAGAACTGGGCATACGAATGCAGGATGCGCAGCTCCGTGGAGAGTGTAATGACGGGCATAATAAAAATTGCCCCAGTACAACCCATGATAAAATATTGCCATCCCCGTGCTCCATCAATGAGTCCACCTCTGAACCTGAAGCTGGTGACGGCATTGCCCACGTGCAACTGATCATACCCAAACTGTCGGGCAAACCGACTGGGCAAGTAGGGCTCCAAGAAGCAATGATCTTCGCTTCTGTACAGCAGATGGGATGGTCTAATACAGACCAACCAATTAAAAGCTTCGGGAGAAAGAATGGTCTTCTCTCTACCTGAATCCTCGAGCCTAATCCCCGATTGATTACGATGTACGGAAGGGACGGTGCAGAAAAGCTTCCAAGTATGACTGAAGCCTAGCGCCCGCCGACAGTCTTCAACCGTATTCATATTCCAGGAAGACTTTCGGTAGTTCAACAAGAAACTACCCCCCGAACTACTGCCGGAACCGGGAGACATCACCAGGGGGTTATGAAGAATTAACCACCCCATCAAATATAGGTATGGTAATTCTATCCTGGGAAAGCTATCACGCCAAATTTCATCGACGAGCAGCCCGTCAATTATGGCCCTCAGGCCAGCTTATATACGGCACACCATGGCAGGGAGCAATCCCAGTCTTGCCCCTAACACCAGACGCACTGCAGGCCATAGCGTGTTACGGTGAATGCGGTCCGCAGATGCGACGCCAGGCACTACTACTCGGCACAGCCATATGGAAAGGAAGCCAGCCAGTTGAGCCTCCCTGGACAGAGGCCTGCGATAGCGCCTCAAATAACTATAGGCCTTAGTGCCTTCAGGATACTTTCCTGTCCCTTCGTCGAGGAACCGGTCCGGAGCCCCAGCATCCACAATAAGATCGTCAACTACCTGAGCATTAAGCGCACTCAGGGGATTCACAGGCAGATCCTTGTCCTCCAATACTTCTCCGGCTTAGCAGTCCTGGACCGGTGAAAGAAGAGGTAGGACGTCAATTTGCTGATGTTAGCCAAATCTGAGGGCTCATCATAAAAAGTGGTGCAAGCAAGGTAGTGGCACATCAGCTCCTGATAGACCTCCACTACTCGAGGGTCTGAACCCCCCAGCTCCCAGTTCGTGGGAACATACTCTTCGTATGGAGTATCCCCTATCGACAGCCTTGAGATCTCTGTCATCTCATGCAGGGCCAATCCCAACTCCCCCAGTGGAGTGGCGAAGGTCCCGGTAAGGGAAATATATTGCTCCATCAGTGCCAGAAACAGGTTAGGGTTAGGAGGTAACCCAACACTGGTAGCACTCACAGCTGCAAACAGACCGATGTTCTCCAACTCGGTCTGAAAATGCTTCAGGGCCCAATCAACCAAGCGAGCCCATCGAAGGTTTGAAGGGGTGATCCACCCGCCACACTGAGGGTTCACCTTAGGGTATACTCCCCCACGCCCCATAAAATCATTACAGAAAGTCGGTAACTAGACCACCTGGATCACCAAACTATCTTCACTCGGGACACTGCCCGGGTACAGCCCCCTGAATAGCATCACAGAGCCAAAAGGGCGGCTGACAAACGACCCCTGGTCAGCTCCTCTCAGATGAAAGATCTTCCCTGGCTTGCCGTGAAGATCGGGGGTCAGCATCCATGACATCTTCCTGTGATGCGTAGCATGAAAGAAGGCCGAGATGGGGTAGTCTCTTGGCATATTGGGCAGAAACAAGACCAAACCCTCGGCAGGGAAAACCCAGAGTTCTCTCTTGGGCTTTGTCTGGGACTGCTTGTCAATCATGTCTCCGAAGAGGAAAGCCGGCTTCAGGTATTGCTCCCCGTCTACGTATGTTAGGGGCTCCCCGTTGATCATGCTCAGCAGCATTCGCTCGCCCTGAGCCGATATCAGAATTGCCCTTCCTTCGGGATATTGGGGTCCGGAGATAGGAAATGTCACGTGTGACCGATCCTCCAAATAGTTGGAGTGCAGCATCCCGGCGGCAAAGCCCATCACTTCAGCCAGCGGAGACTCATGCAAGTTAACTGCAAAAGCACAGAAGAAACACGTCTTCCTAACTAGACATTTCGGGACTTGCAGCATCCGCAAAAAGGAAAATCAACAGTCCGTGCTCTACGTCGAGACTGTAAAACTTGAGCCTTTACGCTGGAATCTATTTCCTTAAAATGTAAAGATTGGCAGTATACGGTCTGTGCTTTACGCCAGATTGATTAAATTAAGTTATTACGCCAGGATTTTCATCCACAAGCATAAAACTCAAATTTTAATAGTATACACTCAAATTAAATTGAGCGGTCAAAGCTTTTACGCTCGACTGCGGAAAAAATAGAGTTTTTACGCTGACACATTAGGAATGTGGACGTAAAAAGATGAAATGTCTCCGTGCATCATGTTCCTCAAAGAGGCTATCAGCACAGAAGACGATCTAGCGCAGTCACGTTCAACGTGTGCGAAGGATTTTCAGTCATTCTCTTTTTTTCCAAGAGCTCTACCTTCCAGGCCGGGTGCACTACTCGTCTGCGGGATGCTCCGCTCAGAATGAAGTTCGCCTTGTCCAACCAGAGACGCTCTCGCTTGGGCCGAAGAACGAGAAGAAGAATCAACCTTCTTTCCCTTAGTGGAGGAAGTTTATTTCGAAGCCATTACTGGAAACTTTAAAGAAGAAATGAAGAAGAACTCGAACAGTCGAAAGTTTTCTCTCGCAGAAGACGGATGGAAAGTTTTCCCCTCAGAAACTTGGAATATATATAGAGTTCGGATGGACTCCTCGGACGCCGAACCAAATCTCCTAATTAATATTCGGTTATGATTGGGTCCCACGTCAGCTTATTTATTCAGAGAAGGCGGACAGTCGGCGAATTCGAAAAGTTTTTCGCGTAAAGCAGGTTCGTGGTTTTTACGCTAAGGAGCTTTCTACTTTCGACAGCTACAGATCTACGGTTTTACGTTCGCAAGCTATAAGTCTATAGTTTTACGCCCGGATGCCTTTGTGCTCGGTAGCTTTTATGCTCGAGAGGCTACAGACCTACGACTTCACGCTCAGTAGATACCAAATCGATGATCTCATGCTCGGTGGCGCTTAGTTTACGCTCGGAGGCGACAGATCCACGACTTCATGCTCAGAAAATTTTCTTTTCAGAAGCAACAAATCTACAGTTCTACGCTAAGGAGCTTTCTACGCTCGACAGCTACGAATCTACGACTTTACGTTCGACAGCTACAAGTCAGGTTTTACGCCCGGATGCCTTTGTGCTCGGTAGCTTTTATGCTCGAGAGGCTACAAACCTACGACTTCACGCTCAGGAACTACAAGTCTATGATTTTACGCTCGATGGTGTTTAGTTTATGCTCAGAGGCTGCCAACTTATGATTTTGTGCTCCATGACTTCCCGCACAACTGAAAGATATGCAGGCCAGAGTACGCGTACATCTGAACGATCCTCAAAGGTGGTCAATTATAGGAGTTCACACAGAAGATACTCCTTCTTGACCTCAAGATATCCCAAGTACCCAAAGTATACAGAGTTCAAACATTGAAAAATTACTCTTCTTCATGGGTTAATTCGAAGTTCATCCAGACTCTAGTCTGAATATTTCATCTACCAAGATGGCAAATCAGTTTGACAGCCATTTTTTGCCCTGTTCCAAGGGATTTTCGAGAAATCATTCTTGAAGATGATGTCTGAACAAAGAAATTCTGTTATCAGAAGTAAACAGTTCAGAATTCTACGCGGTTCCTCACTCCTAAAATAGTAGGACAGTTCGAACACTCGAATGCTAAAGCGGCTTTCTACGCATCCTTAGTTATGCGTAGAAGACAGGACAGGACCTAGCACTCTTTCTAAACAGAGTCGGCATAAAGAATCAGACGTGTCGAAGCTACACATATTCAGACTTCACAGCAAAGTATGGTAAGATGATCATATGCACGAAAGAAAGACGATTTTATTAAAGAGTAAAGTCATGATTACATATGAGGGAAATCCAATCTACAAGGGTTTTTCTTCATTTCTCATGATTACATATGAGGGGAATCCCATCTACAAAAGGATTTTTCTCGTCGTCGTCGGAAGGCCACCCCCCAGAATCTGCTCTACCAGGTTCTTGCATGGGCGCCAATTCTCTATCTCTCCTCCAGCAGTTGGTCGATTTCCGCAACCGACTAAAATGATAAATAGAGTGAGAATACGTAACTGGGCATACCTAAATTATACAGATTCCATGCTTCGTGCACCGTGACAGATTGAGTTGAGGTATTTCACCCAACTCAATATCCGAGGTCAGAGCTAGTTGTTGCTCTCATCCCCGGAGTTAACGGGAGAAGGTGCCACTTGCAAGCAGCATGGTGAAATACTATTTTTCTTCTCTCCCGAAGAACCACCATACAAAGTTGCTAATTATCCCAAGCAAAGGAGGCTATGATATCCTTCCATGATCCATCGTTGTAGAGGACATTTGCTTGAAGATGCCGTCTTTTTTGCTCCTTACATGCTGGAAGAGCATGATCTCCTTCTTCCTCAAGTTGACCCGACGAACTCCGGCCATCATCCCTGTATGATGAAGGAAGTGTGGGAAGAACAGGAGAACTCCTCAGCCTTTTTATAGGCGAGAGAGAGCACCGATCCCCAATAAATCTGCCATAAAGTCAACCTCGACCGTTTTAAAACTCCATTTAGAAATGTTTCGAGTTACGAGGAGCGGGTCATGCTTCATTCAAAGCGTTTCAAATTATGAGGAATTTAAAAGCTTTGAAGGGGGTCTTGTAGAAGCATGAAAAATATGCTGGATAGCTCTACGCAGCATATTGATGCAAAGCAGCATAAACAGAGGACTTTAGAGCCTTCAACGTGCCATCAGAGCTTCTCCGCCAAGCGCAGCATGAAATATAGGCTCGAGGACCATCCACGTAGGGCAGTATGTCCAGGCTGCTTCGGCGTAAACAAGGTGCGTCATCACCTTTATGGCGTAAAACTCATCCGCTTTCAATGCAGCATTGAAGTGTATGAGGGATGCTTCGTATTCTCTGCAATGAACCTGTCAGATCCTGCAATGAACCTGACGTCTCAACTTCTGACAAAGGGATACTGCTCGATTAACCAGGCGACGGCTATAATGATGGCGCGGCACTGCAACCCAGGCTGTCATTTACTGCTATTTTCCTTGCGTAAAACCGTTTTTACGTATACAAAGGAATACACTGCCTAGTTTTACACAGGCAGATGAGAGCTCCTTATGCTCCGCGGTAGATAAACCGCCTGCCACATCAAAATTTGCACTCCGTACGGGACTCGAGGTGCGTCTCTGCATTTAATGCACAGGGTGGTGACAGGCCCTCAAGGCACGTCTCTGCAATTAATGCACCGTACTGACAGATGCCTGAGACATGTCTCTGCGTTTGATATACAAAAGGCTGGCAGACCTTCAAAACATGCCTCTGCATTTAATGCGCAGGATGATGGCGGATCTCCATATTTAATGCAGAATATTTGATTAAATGTTACCGAACCATCGTTTAGTGACATCCCCTTTGTGAGAGCTGCTCCTACGCATACAATGGAATACGCTGCCTAGTTTTACACAGGCGAACATGAGCTCCTTATGCTCCGCAGAGGACAAACAGACTGCCACGACAGCGGTTACTCTTCGCACAGGATTCAAGGTGCGTATCTGCATTTAATGCGCAGAATAATGGCAAATCTTAAAGACAAGCATCTGCATTTAATACACAGGATGGGGGCAGATCTTTGCATTTAATGCAAGAGATCTGATTATCTCGAGAGCCGTAATTCCGGCTAAAACGTCCACATCATCACTCTGGCACGTTACGCAGCGGCTTCTACGCCTATTCAGCTTCGGTGCCTGCTCGGCTTCTCCGCCCATTCGGCCTTCTGTGCATGCTCGGCCTTCTGTGCCTACTCGGCTTCTACGCCTACTCGGCTTCTACGCCTACTCGGCCTTTATGACCACTCGGCTTCTACGCCTACTCGGCCTTTATGACCACTCGGCTTCTACGCCTATTCGGCTTCTATGTTGGTTTGATAACTATTTGGCTTTTATGCCATGGTGACAGACATTGGATTCTATGCCAACCTCTTCTACACGAAGGATACCTACCTGCGTGGCTTCTTCGCCGTGATCTTTGTAGCGATTATACGCGTTTTGTCCCTTAGTTAGACCCGCGTCACACGCTCATTCAAAGGATCATCTATATGCAGGCATTGGTTATTTTAACCATTGTGTAAAAGGGTGTTGTACTTTCCACTACTCGGTTTTTATACCGATTGAGTAGTCACTGTCACTAAAACTCTATAAATAGAGACCTCTATCAACAGAGGACAAGGTCGAAGAAATGAGGTCTAAAAACTGATCAAGAGATCCAGTATCAGATCCAACGGTCGCAAAGATCGAAGGTCAGACGGTCGAGAGAGAGAGAGAGAGAGAGAGAGAGAGAGGAGAATCCGGAGCTCAAGCAAAGAGAAGGGATCGACGACTTCGGCATCGGGCATCCACCCTCTTTAGCAACCCTCAAAGCTGCTACCTGTCTTCCACGGCACTTCTTCAACATCGTGTGGTCCAAGGGCTAAAGTGATCGACTGCAGATCAGATACCTATAGCAATATTCACCCAAATTAAATAAATTGTACTTAGACATCCTCGCGTAGGATCAAATTTGTACAATCTTGTTTGTAAACATAAAAGAAGGGCGGGTCTTCGTACAAGACCTCATTTTCCGTATTCATTAAATCTTTTCTCGTTTATATTATCCAAAACATACGTGCTATGTGTTCCTACGTGCTAAGTGTTCGTACGTGATTATATTACATATTTACACTGATGGGTACCTACGTGCTACGCGATATGTGATATAATAAGATTCCTCCAAGCATTGACAAAATGGTTTATCAATTTCCAAGCGTGGCTAGGACTTGTTTGATTGTTGCATCATGCTTGGGTGAATCCAAATTGGACTGCCAAGTGACAAAGTTGAGTCATATCTAGCGTGTCCGTACTACGGTACGACATATAAGGGAAATATCATGTGACCACACCATGAGATTTTAGTAACAGAAAGGGTAACTAGGCAACTAAATAATGTAGGGTAGGGAGGGACAAAATCTCGAGGTTGTGGTTAACTAGCCACCCCAAATAATTTTTTAGGGGTATATAGTCTGGCCTCCATGGATATTGTTTAAATCCTTATTAGTGGATGGCAATATTCGACTATTATATTATACTATGTGTTCTATGCAATCTTATACGATGGCCTTAGGAGGGACTGGTACATAAATACTACGTATTATATGGCAATTCATGGCTTGGCTAGTGTAACCTCCGATTTCCAATTTCCAAAATAATTAAATTTAATTTATTTTAAAATATCAAGTTTTATAAAATATTTCTCCTTGAAAATTTTATTTGAATTTGAACGATGTCTGATTTTAGAAGGTAATTTAAAAATCTTTATAAAAACTATTTTTCCTAAATGACGATGTATTATAAAATAAATAAATAAATAATAATATATATTTCTAGTTTCAAATATTTATTGGCTTGAGTCATAAAATTATTGTTTTAACTAAATAGTTATTTAAAAGACTAGTTGATAAAATAAAATAGATTTTTATTTATTGGGATAGTAAATAAATAAATGTTATACTTTCTAAGATTTTACAAAATATATTAATTAGTAGCTAATTTGGAAATTAGCTAGCTTTCCTAAAAACATTTTTAAATTATAATCTTTATTTTTACAAGTTGCCATTTCCCATTGACTAGCCCACACCCTCATTTTTCCCACGTGTAAAACCCGTTTAATTAATTCTGGACCATTCATCATTGGGCCAACCCGCAACCCTTTATCCCACACCCTTTCTCCCTATTTAAGTTCTCATCATCACCTCCCTAGAAACCCTAATTTTCATTTATTAGCTAGCCCCCACATTTTTTCCCACCAGCCAACAGCCACCACCATTTTGTGTGCTCGTGTCCGTGTGTCCAGCATCCGTGTCAGCCGTGATGGCCTCGGGTCCGACCCCGGGTGTCCCACCATATCCATTTCTTTTCCTGTGTCCAGATTTACAGTTTACAACCGATTTTTCCGTGTCCGACACACCCGGACACATCCACATCCTCCACTGTACACAGCACCCCCGTGTCCGGCAGACCCGGACACGTCCACAGTACAGCACCCTGTCGTGTCCAGCCCCGGACACGACCCCGACGCTCAGATCAGACCCTAAACCTAACCGAGCGCCGCTGAAGCCGGTGGCCGTCGCTGGAACGGAGCCGCCGTCGCCGCCCTGTCGCAGCCGCGTCGAGCCCTCGTCGAAGCCGCTACTCTCGAGCTGTCGCTGCCCTGGGTCGAAGCCGCCGCCGGTGACCGCCAGATTCGTCGAACGCCGTCCTCGAGCGCCGAGCCGCCGCCCTCGAGCGCCGAGCCCGCCCCTCGAGCGCCGAGCCCGCCTCCTCGAGCGCCGAGCGCCGCTCCTCAACCAGACGCCGCCGTCTCCTCGAAGCCGCCTCCGCCGAGTCGACTTCCCGCCGCCGCTGAGTCGAGGAGCAGCCGCCGCGGCCAGATCCGTCGATCGCCACAGCGGATCCAGAACGCCGCCGCCCGAGACGAACACCGCCGTCGCTTCAGGACTACCGCCGACCTCGCCGGAGTAAATCCCCCATCGTGAGACTTCCCTCTTCCTTTTCCTTTCTTTCTTCAGTCTTCCTTTTCCTTTCTTTCTTCAGTTTTCCTTTCTTTCTTCAGTCTGTGCGTCTGTGTTTAAGTTAGTAATTAATTTATGTAATTAGTTAATTAATAAATTAGTTAGATTAGTTAATTAATCATTAGTTAAATTATATAGTTAGTTTAGTTAATTTAAATTAGTTAATTTGATATAGTTTAGTTTAATTAATTATAAATTAATCAGTAAAGTTAGTTAATCAGTAAAGTTAATCGATAGTTAATATGTTAGTTTAAGTTAATTAATTAATGTAATTAGTAGTTAATTAATTAATACAATTAGTAGTTTATTTATATTGGTTAATTATTATTTTTGTTAATTAAATTATATAATCAGTTTAGTATATATAATTAGTTATTTTATATAATTAATTTAATTAATGTAATTAGTACATATAATTTGGTTATTTTATATAATCTGGTTATATTAGCTAGTTTATGTAATTAGCTTATTTTATGTAACAAATTAAAAGGGTTTTGATATGTAAAAATAATAATAATTTTTGGTTACATTATTAAATTAAAAATATAGTTTCAATAATCTAAATTAGTTCAAAATTAGTTTATTTGGATCGGTGACCGATTTTACCATAAATGAAAAATATTGGCTTTTACATAAATTCTAGTTTTTTATAAATAAACTTTTATTTGAAATTATTGTTCAAAATAAGTTCGAAACGATTTATATACGTAAATACGTATTTCTAGTATATGTAATCAATTTAGTATTTATATATATATATTTTAAAAAGGTATTTTAGCATATGTATGAGTATACATATATAATGTTCAACTAGTATAAATCAAATATGTATTTAAAGGATATATATATACATATATTGTAAATACATTTAAATTGGTGCATGTATAAATATTGTAAGTGTAATAAGTGTAATGTATATTATATACGTGTCCCTACTAGATGACCCTAGTTGACTAGTGCCCTGCCTGACATGGCCCTGAGACCAGTATTTTTGACTGTGTTAGTGTAGCATCTGATGCGAATGTGGTTTGCTTGTGTTATGTTTATAGGACTGTTGGTTTACCCAGGGGATACTCTGGAACAGGACATTGGTTTACCAGCTAAGGACCCAAGGCAAGTACATTCTCTGATTAGTTTCTAATTTATGATATCTCCTATGTTCACTGTATCTAGTGTAAATATCCATGTTCCCGACACATTGGTTACACGGATTGGTATACACGGATCTCGTCATGAGATGTTATTCCTTATTCATGGTGTAGCTTGTACGAGACTTGTTTTCCTTGTTATCTTGTGCATGTACAGACACTGATTCCCGGGGAGATTTGCTACCTTCCTAGGGAATCCCGTGCCATAGCGTACCATGATTGGATCTACTATACCAGTCGGGGGTTTGGGGAGTATTTTAGTGTAGATATGTGATCATACCCAACTATCCATGCATCATAGCTCACCCCACATCTCACGTCGGGTGCGGCCTGACCATCTCCATGCCTCATAGCTGTTACGTGTGATTAGCCTGACCTCTCCCTGCATCATAGCTAACCAACGGTTAGCCTGACCTTCCATGAATCATAGCTAATCACATGTAACCAGCCTGATCAAGTTCCCAAGCCGATCACATGTTAAAGCTAGTACTCACACACTTAGTCATAGAATTCTTGCTCATGGACATATTGTTTCTTTTCCTGCGTTTACTTACAGTATTTTCCAGTATTTCTTTCATTATATATTTCTCGTACCTATACATGCATCTGGTATGTTTCCATCTAGAACTGCTACATAGTTTATGTCATTTATATAGAACTGCTATTTAGAGATGTACTTTGCTCCTTCCTGACTGGAAAATATTTTTCCAGACTGTGACATTAGTAGACTGGTTTCTGACACTTGGGGATTGGAAGTTAAGGATTGCAGGTATGTTATGTTATCATTAGACTTGTGCTGTATTCTTTTATTTCTTCATTTCCTATCGTGCTGTAGTTGTGATTGAGTATTTCTAGATTTATTTTAGTGTTATCCGTGTCTCCTTATGGAGTTGGATACTAGTGTGAGATTATCTAGATAGCACTTGACCTAGACAGCGTTCTACCGCCGATGCTGCGGCGTAGGCTGGACGTACCCACGCTCTCGTGCCCTTATACCGGGTGCGGGTCGTGACACGTTTTTAGTGGTGGCCCATACAGGTCAGACTTCGCTAGTTGTGCGATGTCGTGGTAGTGCGACATCATTGTTGTACTACTGCGTACCTGCTATAGAATATAGGACATAGGATACTAGGATGAGAGAGGATACTCAATCACAAATTCTTGAAGGATTTCCTGGGATGACCCCATGAGAATCTTATTTTCAATTTAAATCTTTCCTTGTTTCCGTCCGCTCTCGCTTGTTGTTACTGAACTTGATTCTTGTTGAGCAGTTTTAAAATTTAAAATCTCGGTATCATTGTTGAGTTTGATTCTTGTTGACCAGTTGTTAACTTTAATTCCTGGTATCGTTGTTGAGTTGATTTTAAATTGAGATGAATTTTTACGGACTAGGATTTATGGTATCATCTGATGACATATATTGATGAGGACAGTGAGGAAGGTAAAACGTCTACTTTGGTTATGGAACCTAGAATTTATCGCAGCCATATTAGCTGTGGTGACGAGAACGTAGGGACCTGACTTGGATGTACATACTATAGTTATGAAGCTTAGAGTCTTTCGCAGCCATACCGGTTGGGGTGGCGAAGATTCTAGACGACATGATTATAGAGTGCATACCTTAGTTACGAAACCTATCGTTTATCGCATCTATGCTTACTGGCGTGGCGAGGATTCTGAGTGTCATGATTTCAGACAGACGTGTATGATTATCAGGTTGTATCCTAAATTGGTTCTTAAAAATATTATCTCAAGACTTATCTATTTCTGTTATTCCCGGACTTTGTTCCACCGCTTCTTTCTTTACTAGCAGTAAAGATACCTTCTGTCCTCAATTCAGCCTTTGAGCTCCTATTCCTTGAGGATTTCTTGTTAAGTATGATAATTAGTGGCTTGTAATTTTGTTGTGTCTTGTATTATATTTGACTGTGTTGCTAGTGAGTTGTAAGTGTTCTTAGTTGGACATGTGAGCAGTAGGCTTTAATCTAGAGTTAGCCCTTAGTATAGTACCTTGTACCAATGATTCTAGGAGTAGTGTCATTAGAGACTGAGAGTTAAGGAGAGTATAGAGTATCAGTGATAACTCTCAGAGTTAGTATCAGAGCCAATTACCCGTCCTGGATAATCATGATTATGTAATTGAGTGATCTATGTAAACAGTTAAGTATCCGGGAGTTGTGTTAAGGATTTATGGAGCATGATGTCCAATTTGATGATTGATATCGGAAATGTTAAAGGTAAAGAAATGTATATGTATAAAGGGTTTAATGAGATGTCATAAGTAGAGAAATATCAGGATTAGTAATGGAAGTTGTGAAGCGTATCACGGATTAGTTTAATAGGCTTTAAAGGATTGAAGGAAATACATATACAACCATCGAGATGAGGAACCATACACATACCCATGAGAGTAAAGAAACATGAGTGTTATAGAGAATACAGGTGATTATGAGTCTAATGAGCTTGATGAGATAATCCATTAATGCAGCTAGTGATATAATACCAAGAGTGCTAATGATTCTATGTCGAGGATTAGTCAAGGATGACGTTAAAAACAGTAAGCACTCTGTGTGTTGGTAATTAGATGATATACCAATTGACATAAATTGAAATCATGAAAGAAAACACAGTTGATGATAACTTTGATCATTAGAGGTATTGAGTGCACCTTGAGTATCAGAGGCCGTGAGCACTGATATGTACATTTGTGAAATTATAAATTAAAAGGTGAAAATAAAATTTTATTTTTAGAATAATTGAGGAGTTGAGAGTTTGTCATTAAATTTTTGAGGATTTCAAATATGAATTCAATAAACATAGTTAAGGCTACAAGATTTTAGAAGTGATTAAATTTTATCTCGATGTGAAGTATCTAATTTTGAGGAGGTATATGCATTTTATTTTAAGTTGATCGGGAAGTTAGACCTTGACGATTACTTTGAGGATTAATTTGTGGTAGATGAGAGATGAATATTAATATATGATTAGTTGATATGGGTACCAGTGTACATGAATAGGAATTTGTTAGTGTGCTAGAGTTAAGTGGTTGTTAGAGATAGTAGACACTACAAGTAATATGTTAGCAGGTTCTTTCTTTTCTTTCCTAATGTTCTTTTCGTCTTTCGATCGATTGATTCCCTAGTAACGTGGTTTTTATTCGTGATTTTCTTGTTAGAACATAGCTAGTAGTGCACCCTAACAGAGACTGAAATACCATGACAAAAGATACATGACCTATATTTTTCTTAAATTGCATGGCTGTAGGTAGAATTTTCTTAAACCATGATCATTAGGGTTTTGACCATAGCAAAGATCTATGACGAGGTTATGACTGACAAAAAGAGACAAGAGGATTTAATTTGTGGATGAGCATTAAATTAAATAAAGAATTTAGGGGTTGTTATAACGGAGTTGATGGAATCATTATTTTTGCGAAAATCGAGGTTTGATTGAAATTCGAGGACAAACATTTACTTAAAGGGAGAATTAAGAAATTCACAGAGCCAAAAAAAAAAAAAAAAAAAAAAAAAAAAAAATTTGAGGATTTATTAATTTTAAGGAGGTCTTGATATGATTGAATTGATTATTAAAAATTTGAGAAATTTGAGAGATTATCATTTTATCTATTTGACTGCAAGATAGAAATTTTATATAGTAGGAATGTTGCATTGAAGATACTGGAAGCATCGCATCGTTGAGTATTTGAGGAAAAAGAAAAACAGGAAATAAAATCGTAAATGGAATAGTGTCAAATTAAACTCTTGGGATGAGGAGTTAGATTGGAATAAGCATCGATTGAAATTGAGTTAGATGATTGATGAGTGTTTAAAGTTAAATTTTGGGATGCAGATTTTTTTAAGTTTTATAAATATGCATTGATTGGATTTCAATTAAAAGGGATTGGATAGTAAATTTTGTATTTAGTTATTTACTCAAAATTTGAGGAGATTATAATATAATTGATTATGGGATCATATAATTGAAGGTCGTAAGGTAAGATCATGGTATATTGAGGTGGTGATTTAAATTAAAATCTTGACCATGACAGTAACATTTGAAATCGAAGAAAATAATCGAGGTATAGTTGATGTGAAGATAAACAAACTCGAATTTGATGATAAGGATTTTGGACATGTAATAAATTTTGATTCAGAAATTCTAGGATCTAATCTAATAAAGTTTGTGGAATTTGAAACTTTTATAGATATTAGTTAATGATGAATCACAAGATTGAGAAAAGTAAAATGAACGAGGATAAAAAGGAAGGATTATTTTCAGATGGTAGTAAAGACTACTCTTTTCCTAGAAATCAAGGAAGGCGATTAGATGTCTCTTGATTACATTCTGAAGGATGTATTTAAGTTTCTTAAATCAAATTGTCGACCGTATCTTTCGATTCAGCTATAACTTTCATGTCTATATCATTCATTATACTGGGTCTTCCTTGGTTTAGTTACTTTGAAAAGGTAACGTGCATTATTCAAATTATCTGTTTTGTGATCGTGTCTACTTCCCAAACCTAAACCTTCTAGAGGATTCAAAGCCGAGCCATAATTCCTTCAAGTTACTCCTATCTTAAACCATATTTTCTTTTCTTCATGTTTTCTGCTGTTTGGTAAATATTCTCCCTATAGAAATTTTTTCAATGATATATTCATCATTATGAACAACAAAATTTTTCTATCCTAGTCGTCCCTAAATTTCGGGGACGAAATTTTTCTAAGGTGGATAGACTTGTAACCTCCGATTTCCAATTTCCAAAATAATTAAATTTAATTTATTTTAAAATATCAAGTTTTATAAAATATTTCTCCTTGAAAATTTTATTTGAATTTGAACGATGTCTGATTTTAGAAGGTAATTTAAAAATCTTTATAAAAACTATTTTTCCTAAATGACGATGTATTATAAAATAAATAAATAAATAATAATATATATTTCTAGTTTCAAATATTTATTGGCTTGAGTCATAAAATTATTGTTTTAACTAAATAGTTATTTAAAAGACTAGTTGATAAAATAAAATAGATTTTTATTTATTGGGATAGTAAATAAATAAATGTTATACTTTCTAAGATTTTACAAAATATATTAATTAGTAGCTAATTTGGAAATTAGCTAGCTTTCCTAAAAACATTTTTAAATTATAATCTTTATTTTTACAAGTTGCCATTTCCCATTGACTAGCCCACACCCTCATTTTTCCCACGTGTAAAACCCGTTTAATTAATTCTGGACCATTCATCATTGGGCCAACCCGCAACCCTTTATCCCACACCCTTTCTCCCTATTTAAGTTCTCATCATCACCTCCCTAGAAACCCTAATTTTCATTTATTAGCTAGCCCCCACATTTTTTCCCACCAGCCAACAGCCACCACCATTTTGTGTGCTCGTGTCCGTGTGTCCAGCATCCGTATCAGCCGTGATGGCCTCGGGTCCGACCCCGGGTGTCCCACCATATCCATTTCTTTTCCTGTGTCCAGATTTACAGTTTACAACCGATTTTTCCGTGTCCGACACACCCGGACACATCCACATCCTCCACTGTACACAGCACCCCCGTGTCCGGCAGACCCGGACACGTCCACAGTACAGCACCCTGTCGTGTCCAGCCCCGGACACGACCCCGACGCTCAGATCAGACCCTAAACCTAACCGAGCGCCGCTGAAGCCGGTGGCCGTCGCTGGAACAGAGCCGCCGTCGCCGCCCTGTCGCAGCCGCGTCGAGCCCTCGTCGAAGCCGCTACTCTCGAGCTGTCGCTGCCCTGGGTCGAAGCCGCCGCCGGTGACCGCCAGATTCGTCGAACGCCGTCCTCGAGCGCCGAGCCGCCGCCCTCGAGCGCCGAGCCCGCCCCTCGAGCGCCGAGCCCGCCTCCTCGAGCGCCGAGCGCCGCTTCTCAACCAGACGCCGCCGTCTCCTCGAAGCCGCCTCCGCCGAGTCGACTTCCCGCCGCCGCTGAGTCGAGGAGCAGCCGCCGCGGCCAGATCCGTCGATCGCCACAGCGGATCCAGAACGCCGCCGCCCGAGACGAACACCGCCGTCGCTTCAGGACTACCGCCGACCTCGCCGGAGTAAATCCCCCATCGTGAGACTTCCCTCTTCCTTTTCCTTTCTTTCTTCAGTCTTCCTTTTCCTTTCTTTCTTCAGTTTTCCTTTCTTTCTTCAGTCTGTGCGTCTGTGTTTAAGTTAGTAATTAATTTATGTAATTAGTTAATTAATAAATTAGTTAGATTAGTTAATTAATCATTAGTTAAATTATATAGTTAGTTTAGTTAATTTAAATTAGTTAATTTGATATAGTTTAGTTTAATTAATTATAAATTAATCAGTAAAGTTAGTTAATCAGTAAAGTTAATCGATAGTTAATATGTTAGTTTAAGTTAATTAATTAATGTAATTAGTAGTTAATTAATTAATACAATTAGTAGTTTATTTATATTGGTTAATTATTATTTTTGTTAATTAAATTATATAATCAGTTTAGTATATATAATTAGTTATTTTATATAATTAATTTAATTAATGTAATTAGTACATATAATTTGGTTATTTTATATAATCTGGTTATATTAGCTAGTTTATGTAATTAGCTTATTTTATGTAACAAATTAAAAGGGTTTTGATATGTAAAAATAATAATAATTTTTGGTTACATTATTAAATTAAAAATATAGTTTCAATAATCTAAATTAGTTCAAAATTAGTTTATTTGGATCGGTGACCGATTTTACCATAAATGAAAAATATTGGCTTTTACATAAATTCTAGTTTTTTATAAATAAACTTTTATTTGAAATTATTGTTCAAAATAAGTTCAAAACGATTTATATACGTAAATACGTATTTCTAGTATATGTAATCAATTTAGTATTTATATATATATATTTTAAAAAGGTATTTTAGCATATGTATGAGTATACATATATAATGTTCAACTAGTATAAATCAAATATGTATTTAAAGGATATATATATATACATATATTGTAAATACATTTAAATTGGTGCATGTATAAATATTGTAAGTGTAATAAGTGTAATGTATATTATATACGTGTCCCTACTAGATGACCCTAGTTGACTAGTGCCCTGCCTGACATGGCCCTGAGACCAGTATTTTTGACTGTGTTAGTGTAGCATCTGATGCGAATGTGGTTTGCTTGTGTTATGTTTATAGGACTGTTGGTTTACCCAGGGGATACTCTGGAACAGGACATTGGTTTACCAGCTAAGGACCCAAGGCAAGTACATTCTCTGATTAGTTTCTAATTTATGATATCTCCTATGTTCACTGTATCTAGTGTAAATATCCATGTTCCCGACACATTGGTTACACGGATTGGTATACACGGATCTCGTCATGAGATGTTATTCCTTATTCATGGTGTAGCTTGTACGAGACTTGTTTTCCTTGTTATCTTGTGCATGTACAGACACTGATTCCCGGGGAGATTTGCTACCTTCCTAGGGAATCCCGTGCCATAGCGTACCATGATTGGATCTACTATACCAGTCGGGGGTTTGGGGAGTATTTTAGTGTAGATATGTGATCATACCCAACTATCCATGCATCATAGCTCACCCCACATCTCACATCGGGTGCGGCCTGACCATCTCCATGCCTCATAGCTGTTACGTGTGATTAGCCTGACCTCTCCCTGCATCATAGCTAACCAACGGTTAGCCTGACCTTCCATGAATCATAGCTAATCACATGTAACCAGCCTGATCAAGTTCCCAAGCCGATCACATGTTAAAGCTAGTACTCACACACTTAGTCATAGAATTCTTGCTCATGGACATATTGTTTCTTTTCCTGCGTTTACTTACAGTATTTTCCAGTATTTCTTTCATTATATATTTCTCGTACCTATACATGCATCTGGTATGTTTCCATCTAGAACTGCTACATAGTTTATGTCATTTATATAGAACTGCTATTTAGAGATGTACTTTGCTCCTTCCTGACTGGAAAATATTTTTCCAGACTGTGACATTAGTAGACTGGTTTCTGACACTTGGGGATTGGAAGTTAAGGATTGCAGGTATGTTATGTTATCATTAGACTTGTGCTGTATTCTTTTATTTCTTCATTTCCTATCGTGCTGTAGTTGTGATTGAGTATTTCTAGATTTATTTTAGTGTTATCCGTGTCTCCTTATGGAGTTGGATACTAGTGTGAGATTATCTAGATAGCACTTGACCTAGACAGCGTTCTACCGCCGATGCTGCGGCGTAGGCTGGACGTACCCACGCTCTCGTGCCCTTATACCGGGTGCGGGTCGTGACAGCTAGCCCTGCTAGTACATGGCTTGATCTGAGGATTCCTATTATACGCATATATCTCTTGGATCCCAGACTCCACCTAGTAAGTCGTATAAGTGATTGGCCGACTATGTAACTGAGCTTGAGTGTGTATTATATCTTCTGTTAAATAGTTTAGGGACATGGACTATCATGGTGCGATGGTGTAACCCTTGTCCTTGTTTGGTTGTAGGGTTAGATTGTTGTATCACGGTAGGCTATGAACCGAAACTACGAGACAAAACTATATATATATATGTGTGTGTGTGTGTGTGTGTGTGTGTGTGTGTGTGTGTGTTTATTTCTCACTAATTTTTTTCCTTCATTCATGCTTCATTTGTGGTACTATCTAACTTACTTCCCCCTGTACAATGGTGCGTACCAGACGGATGGCCGCTGAGGGACACGAGTGGATTTCTTAATCATTGCTCGTTATTTTATATTTTTCTCTTTTGGGCATTTAGCTGCTGACACCTATTAGTCGTGAATCTAGACATTTAGTTTCCTTACATGATTATAATTAATTAGACTGCATCTGATCATGGATATGTACTTTTGCTACTCTGCCAGCTTCTTATTTTTTACAAATGGTTTCTAAAATATTTTGGCAGCACATTTTGGACGTCTTACTTCCTTGTCATATATATTCTATGTTTACTATCCTTATTTGACTGATTGAGACATTAGATGTTCTATGTGACCCTTTGTGACTTTCTTGTAGAATTCACCCCTTGTCTAGTTACAGCCATAACCGTCGTACGACGTTCTATAACTTGTATGCGGTAGCTTCCTATGTCCGTCTCCGTATTTCGGTACTAGGGCGTGACATACGTTCAGCCTACACTGCAAATTTGGCGGTATAATGATGTCTAATATCTCACACTTATAATCCATAATCTAACGTAATATCTCAACTCCTCTAAGTGAGGGCAAGTAATATATGAAATAATATAATACTCAATCACAATGCTAAAGGAAGATAATGCATGAAAGAATACAACAAGAAGAAGCAACAAGTCTCAAGTCTAATATTTATGAATCTCAATACCCAATAAAGTCTAAACCTAAAACATATCAAATATATCAAATAGGTCTTCAGAGACATATCCACTCTTAAATACTAAAGTAAGTAATACTAAGATATCTAGGTCTCAGGCTGGATTCTGCTATGATTACTCATTGATCCTCCGGAAAGGTTGGATTAAGCTCATCTATATAGTCCTCATGCAACCCATAGTAGGTAGGACACATGTCCTTGTAATTGTCCCCTAAATTTTTTATCCTATCAGGATGGAAAGAGTACAAAATACTGAAAGTAGTTCCAATAAATGGTAGAGATTATAAAACAGAAAATATTAATGAAATATATGTTGAACAAGTAAAATTAGAATCGTGGTATGGTAAATAAAAAAAATAGTTAAACACGACAATCATGCCATGTCAAGTAAAATAAAACGTGTAAATACGAGCAAATATGGCATATGACGACAAGTATAGAATGAAAAAAAGAGAAACTGCACCTATTTAAGTGTTTCGAGATACCACGTTCGACATATAAACGTCTAGGAGGTAAATTTGGCCAACCACATGTGTTGTTTACGACTGCTATCCGTCACTGAAGACCATGGGATAGTTCTGGGTGATTTACATGTCTACTAGGGTATTTTCCCACCCGACTAGTACTAATGAATTCGACTCACGACACGAAGATCATGAAATATGATGATCATGATAATCATGAGAAACACAATAATCGCGAGCACGATAATCGCGAATAGCATGATAAGCATAAAATCAAGATATCACAACTATGAATCTATATAACACTAATCTCGTGTAAGAAGCATATCAAGAATCAAGTAAAACATAACTAGAACATGTATTATAGAAGCTATCAAGTAATAGAAACAATCAGAGAATATACTCGCATGTCGTCCTAAGCTGGTGGTATGGGTCCGGTACGGAGCCTATGTCCAAGTAACCTATTTATGAATAATCCAGATTAATAGGTGAAATGCAATTAATCTCGATTCAATCTACTCTTATTAGGTTTTATATATATATATATATATATATATATATGGAAATGGAAATTTATCTTACGTTACTAGCCCATGATACTAGATACTCAACATTGACACTTAACTGATACTCAAGATACCTCATCCAACACATAGGTTCACACTTGACACCCTCTGATACTCATTGTATCCACTCACTCACTCACTCACTCACTCACTAAAATCTGATACCAACGAATATAACACACACACACACACACACACACACACACACCCCAATACTACTAGAACATGTGATATTCTACTCTCACCCATAGTGTTTTGTTGCAACAGACACAACCCTACATCTACTTGCTAACCTCACCTAAAAACAATATGAACTATTACTGTTCGATAATCTGGACTGCAGATATCCCAATTCTTGCACCTACACTCCCATTCTCATATTTCTGACACTCCTCTTGGCTTCTACAGTTCGAGCTAACTGCTACTGCTCTGCAGCTGCAATTACTATTGCTATAACATGCTATTGTAGAACCGACTACACTGTGAAAATTTTGCCACTGGCCTGCAACAAGGCACTACTACTGCTGCATATGCCTACTATTCTGTAGTTGATGGGTTCTAACCCCCCCCCCCAAATGCACACACACTTGAACACAAATGCAGTGTGATACACACACTTTCCCACTTGTCCACACATATGGCACTTGTATACTATACCAACTCAAGTAATGGATACACACACATGCACAACACATATCCAATCCAATTTAAACCAATTTTGGTATCCATGATACTTAATACCCATCATCTATGATACTCATCAAGATACTTCTATATATACAACAATATCAATATATCTCATATGATACCAATAATCTACATCCTCATGATACCATGGTACATATACTCCATGTACAAAACCTCAAGTTTATGATACCCCATGGTATCCCATGATACACATCAATATCCATACATGAATATATAGTACAATGACACTTCCAATTGATTAATATAGCAAATTGACATATAAACATATTAATATCTATCTCATTAGCAATTATCCCAATTTGACACTCATGAACATCATTGTATATATAAATTACTAATTCTAACCATGTGTATCCTAAATTATCATGACACAAATACTACGTATCCTATTTAGAATGGGTGGATTCAAGCTCTAACCAAAATTGGACACAAAATTATTTTGGGGACACAACATAAACACTTGGTGGACACAAATTAGTAGTTATCCCAAATTCTTCATTCTAACTTCTAGATCTAAAAGGAATTAGTTTTCTATAACCTAATTCAACTCTTAAAGGGTTAGATCAACCTATTAGAGGTCTCCTACTAAATATAATTAGAATTTTACCATAGGAATTGGGGGAAATGATAATTACCTATTGAAAGTGGGTTCTCAATGACGATCCATGAATTTGGACACAAAAAAGATGAATTGGATATGATTCTCCCAGCTTTACACTCCTCCTCTTGTGCTCACAAGATCTAGATCTGTATTAGAAAAAGAATTGAAGGTGAAATGAGTTGATTTATGATGGTGGAAGAGAAATTAGGGTTTGGAGTTGGGTTGGAGAGGTGGAAAAGATTATAGAATGAAATAAAGTTGAGAGAATGAATAGTTAGGGTTGGCCACTTATGGTGAGGACGGGTTGTTTGGTTATTACAAGTTTTCGATTAACCATTCTAATTTTGAACTTGAGATCTAATGGAAAAGAAATCAAATTAGTGGAAATAGAATCTAATTAGTTAGGAAGAGAATATTCTATCCATTACTAAAATGTAATAAAACCCTAAACCAAAACTATTTAAATTAATATAACTAATTTTATTTAGCAAATAAAATTAAGTTGACAAAAAAAAATATAATTTCTAATTTCAAATTTTGGAAACGGAGGTTACAGGGTCATTCACAAGTTATCACTGGCGAATATTCTTATAACTCACAATACATGATATACTGGAAAATACTCACACTTGATTGCCTAATGTCAAAATACAATATATTTTCACACAACAATATATTCTACTGTGTCATGAAGAACATGAACTTGTGTCAAGCATATAGGGAAAATAACTTTCCAAAACTATATAAAGTCACAATATTATGATAAGAGATCAAAACTGTCGACGAAGCAAAAATGAACAAAAGGGACAAAAATATCCCCAAATAGCCTAATTAAGCTAAAACAGCCTAATTAAGCCAAAACAGACAAATTCGAAACATCCGACGAATTTTCTCGAATTACCGGTGGGTGATCCAATATGACACAACAAATTTCTAGGTGAAAATTTAGATTATCCGGCGGATTACCTTCAGATTTTTTGAATTGACAGAAGCAACTGGGACATAGAAAATCCTGAAATTATTTTGGCCATAAAAATCCTATTTTAACTCAAAATTTGACACTCCAAAGGTCAAAATCGCATAAAATCAATTTTTTTTACAAAATGGTGTTCGCTATTAAAATTGATTGCTTCAATAACAAACTAAAAAAAGTAAAAAGAGCTCATAGACAGACAATCTAAGTACAAATTTTAGATTCTGGGGTGTGACGATGGACAAGGAGCGCTATGGCGGCTCCTTTACTCCGTTGGCGATCCGATGCAGGGTGAGGAAGCTTGTGTTCTCTCTTTTCTCGTCTCAGTATGCTCTCTCTATGTGTTGGGCGACCCCTCTCTGTCCGTCCTCTTTTTGGGTATGCCATATGGGTATATATAGTCCCTTAGGCGTACATATGTTGGGTCGCATGGATGCTAGAAGGTGCTACGTGTGCCTCCTTAATAGAGTGCAGCTGTAACCGTGAGCAGGCCAAGCTTCCACGTGGGCGCTTGTTGATATTTTTTGTTACTGAAGATCTGGGTGGTTCTCGTCCTTTGTGGGTGTAACTTGGTCAGCTTGACACATAGTCCACACTTGGTTGGAGAGAATCACTCTTATCGTAACAACAAGATTTGGTCTTTATAGAGTCTGAAATACATGTGGCCAGAGACGCATGGAACACATGGAGTCTGGAACGCATAGGGCCAGAGATGCATGGAGCCAGGGATGCATGGGGCCAGGGATACATAGGACGCATGGGTCCAGAGATGCATGGGGCCGCATGGAGTCTAGGACGCATGAGACCAGAGACGCATCGGACATCATGAAGTCTGTGACGCATGGGGGCAGTTATGCTGTACATGTGGTGCTGCACATCCATCGAGAGTAAAGTTCTGTGATAATGTGAGACTTCTGTCATTTAGTGTGTTCATGTCTTTTGAGGCATTCAGAAAATTCTTTTTGTCATGATTATGTGTCCGAAACGTTTCTGTTGCTAGGATGACATATCAGGTCCATATACGGCCAAAGCTACTTTGGCTGATTGGGACGCATGGATATTACCTTTCTGGGTCGTAGGGTGACTCGGCGGCCTGATCTCTTTTGTGCTTTACTTTGGCGTATAGATGTTGGTTGCATGAAAGCATTTTTTCTATGCTTTTACAGGACCCGCTTCAAAGTTTTCAAACTGACAAGTTTGAAATACTTTGAATAGGATACATAGAGAAAAAAATACTTTTTATCGCATGGATATTGTGTCGCATGGATATTGGGACCGCTTGGTCGCGGTCGCATGGCTGAGTGCCTCCAGGCTGTCATTTTTGCATTAACTGACAGATTTATTTCAATCATGGAGCGGACCACCTTTTGGATTTCTAGGAAAATTAAAGAGGATCACGAAAGTCGAGGCGTCAGATTCATCCCCATAACTACTTGGTTCATTGCCTCGATCTATTCACGCGGTTCTTGAGGCCTATAAATAGACGGCAAGGGGGAGAGAGAGAGAGAACTTTATATCTCTGCTTCCTTTCTTTCTCCTGTAAGGAATGCTGAAGGTTGCGACTATTTTTGTCGAGGAGTCCGCTATGGGCGACCTTGATCTATGGCCTCCTGATAGAGGTAAGGGAGTGCCAAACTTCTCTTATTGGGGCTGCCAAGGACACAGAGACATCAGTGTACAGTCTTGTTGCATGGATGATAAATTATCTAGAATACGCGCAGACTCTTTATACAGCCTTGCCGTGTGGATGAGAGGTCATTGTGAACATGCACGGGCTTTTCTTTTGAGTCTATCTCATGGATGGGTGACCATCTTGCGTCACTTAAAACTATGCTGCATGAATGAGGGCTTGACCTGGACATGCGATGGACATGGCTCCGTCGCATGGATGGCACCTCAAGCGTCGGTTAGGCTCTGTCGCATGGACTTCAATTTGTCTTCGTTTACAGACGCCTTATGTTCTCCTTATGCGAGCTTTGTTCTTCCTTCTGTGGCTTATGATGGAGCATGGACGGATATTATAATACCCATTGTGCGGGGTGAAGACCAACTTTATGCGGCAGTTCGCTAAGAATTGCTCCAAGAGATAAGGACAGTTCGACAAGAACTAATCCAGAAGACGATGATGAATATCCTTCGTCATGCGCTGGACTGTTCTTATTTATGCAGCGTGGTAGCTGTATTTCTTCCCTCTAGGCGGCTTGCTACCGGCTGGGGGCTTATGGCGCCGATAACAGGATTTGGATTAATTATTATTCTTGTCGTCTGTCTTCCTGCCTATTTGTAAAGCGTCTGCCCATGCTCCTCCCTTGCTATCCATCAGTATGGATTCTTTTATATATACTGAGGTTTGCACTATGGAGGGATAATCTAGAAAGCATTGAGCTCTGCTGCTGGGCTCGCTTGTGTTTGTGACAAAAATAACACTTGGGCGCCTTGTAATGGAAGAGGTTTTTGTCGGCGAGAACCCATGGAAACCCTGAAAAGGGATTTCCATCATATATACCTGAGACCTTGAATATTAAAAAAAACCTTAAAAATGTAGTGGATTGCTATCATATGTAATCATGATCTTGAATAAAGGTTTTACTTTTTCCAAAACTTCTTCCATCATTTGTTATATTGTGTATAAATTTTGTGTAAACTTTGGATATTGTACTAGAGATAATATAAATATAGTACAATATCGCAGCCTGTCTACGATGTCCCACTGGGGCACTTAGGTGAACCTATTATTTGTTACGCATATTGAGTGCAAATAATAAGTTCAAAAATAATTCTTATTATACGTAATGTGGATGTGATAGGTTTTGTGGACCCATTACTTCTTGCGCACCTGAATGCAAGTAATAGATTTGGAACAAGCCCTGTCAGAGGTGATATGGATGTGGCAGGTTTTGTGGACTTAACATGCTGGCATACCTTGGTAAGTATGGGTGATAAGTGGAGATGATAACCGATATCAGAGGTAATATAGACGTAATGATCGATAGCCATGACCCGAAAGATTTGCTCAGAGGTAATATGGAAATAGCAAACTCAGTCGGGAAGGAAGGTTAGGAAAGTAGTTCAGAGATAATATGGACGTGAACCAATATCCAAAAAACTCATTGAGGAGTGATTTGGTGGGTGTGGTCGATCCGAGAATGAAGATAGACCTGAGGATTGCTTCACTGGGGAGATCGTCAGGGCAATAACTCATAGGTAATGTGAATATGGCTAGCGCCTAACGAGATTAGTTTGAGTGGTCACTGTGGGAGTGTGTAAGTAGACCTGGGGGCTGCTCCATTGGGAAACTTTTGAGGATCCATCATCTATTGCGTATCCAGGGCTCCTGGATACAGATAATGGCTTTTACAAGAATTTATAAAGAAGGGAACATATTGTACATAGGCCCTTGCTGGGATGAAGAACCAAGAGTGTAAGGACTGTACATCTTGATTGCCCCGCTGGGGACAAGGGGATTACAAGTCTGGCTTAGACGTAGTACTTTTTCAGGAACTTGCCGTTGATAGGCATCATGAGCAAGTCGTCGATAGATTTTGCGAGCCGGTAGACACCGTTGGAGAATACTGATTCTACGATGAACATGCCTTCCCATTTGGATTGGAACTTGTCAGCCGTCTTGTGGGTCATAATCGGCCTTCTTACAGTCTGGACGAGATCACCCACTTGGTGGGTCCCCTTCTTCATCCGTTTATTGAAGGCTCCCGAGAGACGCGCTTGGAATAGCTTAATATGTTGTTGAGCTAAGAGACATTTATCGTCGAGTGCTTCTAACTGTTATAGCCGTCAGTGGTGATTGTTGTCGATAATTAATTGGAGGGAGAGAGCTATTCGGAGTAAAGGGATTTGGATCTCGAGTGGGAGGACCGCTTCGCTTCTGTACACCAGAGAGAAAGGAGTATTGCTAGTAGCTATCCGGACCGTTGTACGGTAGGCCCAAAGACATTCATCCAGCTTCTCATTCCAGTCATGTTTTTGGATGCCACAAACTTTTTGAGTAGCTTTATGATGGTATTATTGAAGGCTTCTGCCAAACCATTTGTTACCGGGTTATAGGTAGTTGATGCTACATTCTGAATTCGGGTTTTGTCACAAAACCTATAGAACACGTGACTTGCGAATTGTGGACCATTGTCATGGATGATCCTTTGTGGCAAACCGAAGGTATATATGATGTGATGCTTGATGAATCTGATCATGTTGGACGTCTTGACTTCAGCGAGTGGTACAGTTTCTACCCACTTGGAGAAGTAGTCGGTGATGGCCAAGATTAACCGATGTCCCTAAGCTGAAGGTGGACTGATCGGCACTATAATATCCATGCCCCAGGCTTCGAACGTCTAGGATGCCACGGTCAGGTGTAAAAACATCGAGGGTTGGTAAATAAAATCAGCTTGGATTTGGCACGCTTGGCACATCCTTGCATTGTCAACGGTGTTTGCTACCATTATCGGCCAATAGTAACCCATTCTGTGAAGGCGGTCCTGTATCTTGGGCCCTGACTGATAGACACCGCAGACCCCATCGTGAGCCTCGCGGTGAGCCTGCTTTGCTTCTGTATTCGATAGACATCATAACAGAAGATCGTCATAAGAGCAGCGATACAACATTTTGGTAGCCGTATTGTAATAGAACCGGAGAGAACGTCTTCTGACCGAAGTGGCTTACTTTGGGTTCTCGGGGAGAAATCTATGGACTACGTAGTCGATGAATGCAAGTCTCTAGTCTTATGAGTCAGAGCTCGTCTTTGCTGAGTAGCTCATGCACTGATAGAGGTTGTTCTTTGGACATACCAACTCTCGACTGATCATGGTGATCAGTTCATGAGTATTGACCGGAACAACTAGAGAGGCTGAGAGACCGGCTAGGGAATCCACCTCGATGTTTCATAGTTGAGGGACATGTTCTATGAAGAACTCCTCAAAGGTGGTAACTAATTCAAGTGAGGCTTGGTGGTAGGGAATCAAGTCCTCGTTATGGACATCGTACTAGCCTCAGACTTCGTTGATTATCAGTTTAAATCACCGTAGGCTTCGAGGTGGTCAACTCCCACTTGTTTAGAGAGTTGAAGTCCAATAATAAGAGCGTTGTACTCTGCCATATTGTTGGAGCATGACTTAGTGAGGGAGTAGACACAGTTGATAACCAGATCATATGCTCCGATGATGATGCCGCCTTTGGGCCTTGTTTTCGAAACACCATCGAAGAATATTTGACAAACAACTTCTGCATTTGTCACGGTGTTAGGGTTTGTGACTTCGTCGGGGATCTCCTCATAGAGATTCAAAGTTTTTGGCACCGGGTGGGCTGCAAGGAAATAGGTCAATGCTCGACCTTTGACCGCCTTCTGTGGGACGAGTACCATGTCATATGGTGACAACAGTATTGCCCATGTGCCTAGGTGAGAGTTAAGTACTCCAGGTTTTGTTATGAGGATCCTAAGAGGATTAAGTTGCGAGATCACGTTGATGGTTTATTCGGCCATATAATATCGAGTTTTCTGGATGGTGAAGACTAGAGCAAGAAACTCCTTCTCGATGGGGTTGTACCTGTGCTCTGCGTCGGCCAACATCCTACTGAGATAGTAAATGGCCTGTTCATGACCTGCGTCTCTTGTCTGGGCTAGCAGAGCACCGAAGGAGTGATCTATTGTTTGCACATATAGCAGGAAGGATCTTCTTACCACGGGGGCCACCAATATTGGAGGATTCATGTAGTGCCCCGTTCCCCCGGTGCGGGAAGCGCGGCTAAGAAACACAAGACGGTATCGTTCGATCGGGATAGATTGAATTAAGAACTCGTCCTCGTTATGGATTTGTTTCTTCGAAATTGATTCCCATATTCAGTGGACTGCGCCCCAAGGATCGGCTTAGCGGCAGAGTCAGGAGGGACCTCTCCGCTGCTATCTTTTATTGCCTCGATTTTCGATGTCGCTTGTTGCTTTCGTGCTTTGAGTTGGTTTTGGGATTTGCTTGTTTTCCTTGAACGGTTTCGATGGTTTTCATTATTTTCGTTCATTGACTTGCCCTTCTATTCCGAGATTAGAAAGAGAGGAAGAAGTATTAATCGAGCTGTTCGTGCGCAGGTGAACGAGTAGTAGGCGGCTTACGAGCGGAGTCGTGAAGCGCCTCTTTCCTTCTCCTTCCATCAATCTAAGTGAGTGGCTACCAACCCGATTAGCTAGCCCTGCTTCCAAGCTTCACAGCTAAAACACTTGCATTCTCTTCGCCCCGATCAAACGATACCAAGTTAATAATAAAAGAAACCATGATAAAAGAGAATAGACTTGGGTATTTATGCTTGTCACTTAACTGGGAAACGGTTACTCAATTCGCATGCTTGTTCATTTTAAATGTTATATACATGCTTCAAGTTTATTTAGAATGCATCTTCTTCCATAAATTGTACTAAGTATGGAATACACTTGTTATGAAATAAACTGTCAGGAAGACTATGTAAAATGAATCATACAATGTTGCTTATCTTGTTCACGTGCCTCAACTGCATCAACGTTAACGTGCCACGAACGATTGATCACGGACAACTTGTGCACAAGGTAACGGGTTCCGCGGACGGTCGCTGGGGCACTGGCACCGATCCGGTCCGGACGGAACTTCACGATAGTCTCACGTGCGAACGGGATAACGTACAGCACCTCACGTGCTTCGTTGCACACCATCCTCGTTCAAAGACTAAACGGTCCATTATGGCTCCTAGCCAATGATCCCAACGTGTATATTTAAACCTGTTGCAAACTAACTTGTGTCTTCGTGGTAGGGAAGGCATGGTAAGTATTGTGCAGGTAATTCAGACAGGCAGGTAAAAATCTACCGAACGGTGACACGTTCATTTCAGTAAATTCTATATGCTGCTTACTTGTAAATGAACTAAGACAAGATAGAAACCCACAAATATGCATGCTTCATTAAAATAACGTGTTGATTGGTATAGTCAGGCTAGCTCGCCTTCACCAGCATGTTTCGATATGCTGACCCTCGTTGAAACATGTTCTCCGCACCAAGGCGAACCGAGCGAGGAGCCAAAGTCGTCTTCCCGATCCAGTCCAGCTGTTGGCGCATCTTCACCGCGCCCCTTGAAGCCTTTTAAAGCCAGAAGCTGCAACTCTTCATACACAAATGCAGCTCCGTGGCAAAGTTGTCCTCTAGCCTGTAGGTCTATATCTTTTGAAATTTAGTAAAGGGATATAATGTACAGGACTGCTATCTCATTATGAGTCATCAATTTTGTAAGCCGTTCGGCATATTAGCTGACTCGTTCAGGAGTTTGTAATAGATGTTCATTATCAATAAATAGAACTTTTCCTATGTTTCAAATCTGTGTTTCAATTTATCTGTGTACTCTGAATATGTGCTTGCTATGCAAATCATTAAAGCCTTGTGCGGGCGCAACCCCAGGTCCGCACGGCGGTCACGATTCGGGGGACGCCTCACTTGATTCTACGGAATTGGGTCATGACATAGTGGTATCAGAGCACAGATTCAAAGTTCCTTAGACTTCGTGCTGAAAAAGTTTCTTTAACGATCAAATTCCTGTGCGAACTCTTGAACTCGCTAGGCCAAAATAAGATACGTTCATGCAATAAGTCAATAATACATTATGATTCTAATATAATTTACCTTCTTTTGAAGGAATGGTACCAGCGCAATCTGCAGCGCAAGCACCGAACGAAACACAGAAAAGTAGTTTGGGCACTTCGGAAAGCCCTCAGAGCCACCGTGGCATATCTCAAGTCGACCCGCTAGAGCGGGTGATGCAAATGTTAGAATCGCAACGACAAAGAGATGATGCTCGCCAAGCCAAGTTCGAAAGCAATTTAGAGACTCGATTCTCAGTCCAACAGAAGCAGGTAGATATCCTACAATAGATCGTTTAGACTTTGGCTGCCAACCATTCCGCCGCAACAGCAACGACTCTGGTGGAACAGCCCGTGCTTGAAGTAGAGATGCCTCAAATCCCAAGGCCGAGGGACGTGACTGCCTTCAACTTGGGCCATTTCAAGAAAGTCTGCAACACCCCATTCAATGGGACTGAGGACCCAGTAGTAGCTCTAGATTGGCTAGCCGAGCTTGAAGATTACTTCGTTCTGCTAGAAGTTTCCGAAGAGAAGCGCATCGCCTGTGCGCAACTTCAGCTCCGTCTTAACGCGCACGATTGGTGGAACGTGCATCAACGATCTCTCCAATTTGATCACAGAGAGGAGGCAATCTCGTGGATGACTTTTCTTACCGCGTTTGAAGAGGAGTTTATACCCCCTCCAGTACAACGTCAAATGGAAAATGATTTCGTGTAACTGAGGCAGGGCAGTATGACAGTGAAGCAGTACTCCGCCGAATTCAACCGACTCTTAAAATTCGCTAGGGCCTATTTACCTGATACAGCGAGTCGAGCTAGAAGGTTTGAAGGCGGTCTGCGCCCTGCCATTCATGGTCACGTGGTCAATAATCAGTATAGAACGATGCGTGAAGTCATAAATCATGCCCTATCTCTGGAACCGCAGTATCCTCACGTTTCTACCGGCGCTGTACATACCTACAATCACAAACGCCAAGGCAACGATAGAAGAAACACCGCTGCAAAGCGCCCTAACCACGGCGGTCCACAACGAGCAAACCCAGGGCCTTCGTGCAATTTCTGTAAGAAACAAGGGCACACGTCCGATAAGTGCCGCAAGAAACTCGGGCAATGTCTCATTTGCGGTGACTCCACCCACCGAATTCGTGATTGCCCAAAATATTCTGTTCATCACCCTTAACGGTAAGCATTGTTCTTAAGTTTTGGGGCAAAACTTCTAATTGTTTGGGTAGGATGTAGCGCCCCGTTCCTCCGGTGCGGGGAGCGCGGCTAAGAAACACAAGACGGTATCGTTCGATCGGGATAGATTGAATTAAGAACTCGTCCTCGTTATGGATTTGTTTCTTCGGAATCGATTCTCATATTCAGTGGACTGAGCCCCAAGGATCGGCTTAGTGGCAGAGTCAGGAGGGACCTCTCCGCTGCTATCTTTTATTGCCTCGGTTTTCGATGTCGCTTGTTGCTTTCGTGCTTTGAGTTGGTTTTGGGATTTGCTTGTTTTCCTTGAACGGTTTCGATAGTTTTCATTGTTTTCGTTCATTGACTTGCACTTCTATTCCAAGATTGGAAAGAGAGGAAGAAGTATTAATCGAGCTGTTCGTGCGCAGGTGAACGAGCAGTAGGCGGCTTGCGAGCGGAGTCATAAAGCGCCTCTTTCTTTCTCCTTCCATCAATCTAAGTGAGTGGCTACCAACCCGATTAGCTAGCCCTGCTTCCAAGCTTCACAGCTAAAATACTTGCATTCTCTTCGCCCCGATCAAACGATACCAAGTTAATAATAAAAGAAACCAAGATAAAAGAGAATAGACTTGGGTATTTATGCTTGTCACTTAACTAGGAAACGGTTACTCAATTCACATGCTTGTTCATTTTAAATGTTCTATACATGCTTTAATTTTATTTAGAATGCATCTTCTTCCATAAATTGTGCTAAGTATGGAATACACTTGTTATGAAATAAACTGTCAGGAAGACTATGCAAAACGAATCATACAATGTTGCTTATCTTGTTCACGTGCCTCAACTGCATCAACGTTAACGTGCCACGAATGATTGATCACAGACAACTTGTGCACAAGGTAATGGGTTCCGCGGACGGTCGCTGGGGCACTGGCACCGATCTGGTCCGGGCGGAACTTCACGATAGTCTCACGTACGAACGGGATGGCGTGCAGTGCCTCGCGTGCTTCGTTGCACACCATCCTCGTTCAAAGACTAAACGGTCCATTATGGCTCCTAGCCAGTGATCCCAACGTGTATATTTAAACCTGTTGCAAACTAACTTGTGTCTTCATAGCAGGGAAGGCATGGTAAGTATTGTACAGGTAATTCAGACGGGCAGGTAAAAATCCACCGAACGGTGGCACGTTCATTTCAGTAAATTCTATATGCTGCTTACTTGTAAATAAACTAAGGCAAGATAGAAACCCACAAATATACATGCTTCATTAAAACAACGTGTTGATTGGTATAGTCAGGCTAGCTCGCCTTCACCAGCATATTTTGATATGCTGACCCTCGTTGAAACATGTTCTCCGCACCAAGGCGAACCGAGCGAGGAGCCGAAGTCGTCTTCCCGATCCAGTCCAGCTGTTGGCGTATCTTCACCGTGCCCCTTGAAGCCTTTTGAAGCCAGAAGCAGCAACTCTTCATACACAAATGCAGCTCCGTGGCAAAGCCGTCCTCCAGCCTGGAGGTCTATATCTTTTGAAGTTTAGTAAAGGGATATAATGTACAGGACTGCTATCTCATTTTGAGTCATCAATTTTGTAAGCCGTTCGGCATATTAGCTGACTCGTTCAGGAGTTTGTAATAGATGTTCATTATCAATAAAGAGAACTTTTCCCATGTTTCAAATCTGTGTTTCAATTTATCTGCGTACTCTGAATATGTGCTTGCTATGCAAATCATTAAAGCCTTGTGCGGGCGCAACCCCAGGCCTGCACGGCGATCACGATTCGGGGGATGCCTCACTTGATTCTACGAAATTGGGTCGTAACAATTCATGAGGTACTTCTTGATATCGTTGAAAGCACATTGGCATTCTTCATTCCAGACAATGGAGACTCTCTTCTTCATAAGCTGAGTGAATCTGACAACGTCCAGAGAGGTTTGATATAAACCTTCTGATGTAGGCCAGTCTTCCTTGAAGGCCATGAAGTTCTATGAGGTTCTTCGGTGAGCTTATTTCAAGGATTACTTTGGTCTTGTCAGGGTCTACATGGATACCCTTCAAAGTTAGGATGAAACCCAAGAATTTATCTTCGGAGACTCCTAGAAAATATTTGGTAGGGTTCATCTTGAGCTGCTATGTACCCATAAGATCAAACACAGTCTTCAAGTCCCTGAGGTGATCATCATTGGAGCAACTCTTAATGGCGATGTCATCAACGTAACACTCAACTGTCTTGCATAGATGATCATGAAAGATGGTGCTTATAGCCCACTGGTATATAGCACCCGCGTTCTTCAGACCGAAGGGCATGATTGTGTAGCAGTATACTCCTATCGGCGTTCAGAATGATATATGCTTCTCGTCTTCAGGAGACATCTTGATTTGATTGTACCTGAGAATTCTTCTATGAAGAGCATACGCTCGAAGCCACGGGTGTTATCGATTATTATGTCAATAATTGAAAGTGGGAACTTATCCTTAGGGTAGGCCGTATTCAAATCACAGAAGTCAATGCAGATCCGGATCTTTCCGTTCTTTTTTACACCGAAAATGATGTTGGCTACCCAATCTGGATGTTGTTTTTCACGGACGAAGCCACTAGCTATCAGTTTGTTAACTTTAGCTTTGATGGTGTTCATAATGTCCGGCCTAAACTACCATTGCTGCTGCTTGATAGGCTTAGCACTCGGCGAGATATTGAGCTTTCGGACCATAATTTGTGGGTCCAGTCCCAGCATATCTTCGTAGCTCCAAGCAAAGACATCAATGTATTTCCTGGTGAGCTGTAGTAGGTATTACTAATCCTCATCAGTCAAACTCTTGTTGATAAGGATAGGTTTAGGGGAGGATTCGTCACTCAAATTGACTTGTACGACTTCATCTTTGGTAGAAGATTTTCTTTGTTCGAACCGTATCTCCCATTGTGCGTCTAGGCGCTGGACCTACTGTTCTACTTCAAAGAGTTTCGGTAGATCCTCGTCATCTTCCTCAGGGTCAGCTGATACCATGTTAGCAGAAAACGTTTGCATGAGCATCTTCTAGATACTGACGTCAAAGTCCTACGAGAAAGACTCTGAAGAGTGAGAGTGTAACTCATCTTCTTCATCTGAACCTTCGGGGGTTGTGGGAGGCGTGACGTACCCTAAGCCATACTTAGCCTTATAGTAGTAATCCTAGGATTTGCCTGCCGGAGCGGTACGGGCAGTTGTCGACCTTTGCCGTAATTCAGACCTTGTTTGCTTTTAAAATCATACCCCATCTTTTGGATAAGGCGTTTGCCTTGACCGTTGAACATGTAGAGTCGTATTTTTCCTATATCGGGTTCTGTCTCTTGTTCCTCCGAGATGAAGGAACGGGGCATTCAACCTTGCCAAATTAGATGATAGGTTTATCTTCCCTCCTCCTTGCTAGAATCGTGAAGTAGGAACCTTGGCTAAGGAGGATCTGGTTTACTACATAGTTAGTAGTCACCTGGCCTATATCGTGCTCCATTGAATACAATGTGCTTATATTTGTTGCTTCAGAGTAGTTCAAAGATAGCCCTTAAAAATAAGGTATCTCTTCTTTAGGAATTACATCATCTAGAGAAGGGACGTTTGCATTAGCAACTACGTACTCCTCCAGCTCATCCTTCCCGAGTCTACCCACAGTATGAGCGACGACTTTAGAGGTTCCCAGCACAGCTTTACTACCAGAGGCTTAGATGTTGTAGGAGGCAGCGGAGCATCCTTAGGAGGTTGACTCGGCTTGTGAAGGCGAACGACCAAAGGTTCGAACATGGTGGATGGTGCTAGACCTTCCTTCGAAGGTCGATTAGTCTTAGGAAGGCGTACGACCAAAGCTGCAATTGCCTTCCTGTATAGTTTTACGATGAGAGGAGTAGTTATGTCAGAAGCACATGCCTTTAGACGGACTCTTAAAGGCTCTGCTGGTATTGTCCCATCATCTGCCTCATCATCGACATCATTGCCATCTTCATCTTGGTAGACCTATTTGTAAAGGATTGAATTAGAGTAATAGGCTTTGATCCCTTTAAACGGATCAACATCAGCAAACTCTATTTTGACCGTGTCGTGTTCGTCGACGTACATCAGGCATTGGTGTAGGGTCGACGGTACGATCATATGTTCGTGTATCCATTGGCGTCCGAGCAAGACATTATAGGATACATCTATGTCAATGATGTATCAAGTGACCTCTGTTTTTAAGGCGCCGATATGGCATTTCAGGAAAATCTTACCCAGTTGGTAGCTGCTACCTGCGTTGAAGCCAGTGATGGAAGTATTAGTAGCTGCCAGGCGATGCATTAGAATGTCCAAGGTCTGAAGCAGACTCCACGGGATGATACTGATTGACGAACCGGGATCGATATACATTCAAACCACCTTGATGGGACCAATATACCCTATGTATTACAAGGGACGATCATATCAGTTATTCTTTAGCAACATATCCTATTGTAAGATATGATATTGAGCATTGCCTCCATGATATTATTACAGCAGGGGCAAGCAGCTGGATCTTCAGCTGGCAGCTTGACCTGCGCCTAATAATTGTCGGCATTTTACGATGCCTCGCTAAGAGCCGCCCGAGTGTCTTTTGAGAGTCGGAGAATATCGAATAGAGATAACTTTGCTCGAGTGTTGGCGAGGTGGGTTAAGATATCAAAATTGTAGGGCTTTTCCAGCCCCTGAGCTGAATCTTTGTGCAGCGGCTTATCGAAGCGAGTATCTTTCTGCTTAGACTTGTCCGCTACTGGAAGTTAGGACGTAACCGGATCGATGCTGTCGGTGCGAATATAGGAAGTGCACCATTGTCAGGGTTGTCATACTCGGGTTGGTATGCCAGGCCTGACCTTGTTGTTCCTGTTGTAGCTTCCTCAGATGGGAGAGAAATCGTGTAGCTGGACTTGGACTTCTTGCCCTTGGACTTGGTGGCAGAAAATATTGTCTGCTGCATCAATTCTGGGGCAAGATTGGGGTAAACCCATATGACCTTCCCACGTGGCATGGTGAGAGGTATAAACCCGGCCGTTTGGATATAAGCTGGTAAAAGATTGACGACCTCCATCGTTGCCTTAGGATTTGGGATTACCCCATGGGCTTTTATAACCGGGAAGTTACCGAACTGGTACGATACCATATTAGCGGCAACCGTCTTGTCATCGATATCCAAGGTGAGGGCCTTGGGGTCGAGCAAGTGTTGGATGTCCTGCTTCAGCATATAGTAGTCCTGTATCGCATGATGGACGTAACGATGTTAATGACAGTACTTTGGATTATTCTCCTCGGCTGCCTCAATAGGGCATTTTACGTCGGGGAGCCAAAGCTTACCATCCTTCATCAGTACATCGAAGATGGGCATGACATCGTCATCTTCGAAGGAGTAGGTCTCCTTGGGATTTGGAACCTCAGCCGACTTTTGCTCGGTCTTTTTGGTTAAGTTGGCCACCAAGGCCTGCTTTCCTTTTCCATCGCAGCTGTTGTTGCCACTGTTATTGTTTTTGTTGGGACATTTTCCTCTATCGTCAGTGACAGTGATCTGTATTCCCAAGAGCCGAGCATCTTTGACCTTCTTCTTAGTACTAACAACACTTATGATGAATTCTGTCCCGTCTTTAAACTGACCATCGCCCATCCAAAGGCTGCCTGCTGGAAGTAAGTTTTGGCGACACATATCCATCAGTGTCGACTCGGGATTGCCCATGGGTTACCTCAGTGTTGCTTGTCGGAAATGCTCGATATAGTTTTGGGCAAGTTCCTTTTCCCCTTGGGTAACCTTTATCAGGGAGGACATCGTCATGTTGCTTTCTCTATCATAGAATATTTTGAGAAAAAGACTCTTGAGGTCGTCAAACGACGAGATACAATTATCTTGTAGGCTACAAAATTAGTCGAATGCCACCCCGGTCAATATCCCCACAAAGAGCTTGGTGTGGAAGGCATCACTGTGAGAAAGATGCCATATTGCAGTCTCAAAGTAGCTCAAGTATTGACGGGGGAAGTCTTTCCATCGAATAGGTTCAAGTTGAAGGGCTTGTAGTTGGACGGGTACGATACATCCCTCCACTCGTCGGGGTATGTTTGTCGTATCTCGAGATTACGCAGTGATTCTCGATTGCCCATAGAATCTAGGCGAGCCCGGAGTTTTCGGACTTCTCACATTGCTTCTCTGGCTTCATCTCCAGCAAAAAGGGACATATGAGTCAGGCAGAGGGTGATTTTTGCCTATGGGCAGAGCAGTTGCGTCAAAGTTCGCGTTGTTTCCTGGGTCGAAGTTCTCTTGTCCAGAAGCCCTTGCTGGTTGGGAATCAATGTTTACTTTAGTTTTCAGCATTGTCTGAGTCAGGGCTTGAATTGATGAACTCACTGTTTGCATCATGGTCTCAAAATCCTCGAGGCATTATTGGTCGTTGGGGCACTCATGATCGTCCCCTGCCATATATATACGGTCCTCACATGGAAAGAGATGGACGGGGAAGTGGACGCTGCACTTTCTATCTCAGATTCTTGCTGGAAGTAGTCATTAGGTAGTGTCGCCTCCTCCTCGGATTCAGAAAGAATCCTACCCCCATCATGGGAGGCTACATTATTTCGACTAGGGTGGCTACCCTAGAGACATCCGAGTCAGTTCCTTGGGAATCCCTGTCTTCTCAGAACGCTGGGTTGTTGTATAGGTCTGAGGATCGCTACCCCTAGCTTGTGCAACCCCTAAGGGTCCTAGGGAAGAACTGCCCCCAGCGACTGATAGCTTTATCTTCGAACGAGTACCATAGAAAATACCTTCCGTAAGTCCCGTTGCTGGTCCTCCTGGTAGTTGCCTTCTTGATGCGTTAGTTGATAGTGATGGACTGGAGGTGCTGGGCTTTCTTCCTCGCACGGTGGAAGGGTCCTTCTGAGTAGAGTAACATGAGGTGAATGGTAGTTCCTCCTCCTCTAGTGTTTGTACCTGATTTTTGGGTTGCTATCGGCTAGGTGCCTTCGGATGCAGTCGTTGGAATACCGACTGCCTGTTTGTTGGTACTGCTATTTTAGTACAGCAGTAGTTGATGATGATGTTGGCACAGGGGTATCCTGGAGGGGATACCTCACATTCCATAGTTTCTTTCCTCTCTTTATGCTTGTGGTTGATCACGTTGTGCAAATCAAGCGAGGGTTGATCTACCTTTACACCCTTGTTATGAGCCCGAGTAGACCGAGCACACGGGCATTTAGGTATTGCTTTTTCTTCCTGATCTAGGGTTTATACAAGAAATTTTCCTAGATCCTCAGTGGAAGACTTTTGAGACGGACCCTGCCCATTTGCCGCTGCGGGATGGACGCACGGGGCGGTCTTATATAACTTTACATTAGGGGCCCTCATAACTATTAGTAGTGATCGCTGACGGCCAAAAATAGACAGTTGCTTGAGCTTAACGAGCTTGCACTGCCCTAAATTTCTTCGACTTAGCATGTACAGGCGCATAGTACGAAGAGTTCAAGTTTTGGTTTTCCTCGAAGCGGCGCATGGGAGCATGGCTGGACAAGATTCTGTCAAAGACAGAGCTTCTGGGGGTGTCAGAGACGCCTGTGGCGGAGCTGGAATCCGCATACTGCTTTCTTCTCTGCATCCTTCGTTATGGCCGCATGGGTTGTGCATCAACCCTAAAACTCTTGGCATCATATTAGTTTTTTCTGCTAGAGTTTGGGTGCTGAGCATTCTCCTTTTCAGGCAAAAAGACCGCATGAGCGGGGACAGCCAGAGTAGACGCATGTTGTATATCTTCAACATCAGAGAGAGACAGGGGGTGCACGCTCCGCAGTTGGGTGAGGCACAACGGCCTTTGCAATCCACGTCCTGTGGGTCATCTAGTGCTGATCACCCTTCTTGTTGGACGGGGCTGTCGCATAAGCAGTGGACGAATGATGTGTGGTACCTATGGCAGAAAGAGAGAGAGAGAGAGACGAAGAGCACATGCTCCGTAGTTGGTTGAGGCACAACGGCCTTTGTAATCCATGTCCTGCGGGTCTTCTTATGCTTTGCTAGCCTTGGAGAAGGACTAGCACTTTCCTCCAAGAGCATCTCCTCGAAAGCCTGCTGGTCAAAGCAAACCTCCAGCATTATTTGAGTTGATCCGAGCTTGGATGCATTAGATTGCGTCACAACTTTCTCATCAGAGGAGAAGATGTCCCAGCAGAGTCGTCATCATGTTCGACATTAAAATTGATTGCTTCAATAACAAACTAAAAAAAATACAAAGATGTCCTAGACAGACAAACTAAGTACAAATTTTTGATTCTGGGGTACGACAATAGACAAGGAGCGCTATGGAGGCTCCTTTACTCCGTTGACGATCCGACGCAGGGTGAGAAAGCTTATGATCTCTCTTTGGTCATCTCGGTATGCACTCTCTGTGTGTTGGATGCCCCCTCTCTGTCCGTCCTCTTTTTGGGCATGCCACCCGGGTATATATAGTCATCCTGGGCGTGGATATATTGGGCCACATGGATGCTAGAGGGTGCTACGTGTGCTCGTTAATAGGGTACAGCTGTAACCGTGAGCAGGAGAAGCTACCACTTGGGCGCTTGTTGAGATTTTTCATTGCTGAAGATCTGGACAGTTCTCGTCCTTTGTGGGCGTAACTTGGTCAGCTTGACACATAGTCCGTACTTGGTTGGAGAGAATTGTTTGATAATAAACAAAAGAAATTGAAACTAGGCTAACCCTTTCTTTGGTTTACAAACAAGAAAAAGAAGTACAATTAATCCTATACGAGGATGTTAATTACAAAAATTTAATTTTAGAGAAATATTGCTACAGGAGTCTGATCTGCGGTCGATCACTTTGTCCCTTGGACCACACGATGACGAAGAAGTGTTGTAGAAGACGAAAAAGAAGCTTCAAAGACTGCAGGAGGGATTGAACTCTCGTTCCCAAAGTAGTCAATCAACACTCTCTGGATATACTCTTTTTTCTTGAAAAATCTTCGACCTTTGACCTCCGTAGCCGGAGGTCTCTATTGATAGCGTTCAGCTACAGTCGACGTAGAAACCGAACAACGGAGAGAGCTACACCTTTTACGCGGCAGTTATAATAACTGCTACCTACGTATGAATAATCTCCTAAATTGGCGTGTGACGCGTGTCCCATTATGAGGTAATACGTATAATCGCTTATCGAAGATCACGACATGCAAGCCATGTAGATAACTGCCCCTTGCGTAGAGATGATTGGCATAAAGGCCAAATAACTGTCTCGTAGGCGTAAAAGCCAAATAGCTATTCTGATGGCGTAAAAAGCCAAGTAGGCGTAGAAGCCGGATAGTTGTCAAGTTGGCATAGAAGCCAAGTAGCTGTCATGTTGGCGTAAAAGCCCAATAGCGATCATGTCGACGTAGAAGCCGAATTATGCGTAAAGCTTGATGCTGCACGGATAGGTAACCAGCGTAAAGAGAGCCAGTTATTCCTCCTTGACTGAGGTCTTGAGCGTAATCTGGGCTGAATAGCCTTATCACGCGTCTTTACAAATATAGCTTGAGTCGGCGTATTTTGAGGAGATAGCGTACGACGTACTCCTATAGTTGAAAATAACCCGGTTGGCATAATATGCGAGGATGGTGATGTGGACATATTAGCCCTAATTATAGCTTATCCAGTCATTAAAAGTAGAACCAAATCTCGTTCATTAAATGAAGAGATCTGCCCCTATCTCGCGCATTAACTGTAGAGACGTGCCTTAAGTTCTGTACGAAAAACAGCTTTTGACGTGGTGGTTGGTTTCGTCTCTTCCTTAGCGTAAAAGCTCATCTTTGCCTGTGTAAAATAGGCAGTGTATTCCTTGAATGCGTAAACGACGTCTTATATCAAGGGTTATGTCACTAGACAACAGTCTGGGGCTCTGTGTAGAGTCATCATTATAGCCGTCTCCCCGATCGCCGTGCAGTACTCTTTGTCAGGAGTCAGGTTCACTGCTTCAACTGACAGGTTCATTCGAGGAATACGAAGAGTTCCTCATACAACTTTCCGCTGCATTAAAAGCATATAGGTTTTACGCCAAAATGGCGAGTTAACAACCTTTTTACGCTGAAGCGGTCTGGAAATACTGCATTACACGGGTCGTTCTGGAGCTATATTTTATGCTGAATAGCGTTGAAGCTCTGCTGTACGCCAATGGCTCCGAAGTTATGTTTTATGCCACCCAGTGTTGGAGCTATATTTTACGCGGACTTCCTGCATGTTGAGGGTTTTACGCGTATGATTCCCCAGCGTATTTTTTATGCTTCTACAAGTCCCACTTCAAAGTTTTCAAATTCCTCGTAATTTGAAATACTTTGAATGAAGCATGAAACGGTCAAATCTGACTCGTTCTGCGAGGCTGATTTCTCGGCAAATTTTTAGGAATTTATTGGGATTTGATGTGTTCTCCTCTGCCTATATAAAGGCAACTGAGTTAATCTATTTTTCCTACGGTTCCTTCACCACAAAGAGAGAAATGGTTGCCGAGATTCATCGTGCTGACTTGAGGAAGAAGAAGATCATGTTCTTCCAGTATGTAGAAAGCCGAAAAAGAAGGCATCTTCGAGCAAATGTCCTCTGCAATGATGGATCATGGACGGATATCATAGCTTCCTTTGCTCGGGATAATCAGCAATTTTATATGGCGATTCGTCCAGGAGAGAGGAAGGATCGTATTGGACCACACAGCTTGTAAGCTGTATTTTCTCCCATTATGGTGCTGGATGAGGGTAGGCAATTTGACCCTGTCTTCCAGTATTGCGTTAGGTCTGAACCCCCAACACAAATCTAGGGCATGCCTGCCATGGCGTATGGAGGGTAGTCTTGCGAAATTGATACATGCCCAGTTCTGTATTCTCCTGCCATTAATCATTTTCTTGTTAATTAGCTCTGGAAGCCGATTAACTACTGTAGAAGACGGGAAAAAAAAGATTTTCACTAATATGAGAACTTGGCACAGCAGATTCTTGGTGTGATCTTAAATGAAAATGAGAAACCCTTTATAGAAAAAGGATTTCCATCATATGTAATCATGAAGATGAAAAACCCTTTGTAGACTGGATTTCCATCATATGTAATCATGATCAATAGAATTGTCTTCTTCTACGCATCTGATAATTTGCCATATTTGCTGTGAGAAAGTCTGAATAGTGTGCAACTTCGGCACATCTGAATATTTTTATGCCGACTAAGATAAAAGAGTATCTGATCTCGTCCTGTCTTTTACGCGTAACTAAAGGTGCGTAGAAAATTCCTTAGCATTTAAGTTAAAGATCCAAACTGTCATGCTGTTTTAGACGAGGAGTCGCGTAGAATTTCCGAACTGTCACTTCTTTGATACGAAGAATTCCTGTTCAGACCATCATCTTCAAGAATAGTTTTCCGAAAATCCCTTGAAAAAGGGAGAAATTTCTGTCGACCAAGCCATACTTGAACTTTTGTAAAGTATTCTGACTGGACTTTGGATGAACGTCCAAATGGCCCAAGAAGAATAGTCGTCTTCAATGCTGAACTCTGTGTGTTTTCATGCACTTGGAATGTTTTGTAGCCAAAAAGAAGCATCTTCTGCGTAAACCCTTGTAATTGACCGTCTGTAGCTTTCGAGCATAGAATCGTAGATTTGTAGCCTCTTAGCGTAAAAAGCTTCCGAGCGTGGAATCATAGATTTGTAGCCTCTGAGCATAAAATCGTAGGTTTGTAGCCTCTCGAGCATAAAAGCTCCTGAGGGTAAAATTATAGATCTGCTCTGCGCATAAATTCTGGATCCACTTACTGTCCGTCTTCCCTAAATGATAGGCTGACGTGGTCCCAAATCATAACGGAATATTAAATATCGGATTTTGTTTAGGATTCGAAGAGTTATCCGAACTCTATAAATAGCCCAAGGGCTGGAGAGAGAAAACTTTTATCTGTCTTCACAAAACCCTTACTTTCCAAGAGCCCTTCTTCTTCGTCTCTTTCTTGAGAACTCATAATTGCTATGGCACCTAAACAGACTTCCACCGCTAAGGGAAAGAAGGTCGCTTCCTCTTCTCTCTCTACTGCTCAAGCACGAGCAACACCCTTTAGGCTGAACGAGCCTCGATTGGAACGCAGCGCTCCGCCGTCGAGCTGTGCTCCAGACATTACAGGTAAAGACTTCGGGAAAAAAGAAAGAAGAAAAGAAAAATCCTTCGCATACGTTGTACGTGCACACGCAAGGTCATCTTTTGTGCTGAGAGCCTCTTCGAGGAGGATAATGCACAGAGATATTTTATTATTACGCGCACATTCCTAATGTGTCAGCGTAAAAACTCTATTTTCGTAGTCTGGCGTAAAAACTCCGACTATCGAAATTTGGCGTATACTTCCAACTTTGGGCTTTACGCGCTGGATAAAAATTCCGACGTAAAAACTCAGATTTTGGCAGTCTGGCGTAAAAACTCAGACTGTTAGATTCTTGGCGTATACTGCCAACCTTGAATTTTATGCCTCAGAAATAGGTTCCAGCTTAAAAGCTCGAGTTTTTGCAGTCTTGGCGTAAAACGCTCAGACTAATATTTTTTGGCGTAAACTGCAAGAGTGTATCGTCTAGTATAGAAACTGACTTATTTTCTTGCATTTTGTAGTAGATTTGCAGATTTCTCCTTTGGCTGAAGTTATGGGCTCTGATGCCGGGATGTTGAGCTCAAATTATCTGGAGGATTTGTCCCATGTGACATTTCCCATTTCTGGAGCCAATTATCCTGAAGAAAGGGGAACCCAGATCGTGTCTCAGGGAGAACGTATGCTGCTGAGTATGATCTGTGGGGAGCCCCTGACATACATAGACGGGACAGAGTATAAGAAACCTGGTTTCTTATTCGGGGATGTTATCGACAAACAATCCCAGACCAAGCCCAAGAAGGTAGATTGGGTGTTTACTGCTGAGGGTACGGTGATGTATCTGCCCAGGATGCCCAGGGATTACCCTATCTCTGCGTTCTCCCATGCCACACATCCTAGGAAGATAATGTGGGTTCTGACTCCAGATCTTCACGACCGGGGAAGATTTTATGTAACAAAGGATTGAACCACGGAGCCTTTACGAGCAGACCTTCCGGCCCAGTTATGCCCTTTAGGGGATTACTGCCGGGTAGTGCCCCAGTGAGGATACGTCGCTGATCCAGCCGGTTCAGATATCGACCTTCTGTAATGACTTTATGGGGCAGGGAGGAATGTACCCCAGGGTCAACCCTCGGACCAGCGGATGGCTTAGCCCGGGGAATCTTCGATGGGCCAATTTGACTGCCTGGGCCCTGAAACACTTCCAGACGGAGCTGGAAAGTATTGGCTTGTTCGCGGCTGTGAACGCCACATGTGTTGGGCTGCCTGTCAACCCTAACTTGTTTTTAACCTTGATGGAGTGATACAACTCACTCACTAGGACTTTTGCCACTCCGCTGGGTGAGTTGGGCTTAGCCCTTCATGAAATGGCAGAGATTTCAAAGCTGCCAATGGGGGACGCTCCTTATGAAGAGTACGTCCCTACAAACAGGGAATTGGGGGATACAAACCCTCGGACAGTAGCAGTATATCAGGAGCTGATGTGCCACTATCTTGCTTGTACCACTTTCTATAAGGAGCTTTCTGATTTAGCTCACATCAACAAGTGGGCAACCTATCTTTTCTTCCACCAGGCCAAAAATGTTAAGCCAGACAAGGTGGTAGATAGCCGACATAGGCCCTTGAACCTCCTGAGCATGCACAATGCTAATACGGTCGATGACCTTATTGAAGACGCTGGGGCTTCAGATTATATTTTTGACGAGGAGATAGGGGGTTACCCTTCAGGCGCAAAAGCCTTCAGTTATATGAGGTATTGTCGCAAGCCTCTGTCAAGGGAAGCTCAACTGACTGGCTTTCTTTCTGTCTGGCTTCGCAGCTGGGTAGTGCCCAGCATCGCTTCTATAGATCGCATTCATCGTAACACCTTATGGACTGCAGTATGTTTGGTGTTCGGAGTAAGACTGGGCCTACTTCCTGCTATGGTATATAGAATACAAGCAGGCTGAGGGCCCTTACTGATGGGCTGCTCGTGGATGAGACACAGCGTAAAGGATTTTCCTGAGTAGAATTACCATTCCTATACTTGATAGGATGGTTAATTCTTTACAACACCAGGGTGATGTCTCCCGGTCCTGCCAGTGGTTCAGGAAATAACTTCTTGTTGAATTACAAGAATTCCTCTTGGAACGTGGCGACCGTCATAGATTGCCGGAGGGCGTTAAATATTGCCCATAGCTGGAAGCTCTTCTGTATCGTCCCCCTGTACATATCAATCAACATAGGAAGAAACTTAAGGACGGGGGCCATGGGAGGACCATTCTTTCTCCTGAAGCCTTCTACTAGTTGGTCTGTATTAGACCTTCCCATTTGCTATACAGAAGCGATGAGCACTGCTACCTGGAGCCTTATTTGCCCAGTCGGTTCGCCAGGCAGTTTGGGTACGACCAGTTGCATATGGGGAATGCCATTACCAGCTTAAAGTCAAAAGGTGGACTTATTGATGGAGCCAGAGGATGGCGGTACTTCATCACGGGCTGTACTGGTGCCACTTTTTCTGGGCCCACGACTTCTCTCTCTATGGAGTTGCGCATCCTTCACTCATATGCACAGTTCTATGCATCCATAAATACCTTCCATCGTGATTTTGATGTGCATGGAAGTTTTAGGATACCCTCTCATAGGTCTACTGGAAGGGAGGAGATTCCGTCTGTTTCCTCGGATGAGAATGAAGACACCGCCGGAGCAGACGAGTTTTTGATGACAATACCGAGAGGCGTAATAGCTCCACCAGCAGAGCCTATTATTATCCCCCAGAAACAGAAGGCTTCGACTCTGAAAGAGACTTTCCCCCGCAAGAAGAGGATTGCCAGAGGTCCGAAAAGGGCTTCCACCAGGGAGGCTTCTAGGAGCGAGCCTGTCGTTTCCCCTGTTGGGGATGATTCTTTGATTAGAGGTCCTTCGTCTTTTTGAGAAGGAACCTCCATAGTTTCGGCTGGCAGTGCCAGAGATTCTTTGCTCGAGATCGCTACTGCTACTACTGCTTCTGGTAGTGCAATGAAATCGCCTTCGAGGCTGAGCATAATAAGATTCCATATACCTTTATCCAAACCAATAATGGGAGTAACCCCTACTTCGTCTGTAAGTATTTCCAGCGAGATTCCACCCGATGAGCCTCGAGTGGATCTTGGTGAAGACTGGGAAGACTACCCACCAGTGTCAGTTGGTACACCCTATTCTACAGGTATGACAGCTTGTTTAGCATCATTAAGAGATGATTTAGCTATTCAGGCTGCGGACCCGACATATATACCATCGGCCATGGGTAAATATTGTCTTTACGCCTCTTTTAGGAAAATTAACATCAGGTTGATATTAACTTTCTCTTATCTTCTTTTCAGGGGAAGACATCTCAGGGGAGGGCAGAGTTGACGCAACCTTTGACTTTGTTGCGGATCCTGCCGGTAAAACGGTGGCGCTCGACTTTGAAGGTGCATGTTTTATGCTGCCGATCCTTCATCAGAAATATTTTCGGGTGTCGTCTCGCCCACTACAGTTCAGATATCTTCAGTAGAGGATGAGCCCATCATCGCGACTGTGCCTCCTTCATTGAATACGCCAGCAACTTTAACCGTTGCTGGTGTTTATTCTTTTGTAGCGCGATCTGTAGAGGCAACGACCGTGGCAACATCCTCCGCAGTCGTTCTTGGAAGGAGATTTCCCGGTATCGCAGCCACTCCTAGCGTGCATCCGGTCTTCGATATGCTGATTGAACAATATACCAGCCTATTCTATCTCAGTTTGAAGTAGTTGATTTCCATGGTGCTAGAGAAGAATATGAGCTTTGATAATCTACTGACGTCCTCCCAGCTTGTAATAGCGACGATAAAAATTTCAATGATGCTGGAAGAGCTGATGCACTGGAGCAAATAGTTAATGGTTTGGAATAACCCATTAACGAGTATTTGCAACTTTCTCGAGGCAACGTCGATGAGATGATTTAGGCTGAGTACAACTCCTTGACTGCGAAGCTTGCTGAACAGATAGAAGGCTTAAATAAATCCATCCAGACACAGCAGCAGGAGATGGATGAAGAGCAGGCCGTCTTGGAGGAGGTTATTCCTCTTCTAATAAAGTATGAGAATGAACATGAGGGAAATAAAGTCAGGGTCCACAAATTGTTAGCTAAACTCACTTAGGCAAAGGAGTGGGCTCTCTAGTCCTCGGCAGGTCTAGATTTGGTGAAGGGTCGAATGGATACATCTCAGCAGAACTAGGCACGTGCAGGAGTCGTTCGCACCGGTTTTGTTTATGCTCGGTCCGAACTGTCCCTTCTGAGCGATGATGAAGTACGACTAGAGCAGGCTCGCGCTAACATCTTGGACTCCAGGAATGAGAGGATGACCGCTTTGGCGTAACAGATTCGTGATTTGACTGCTCCTTCCCAATGATGTACTTTTTGCTTCTTTATATAATTTGCTCTTCCAGGAAATAATAAAGAAACTTTATCTGACTTTGTGGACCCACCATTTTTGAATATAAATCATAGGCTAGGGTAAAAGTGATATCAGAGGTAATATGGACGTGATATCCTTTCGGTAAGCTTTAGTTGAACATATCTATTAAGAGGTTATATGGACATGATAGAATATGTTCAAACTAAATTTGTGTACAAAACACTATCAGAGGTAATATGGACGTGATAGGTTTTGAGGTTCCAAATTAGTTAAACATATCTATTCAGAGGTTATATGGACATGATAGAATATGCTCCAATTAAATTTGTGCGTAGTATCGTCAGAATGAGATCTTCACCATACTCCTTTGAGCAAAGGAGATCAAGCATAATACTTCTTCAGGAATTTATCGTTGATAGGAGCCATTATCAGATCTCCGTTAGGCTTGGCTAATCTGTAAGCGCCATTTAAAAATGTCGTTTCAATAACATAAGGGCCCTCCCATTTGGGCTAGAATTTACCCTTATTTTTGTGTGTAATGATCATTGACCTCTTCACAGCTAGGACTAGCTCGCCAATTTTGAATACTCTTTCCTTTACTTTTCTATTAAAAGCTCTGGAAATGCGTGCCTGGTAGAGCGTAATGCGTTATTGAGCTTGAAGGCATTTCTCGTCTAATCCTTCTAGCCCTTGAAGCCGTAGTCGATCATTATTTTCCTGAGTCAACTCATTAGCCACTGCTATTCTGAGTGATGGAATTTGAATTTTAATGGAGAGAACTGCTTCATACCCGTAGACTAAATGAGAATAGGGTGCAACCCGTCGGTGTTCGTACCGTTGTGCGATATGCCCAGAGATATTCCTCCAGCTTCTCATTCCAATCTCTTTTATGCGAAGAAATAAACTTTTTCAAGAGTTTGATGATGGTTTTGTTGAAGGCTTCCGCCAAATCATTAGCAGTAGGATTATATGCCATAGAGACCATATTTTGTATCCGATTCTTATCGTAAAATCGGTAAAATGCTTGGCTGATGAATTAAGGTCCATTATCATAAATTATCCTTTGGGGTATCCTAAAGCGATAAATGACATGATGCTTGATAAAGCTGATCATGTTGGATGTCTTCACCTCAGCAAGAGGGTTTGCCTTCGCCCATTTGGAGAAATAATCCGTGATGGCCAATATGAACCGATATCCTCTAGAAGAAGATGGGTGAATAGGACCAATGATATCCATACCCCATGCTTCAAAAGGCCATGATGCAGTCGTAGGATATAAATATTCAGAAGGCTGATGTATAAAATCTACATGAACTTGACAGGCTTTGCATTGTCTTGTATATTTCACTGCATCTGCGATCATAGTAGGCCAGTAGTAGTCCATCCTCCTGATACGATCCTGTAACTTAGGACCGGGTTGATGTACTCCACATATACCATCGTGAGCTTCCTGGGTAACCCACTTTGGATCATCATCGGAGAGACATCGTAATAGCAATCCATCGTATATTCGGCGATATAGACATTGTAAAAACGTATCAAAATAGAAGCGTAATGATCGTCTTTTGATGGATACTGCTTCTTTAGGATCCTCTGGTAAGATTTCATATGACACGAAGTCTATAAAGGGACTTCTCCAGTCTCTTTTAGGAGGAACTGTGTTTACAGCGTAGCTGCATTCTATGTGAAAGTTATTTTTCACACAAAATAAATCTCTGTTAAGAAGGATCACCGAATTCTGCCTTCTTATAGGAATAGCTAGATCAGCAGCTAGGCTGGCTAGGGCATCATCTTCCAAATTTTAAGATCTAGGCACATGCTCTAGGAAGAATCCTTTGAAAGACATGGCTATCTCGATCATTGCTTGGTGATAAGGAATAAGGTCTGGATTACGGACTTCGTATATTCCTTGACCTGATTGACGATCAGCTGAGAATCACCAAAAGCTTCCAGGTATTCAACATCCAATTCTTTAGCGACTTGGAGCCCGATTAATAGAGCGTTATACTCCACCACATTATTAGAGCAGGGTTCTCTAAGAGAATATGCTCGATAGATGAGGAGTTTATCAAGAGTGACCAGGATAATTTCTACTCCTGAAACCATGTTTCCCCTGGGACCAGTCCTGGAGGCGCCATCGAAGAATAGCTGCCATGTAACACCTTCCATTGGGGAATTATATTCTGCAACTTCGTCGGGAATATCCTCGTATAGTTTAGAGGTTTCTGGAATCGGATGAGCAGCTAAGAAATCAGCCAAGGCTTGACCTTTGATGGACTTCCGAGGGACGTACACCATATCATAGGGTGTTAGTAACATTACCCAAGTCGCGAGTCAGGAATTAAGAATACTTGGCTTGTTCATCAATACCCGAAGAGGATTGATTCTAGAGATGATATAAATAGTTTGGCCTATGATGTAATATCGCGTCTTCCGAATGGCGAACATTAGGGCCAAGCATTCTTTTTCTATTGGATTATATCGGTGTTCAGCTCCGACCATCATCCTACTTAAATAGTAGATAGCCTGTTCATGACCCTCATCGTTCTTCTGTGCAAGGAGAGCTCCTAAAGAATGATCCATTGCTCTAACATACAGCAAAAAAGGTCTTTCTATGACGGGAGACACTAGAACTGGAGGATTAGTGAGGTAGCGTTTGATGTCATTAAACGCTTGCTGACAGGCTTTCTCCCATACGAATGATACAACTTTCTTCATCAGGCGAGAAAAAGGTTGACATCTCCCTGAGAGGTTGGATATGAATCTCCTGATATAAGCCAGACGACCTTGGAATCTCCTGAGTTCCCTCAGATTACGGGGTGGTCGTATTTCTAAGATAGCCCTTACTTTATCAGGGTCAACCTGAATGCCTTTAGCGGTAATGACAAACCCCAAGAATTTGCCACTGGATACACCAAGAAAGGACTTTGTAGGGTTTATTTTGAGTTAATGTTGGCATATCAACTCGAATACTGTCTTCAAGTCTTGGATGTGATTATCCTTAAAGCAGCTTTTGACAGCAATATCATCCACGTAACATTCTACCATTTTGCGTAGGTGCTCATGGAATATGTTACTCATAGCTCGCTGATATGTAGCCCCAGCAATCTTTAACCCAAAGGGCATAATCGTATAGCAATATACCCCCAATGGTGTCCGGAAGGCTGTATGCTTTTCGTCTTCAGGATCCATCTTGATTTGGTTGTATCCTAAAAATTTGTCCATGAAAGACATGCGTTCAAAACTGCACGTATTATTGATCATGATGTCTGTAATGGGATGAGGGAACTCATCTTTAGGGTAGGCTGCATTCAGATCTCGAAAATCGATGCAAACACACACTTTCCCACTTTTCTTCATGACCGAGACAACATTGGCGACCCAATCAGGATGGTGTTCTTCCCGGATGAACCCACGGGCTATTAGCTTCTTGATTTCAGCTTCAATGGCATCCATCATATCTGGACGGAATCGGCGTTGGTTGTTCTTCACAGGCTTCGAATTAGGCCGTATGTTGAGTTTATGGGTATCCACTTTAGGATCAAGACCTGGTATATCCTAATAATTCCACGCAAAGACATCGATATATTCTTTTATCAGCTGGATTATTTTTTCCCTTTCTTCTTCGGAAAGATTATTACTAATAAATATCGGCTTTGGTGAAAGTTCATCCCCAACATTGATTTGGATAACTTTATCTTTACTGGGCGGTTCTCTCTGCTCGAACCTAATTTCCCATTGTGTATCCATTTGCTAAGCCCAGGAGTCATTTTTAAACGGTTCAGATTCTTGTTCATCTGCTTCGAGAGAATCTGTTAATACCATATTTACTGATAATACTCGTTCAAGATCTGCATATGAGCCGGAGGACGACGAGCCATCTTGAGAAGAGAAAAAGGTATCCTCACTTGACTCAGAAGTTGTAAAAGAGGTGGTATACCCTAACCCAAAATGAGTTCATTGACAGTAGGGATCACCATGCAATGACATTCGTCTGCATTTCCCATGGTTGAAGCCTGGTTCCAGCTTCAAGTCATAACCGATGCTTTGTATAATCTTCAAAGCTTGTGGGCTATATCTGTGAACTTGCATTTTCCCAGCATCGGACTCGTGAGAATCTTCTTGTACAATCGGTTCGTTGTGCATGCGACCGAAGACTATTGGATGCTGATTGCTGCGAGTAGACGGGAGAATAAAGATAGAATCTTCATGTGGTCCATATATCGTGATGATATTAGATGTTGACGCCACTTCCCACACATACGGATGATAGGAGTCTATAGCTTCCAAGAATTTTTGTGCTATAGGTTCTATATCGTTATGGGGAGAGGATTCCTGATTTGGAAATTGAGCGTCAGTATACTGGAAAGAGAATCTTTATTATCGTCAGAAATCTCGTTCCCGGTTGTATTTACATCAATCGGCTGCTTGTTGCGCCTGAGGTTGATAACCAATGGTGTAGGCTTCTGGTTAAGAGTGATCACTAGGGGATCACTTCCTCCTCCTGATTTGGTTTTGTTCAAGTGGATAGCCATGGGTTCCATGACTTTCGGACAGGTAGTCCGCCCTTTCACCTGGATCGACAGGGGTTGCTCGGCAGAGGGTTCTTCTGGCTCCCGGTAGGATTCTTCCTCCGTCTTACCTGACACCTCCTTCATGTAGTCTTGGGTGTACAACATGGCATCGGAATAGTAGGACTCTACTCCTTTGAACGGGTTAAGGTCAGCAAACTCTGTTTTTACTATTCCTTGGGCATCTACATATTTGAAGCATTGATGTAGCGTCGAAGGAACAATATTATGATCGTGGATCCATGGTCTGTCCAGCAGAATGTTGTAAGATACCTCTGAATCAAAGAAGTAGCATGTAGCCACTGATATAAGGTCACCAATCTGAATCCTCAGACAAATCTTCCCCAATGGTTTACTCTTCCTGGCATTAAAGCCCACGATTGTAGTGGTGGTGTAAGCCAGTTCGCTTGTAGGAATCCTCAGCGGTCTGAGCAGACTATGAAGGATAATGCTGATCGATGATCCCGGATCTATGTGAATCCGGTCTACCTCCATGAAATCGACGTATCCGGTGTAATAGAGGGGCCTATCATGCTTGTTATGTTTCAACAATATGTCCTCTTGAGTGAAAGTGATAGTAGGGACCACTTCCATCATACTATGGCATTGAGGGCATGCCACAGGTTCGTTATCAGGTGACTTGAGCTGAGTCAAGCATACATTCGCCTGTATTAGAGCTTCACTCAAGGCTTGACGAGTGTCTTTGGATAGCCTAAGTAGCTCAAAAATGGACAGTCTGGCCGGAGTATTAGCCAATTGGGCCAGGATGTCGAAGTTATATGATTTTTCTAAACCTTTGTTTTGAATATTCTTCAAAGGTTTATCAAAACGCACTTCTTTTTGCTTGTCCTTGTCCGCCGAAGTTGGTCTAGAAGGACCTGCCTCTGGTATGACAGGTTCAGGCTCTGGAAGTTTGGCAGCTGAAGTGTCTGCCGTTGCATCTTCCTAGTTTCCTCCATAATACTTGAGGTAGGCTTTCCCTGAACGGGTTCTGGTAGCCAAAGCCTCTTCTTCTGATGTCGAAGATATTGCAACCATATGGCATGGTTTACGCCTTGAGTTCTTTTTAGATTTAGCCTTAGCAGCTTGAGTCTCTTCTTCGATCTCTGACACCAGATCAGGATGAACCCACATAATCCTACCACGCTGGGTAGTTAGGGGTACCAGGTCATGATTTTGACTTCTGACCGGAGGGAGATTAATAATGTTCATCATCGTCTGGAAAATAGGTACAACACCATCTGGAACTTCTTGAGGAGGCAGATTGCCAAATTGGAGAGAGATCATATTGGCAGTGACCAACAGTGACCGTCTTTTCGCTATTATGCAGAGTGATGGCCTTGGCGTCGATCAACTCCTGGATTTTCCTTTTTAGTACATAACACGCCTTTGTGGGATGATGTATGTACCTATGAAAAATATAGTACTTAGGATTATTGGTACTGCCGACTTTATTAGGCTATTTTACCTCGGGGAGAGTAAGCTTGCCACTTTTGACTAGACAATCGAATATGCTTGGAATATCGTCATCGTCAAAAGAATATTCTTCAATGGGCCTGGAAGTCCCAGGTTTCGTCTGTGTGGTCTCGGGAGTATGTTGCCTGGACGTATTGATTGCCAGAGCTTCTTTTCCTTTGGAACCACGAGGAGGGTGTCACCACCACATTTCCAGATTAGGGCATTTGTGTAATTTCACTATTTTGAATAATTATGTATTAAATTAATTTGCTGAGTTTTTAAAAAACTATTTATATGTTGTTAGTTGTGTTTGGTTTAGGTCAAACCCTAGAACTCATTAGGACTATAGCCCTAATGACTAAACCCTAGTTTTGAAACCCAAATTCTAGACAAACTCTAGAATTCCAATTTTAGGGTTGAACCTCAAACCCTAGGAGGACTAAACCTGAGTTAATTAAGTTCTGCATGACCTAACATGGGGGTTTAACCTAAACCTATGCATTAGAAACCTTAACCTAGTTTCCAATATAAAAGGAAGCCACCCTCAACCTTTTCTCCTTCATGAAGAAAGAAAACCCTAGCCTCCATTAGAGAAAACCATTTCCCCCACCACAAATTCGGAATCTAACCCTAGGGGTTCCATTTTTCTCCTCCAAAGCAAGGAAAACAAGGAGCTTGGGTCCAGGAACCTTGGGGAAGAAGAACCTTCATAGGAAAACCATCTCCCTATAGGTAAAACCCGATTTTATTTCATTTTAATTCTGTTTTCTGTTGATTGTTGGCCATTAGGAAACCCCCTATTGTTTTGATTTGGGTTTTGGGTGACCTACATTGGTTTCCCCAAATTTTTTGAACCCTAACCCTAGGGGTTTACATGTAGGCAGATTTCATCATATACCTATAGATTTGATCTTGATTTTAGGGTTTTAAGTTTGGATTCATGTGTTCCTAGGTAAATTAGTTTTCTGCATTTCTGTGTTCGATGGAATGCCTCTTAAGGGTTCACCTATCTAAGTATTTTAATCTTGCATTTTTTTGATGTAGATGTATAGATATATATTAGCGTAGTTGTTGATGTGTTGTTTTGCTAAATCTGCACAGTCGGGTGTGTGTATTGGGGATAAATTCTGTGTAGTGTGTGGTCGGGTATCTGTGAGTGGCTGTGTGTACCCAGATCAGGGAATACACATATGTATACAGGTGTGTGTGTCCCTGTAATAAATATCAGTGTCTCTACCTGTGTTTAAACCTGTGTCTCAGTTAGTAATACCTATGTATCTGTGAATAATGTGTGAGTGTGTGAACATGTGCTTATAGGTGAATTATCTGAGTGTGAGGGTGTAGTTCAGTAGCAGAGCATCAGTGAGTGTGTAGTGAATTAGGGTTGGGTGATTGAGGGTAAAATTCTGAGAGAAGGGAGAGAGAGCAGTGAACTCAACCCTGTGTTGTGTATCAGTTTATGAGTGTCAGTTAGCCCAGGTTCAATAGTGTGTGAGAGTGTGTATTACCTGGGGGTGTATCAGTTAGGTGAAAACCATAGCAGTGTGTGTAGCAGTCCAACTGTCTGAGTGCAGTGTGAGGTATATATCCCTGTGAGTGAAGGTATATGAGTTCTGTGTCAGTGTGAAGGGGTGTTCTTGGTTGGAAATTAGTGTATCAGTATTCAGGGTTAGCTGAGAGTTTGAGTGATTGTAGGTGCAAGTGTATTCAGTATTAGTTCCTGATTTCAGTATATGGACTGTGTGAGCCTAGCTAGTAAATAGCAGTGTGGGTATCCAGAACCCGTGTAGCATGTGTATCAGTCAGTATTAGTAAGTGTGTGTCTTGCCTAAGTGTGTCTAGGTAATAAGTGTAATTAGGTATGAGTGTGCCTGTGTATGAGGACCCATGTGTGTGTGTATGATGTTCAGTAAAGAGTTCATATACATGTGTCTATGAGTGTCAGGTATCAGTGAGTTTTCACTGAGTGAACCTATGTCTGTGCACATGTGTGTGAGGAATTCTCATCTCAGTAATTTCTGTGAGTAAGTATATATATCAGTAGCAGTTGCAGTGAAGATTAGGTTCCTCACTTGGTAGTGTATTTGTCAAGTTCATAGGTTAGTCTCAGTTTGACATGGTGGGTTAGTGACTGTTATGTTAGTCTCAGTTTTGATACTGTGTAGTAGTGTGGGTAGGTATGTGCAGTGTGCAGAGTTGAGTCCTGTGTGTGTGAGAACTGTGTGAGAATCAGTATGTATACCTATGCCTGTGTGTGTGAGTACCAGTGTCTATGTGAGTGAGTGAGAGGGAGAGCAGTGTGTAGCTAGAGTGTGTAGATGTGTGAGGAACCTGTGTAGTGTATCAGTGTGTTAAATATCAGTGATTTTATAGTGGTGTCAATAACAGTGAGTTTTAGTCAGTTTCAATTGTAAGTAGGTATCTTGGGTTGGGGTTCAAGGTACTAAAGCTAGTTACTTAATAATTTAGGTAATTGGTTAGTATCAGTAGGTATTACTTTAGTGAGCAGTTAAGGCACTATGTAATACAGGTATATACTTGAGTAGGTAATTATATATTATTTAGTATATACAACATATCAGAATAGCTAGTAAACCATAGTATACTCGTACCCTTAGGAATTAACCTAGTATAGCCTGAGCTATGACCTAGAAACCTCATCTTTTTATTTAACTAAACATGTTATTTCCTTTAATTCAGTATTTGACCTTTATATTCCACAATTAGGTCTCTGTGACTCTATTTTGGACACTGATCCTCACACCTTGCTCAGGACCACAGGCGAGTACATTCTCTGACAGTTTATATTTTGTTGATTACTTCTATAATCTAGTTGTATTACATACTTGATTCCGACACTATGGATACACGGGTTATCACCTAAGATCCCCATCATGAGGAGTCGTGATTGGAATCCATCGTGCTAGCTGGGGGATGGGGAACTATTAGTAGATTATGTGATCATATCCAAACATTTACATGCATCATAGCTCACCCCACTTCTCACGTCGGGTGCGGCCTGACCATTTACATGCATCATAGCTGTTATATATGATTAGCCTAACCACTACATGCATCATAGCTAACCATATGGTTAGCCTGACCTACAAGAATTATAGCTAATCATATATAACCAGCCTGATCTAGTCCCAAGCCGATCACATAATAAACTGATAATTCAAACACTTAGCTAGATGTCTATTCTTTATTCAGATTCACTTGTTCCAGCATTCACTACTTATTGTTCTAGCATTCACTATTTATTGTTCATTGCAAGATGCTCTATTGCCTATATTCATTTTCTCCAGTACTTCACATTTTCAGCATATATTCTCATCTTGTATTTCTTACACTGTTTATAGTTTTTGTCAATTTAATGAAACTGCTGTTAGTGTTTGTGCTTCGCTCCAATCCTGACTGGATAACATTTTTCAGAGTACCTGTAGAACTATTGCCCCACTCATTACGGCCCAGGATTAGAGGGAGATTTCACTCCGGAAATCCCAGAGGAGTTGCCTATCCTAGAGGAGATCTTACCTGCCAATACTTAGATTACTTTTTCTGTATTTATTGTTTCAGACTGAGACTGAGTTGTATTTATTATTTTGTGACTTTGTGAGGTCATCTAGACCCAGGACTTATGTTGCACTTTTGTGATTGGTTTATATAGAACTCTTTTCCATTCTCTTCGTGCCATTATTTCTTATAGCTTGTGATTGAGTATATTTATAGAACTGTGGATTATTATCATTTTCCTCCGTACGGAGTTAAGACTATTGACAGGATATATATATTATGTTGAGACCTAGACAGCATTCTACCGTCGATGCTGCGGCGTAGGCTGGACGTACCCACGACTCATGCCCAAATTTCGGGTGCGGGTCGTGACACGTTTTTAGTGGTGGCCCATCCAGGTCGAGTCCTAGATTCGTATTAGAGCGAGATCGTAGTGGTGCTCGCTTAGAGTATTACTACAAGCCTGTTTTAGGAAATAGGAATTAGGCCGAGGATATGCTCAATCACAATTAGGAATTTCTGATTCTTATAATACTACTCTTAATGATTTTTCCTTTAGAAATTACTGTCCTTCCTTGATGATATCGTGTCTATTGCCTTAATTAAATCCTTCGATCTTTCTTCAGGATGCCACCGAGGACCAGGTCCCGGAGAACCGGAGCAGCAAAGTCAGAGAGGTCTGCCACCTCTCGCCTTGCCGGACAGACATTCGCAGCACCTCCTACATCTCCAGTACATGTGGGAGTGTCTGCAGCATTCGGGGGTCCTCCACCACCTGTTCAGAGGGTCCCCATAGCTACGACGGCACCACCACCACCACCACCACCACCACCACCACCACCACCACCACTAGTTCAGTATCCAGGAGGTGTGCCCGTCGATGGAGCACAGATGTTCGCTTTGATTCAGGGCATGGTCGATGCCCAGAGGACGTCGACAGAGCCCCAGAGGGTGCAGGCTGAGGCACACCAGGCCCAGACAGAGATGATGAGGGTGAACATGGAGAATGCTCATCAGGTGGCTCTCCAGGCTGTGGAGAGAGTCACTCAGCAGCAGCAGCATCCTGATCAGCACCACCAGAGGCCGGGCACCATTATGGATTTTAAGAGGATGATGCCTCGAGAGTTCAAGGGGACAGAAGGGATACTCTACGCCAATGATTGGCTAGAGGACATCAAGAGGAACTTGCGCTTGGCGCAGCTTTCGGAGGCTCTTCAGATCGAGGCCGCCGGCAGCCAGATGTTTGATATCGCCTTGACTTGGTTTCGCACAGAGCCGAGACTCCTTGACAGGGGACTCACTTGGGAAGCTTTCAAGGAGCTCTTCAAGGAGAAGCTCTTTCCTGATGTTGCCCTGGGAGCTTTGGAGAGTCAGTTCCATGACTTAGCCCAGGGGAGCTCGTCCGTCGATGAGTATGCCGCGGAGTTTTACCGCCTGAGCCGCTTTGCGCCATCGATGATTAGAGATCCGGGGGACAGGGCCCAAAAATTCAGAAAGGGGCTGGCAAGGGAGATCAAGTCTCGTACGTCGGGACATCGCACAGCTACCTACGAGGGCATATTGATGGATGCCCAGATAGCCGATGATGACTTGGACCTCAGGCCCAAGAGGGGACGCGATGGTTCCGGAGGAGCAAACAGTAGTGCGGGACCGGGCAACCATCCACACTATCAGTAACAACAGAGGCCCTTTCAGCAGCAGCACCAGCAGCACCAGGCACCAGCCCAAGGGCAGATTCAACATCAGCAGCAGAGGCAGACTCAGCCCGCCATCCAGTGTGCGTACTGCGGGAAGACAGGACATACTAGAGAGATCTGCAGGAAGAGATTGGGCTCATGTCTGTCCTGCGGATCGACGACACACCAGTTGAGGGATTGCCCTACCATTCGTCCAGGTCAGGGTGGAGCAGCCACCCAGAGAGGACCAGACAGGGTACCTGCCGTACCAGGAGGCCAACAACAGAGGGCACCACTTCCATCGCAACATCAGAAGTTTGCCCAGCACCAGCAGCAGAGAGGTGTACCCCAGGGGCGAGCGTACGCCATGGCAGTCAAGGAGATCGAGCCAGCAGGAGACTTGATCACAGGTTCGGTTCTTCTCGATTGTATTCCCGCATTTACCTTATTCGACTCTGGCGCTTCCCATAGTTTTATGTCTGTATCTTATGCACTTTGACATCATTTAGATACAGAATCATTAGCTAGGACTTGCAATATCATGACTGGTGGAGGTATTATCCTAGTCCGTGATCACTGCAAGGACCGGAGGGTGTCAGTAGGAGGCCGAGAGTTAAGCGTGAGCTTACTTGTCATGCCACTTCCGGGGTATGATATTGTACTCGGAATGGACTGGTTGAGTAGGCATCATGCTACTATAGATTGTTATAGAGGCAGAGTATTATTTAGACCACCAGGAGAGCCAGAGTTTGAGGTTGTCAGAGGAGCAGCGGAACAGAGGAGGAGCACATTTTGCGGAGCCAGGACGAAAAAAGAGGAGCTGCCACATCCTCTGATAGTGGAGTTCCTGTATGTATTTCCAGAGGAGTTGCCAGGCTTGCCGCCAGACAGAGATGTTGAATTCTCTATAGACTTGGTTCCAGTTGCAGAGCCCATTTCACAACATGTCTATAGGGTCAACAACAGCGAGCTGGCAGAACTGAAGAAGCAAGTTGAGGAGCTGCAGGACAAAGGCTTCATCAAATCCAGTTCATCACCATGGGGAGCTCCGGTATTGTTCGTACCAAAGAAGGACGGCACGGTACGCATGTGCATTGATTATAGAGCTTTGAACAACCTCACTATCAAGAACAAATACCCGCTGCCGAGGATAGATGATCTTTTTGATCAGTTGAGCGGGGCGAGGGTGTTTTCAAAGATAGATTTGAGGTCAGGCTATCACCAGTTGAAGGTGAAGAGAGGAGACACGCCGAAGACAGCCTTTTGGACCAGATACGGCCAGTTTGAGGTCATGGTGATGCCATTTGGTTTAACCAATGCACCGGCAGTATTCATGAACCTGATGAACAAGGTGTTCCACCAGTACCTTGACAAGTTCGTAGTGGTGTTCATCGACGATATTCTTGTGTATTCCAAGACCCCGGAGGAGCACGAAGAGCACCTGAGGTTGGTCTTAGACACTCTCAGGAGGGAGAAGCTGTACAGGAAACTCTCTAAGTATAAATTCTTCCTTGACAAGGTTGAATTTCTTGGGCATGTGGTATCGGGTGACATAATCTCGGTTAACCCACAGAAGATCGAGGCAGTGAAGTCGTGAGCTACCCCCAGTTCGGTAGCTGAGATCAGGAGTTTTCTCGGACTAGCAGGATACTATAGGAGGTTTGTACAAGACTTCTCCAGGATTGCAGTGCCGATGACCAGACTGACTAGGAAGGATGTAGATTTTGTCTGGACGGAGGATTGCCAGGCCGCATTTGATGAGCTGAAGAAGAGGTTGAAGACAGCTCCAATTTTGACGTTGCCAGCAGGGACAGGTGGTTTCACCATCTACAGTGATGCTTCAGGAAAGGGTCTGGGATGTGTTCTTCAACAGCACGGGAAGGTAATTGTCTATGCTTCCAGGCAGTTACGCCCTCATGAAGAAAACTACCCCACCCACGATTTGGAGTTGGCAGCAGTTATCTTCGCTCTAAAGCTGTAGAAACATTACCTGTACGGAGAGCGTGTTGAGATCTTCACAGACCATAAGAGCTTGAAGTACGTGTTCACACAGAAGAAACTGAACATGAGGCAGAGGAGGTGGTTGGAGTTGATAAAGGACTTTGACATCTCATTGTAGTACCACCCAGGGAAGGCTAACGTAGTCGTCGATGCCTTGAGCAGGTATCCGATGGCAATGTACTTGACGACAGATAGATATTTGTTGGCTGATTTGGAGAGCTTGAAGATTGAGGTGTTAGTTCCCGGTACTGAGATTCAGATGTAGGGATTACAGGTACAGTTCGAGCTGATGGACAGGATCAGAGCTGCGTAGTATAATGATGAGGCTCTGAGGAGTATCAGGGCACATGTTCGGGCAGGATTATCGGACGACTTTACTATCGCTGAGGATGGTTCCTTACGGCACGGCACGAGGATATGTGTGCCGAGCGGGGAGCTGCGCGAGGAGGTTTTGCAGGAGGCACACCGCTCTCAGTACTCGATGCATCTCGGTGCCAACAAGATGTATCGAGACTTGAGGGAGCACATATGGTGGTATGGAATAAAGTGCGAGGTAGCACGCTTCGTATCTCGGTGTCTAATGTGCCAGCAGGTAAAAGTGGACCGGCAAAGGCCAGGTGGTTTGCTTCAACCTTTACCGATCCCAGAGTGGAAATGGAAGAACGTGACCATAGATTTTGTTTCAGGGCTTCCACGTTCTCCAGGAGGGAAGGACGCGATTTGGGTCATCGTGGACAGGTTGACTAAATCATCCCATTTTTTACCTTTCAAGGTGGGCACGTCGACAGAGAGGCTAGCAGAGATGTACGTGCGATAGATCGTTAGGCTTCATGGAGTTCCTGTAAGCATCATCTCGGATTGGGATAGTCATTTCACTTCCCACTTCTGGAGGAGTCTGCAGGCTAGCTTGGGCACTCAGCTTAAGCTCAGTACCGCATATCACCCCCAGACAGACGGGCAGTCTGAAAGGACTATTTAGACTCTCGAGGATATGCTACGCACTTGCGTTCTAGATCTCGGAGGTTCTTGGGAGGATCATCTGCACCTGGTAGAGTTTGCTTACAACAACAGCTATCAGGCCAGCATCGAGATGTCACCATTTGAGGCTCTTTATGGACGGTGGTGTCGTACACCGTTATCTTGGGACGACGTTGGAGAGAGAGCCTTGCTAGGACCAGAAATGGTCGTGGATGCAGCAGAAAAGGTAAAACTCATCAGAGACAGACTGCGAGTGGCGCAGGACAGACAACGGCATTGGGCCGATAGCAACCGTAGACCCCTTGAGTTTCAGGTTGGCGATATAGTATTCCTACGGATTTCTCCGACGTGTGACACAATTCATTTTGGTCGAGGCGGGAAGCTTAGCCCACGCTACATCGAACCCTTTGGTATTCTTGCGAGGGTAGGTGCAGTGGCGTATAGACTGGACTTGCCGCCTGTATTAGAGGGAGTGCATGATGTGTTCCACGTGTCGCAGCTGAGACGGTACGTGGCAGACCCTAGTCACGTACTTGATCACTCGGAGATTGAGGTTGGTCCGACGCTCAGCTACCCCGAGCAGCCTGTAGAGATCTTGGACCGCAGAGAGAAGGTATTGCGAAACCAAACTATTCCTTTGGTTCGTGTTGCATGGAGACATCACTCTCCAGGGGAGTCGACCTGGGAGAGAGAGGACGAAATGCACGAGCAATACCCGTATCTCTTCTAGACTTGAGGTATTTTTCTTCTCTGATTTCATTCTTGCTCTAGTTCAGTCCAATTTCGAGGACAAATTTTTTTAGGAGGGTAGACTTGTCACCACCATATTTCCAGATTAGGGCATTTGTATAATTTCACTATTTTGAATAATTATGTATTAAATTAATCTGCTGAATTTTTAAAAAACTATTTATATGTTGTTAGTTGTGTTTGGTTTAGGTCAAACCCTAGAACTCATTAGGACTATAGCCCTAATGACTAAATCCTAGTTTTGAAACCCAAATTCTAGACAAACTCTAGAATTCCAATTTTAGGGTTGAACCTCAAACCCTAGGAGGACTAAACCTGAGTTAATTGAGTTCTACATGACCTAACATGGGGGTTTAACCTAAACCTATGCATTAGAAACCCTAACCTAGTTTTCAATATAAAAGAAAGCCACCCTCAACCTTTTCTCCTTCATGAAGAAAGAAAACCCTAGCCTCTATTAGAGAAAACCATTTCCCCCACCACAAATTCGGAATCTAACCCTAGTGGTTCCATTTTTCTCCTCCAAAGCAAGGGAAACAAGGAGCTTGGGTCCAGGAACCTTGGGGAAGAAGAACCTTCATAGGGAAACCATCTCCCTATAGGTAAAACCCGATTTTATTTTATTTTAATTCTGTTTTCTGTTGATTATTGGCCATTAGGAAACCCCCTATTGTTTAGATTCCAATTTAGGGTTTTGATTTGGGTTTTGGGTGACCTACATTGGTTTCCAAAAATTTCGTGAACCCTAACCCTAGGGGTTTACATGTAGGCAGATTTCATTATATACCTATAAATTTGATCTTGATTTTAGGGTTTTAAGTTTGGATTCATGTGTTCCTAGGTAAATTAGTTTTCTATATTTCTGTGTTCGATGGAATGCCTCTTAAGGGTTCACCTATCTAAGTATTTTAATCTTGCATTATTTTGATGTAGATGTATAGATATATATTATCGTGGTTGTTGATGTGTTGTTTTGCTAAATCTGCACAGTCGGGTGTGTGTATTGGGGGTAAATTATGTGCAGTGTGTGGTCGGGTATCTGTGAGTGGCTGTGTGTACCCAGATCAGGGAATGCACATGTGTACACAGGTGTGTGTGTCCCTGTGATAAACATCAGTGTCTCTACCTGTGTTTAAACCTGTGTCTCAGTTAGTAATACCTATGTATCTGTGAATAATGTGTGAGTGTGTGAACATGTGCTTATAGGTGAATTATCTGAGTGTGAGGGTGTAGTTCAGTAGCAGAGCATCAGTGAGTGTGCATTGAATTGGGGTTGGGTGATTGAGGGTAAAATTCTGAAAGAAGGGAGAGAGAGCAGTGAACTCAACCCTGTGTTGTGTACCAGTTTATGAGTGTCAGTTAGCCCCAGGTTCAATAGTGTGTGAGAGTGTGTATTACCTGGGGGTGTATCAGTTAGGTGAGAACCATAGCAGTGTGTGTAGCAGTCCAACTGTCTGAGTGCAGTGTGAGGTATATATCCCTGTGAGTGAAGGTATATGAGTTCTGTGTCAGTGTGAAGGGGTGTTCTTGGTTGGAAATTAGTGTATCAGTATTCAGGGTTAGCTGAGAGTTTGAGTGATTGTAGGTGCAAGTGTATTCAGTATGAGTTCCTGATTTCAGTATATGGACTGTGTGAGCCTAGCTAGTAAATAGCAGTGTGGGTATCCAGAACCCGTGTAGCATGTGTATCAGTCAGTATTAATAAGTGTGTGTCTTGCCTAAGTGTGTCTAGGTAATAAGTATAATTAGGTGTGAGTGTGCCTGTGTATGAGGACCCATATGTTTGTGTATGATGTTCAGTGAAGAGTTCATATACATGTGTCTATGAGTGTCAGGTATCAGTAAGTTTTCACTGAGTGAACCTATGTCTGTGCACATGTGTGTGTGAGGAATTCTTATCTCAGTAATTTCTGTGAGTAAGTATATATATCAGTAGCAGTTGCAGTGAAGATTGGGTTCCTCACTTGGTAGTGTATTTGTCAAGTTCATAGGTTAGTCTCAGTTTGACATGGTGGGTTAGTGACTGTTATGTTAGTCTCAGTTTTGATACTATGTAGTAGTGTGGGTAGGTATGTGCAGTGTGCAGAGTTGAGTCCTGTGTGTGTGAGAACTGTGTGAGAATCAGTATGTATACCTATGCCTGTGTGTGTGAGTACCAGTGTCTATGTGAGTGAGTGAGAGGGAGAGCAGTATGTAGCCAGAGTGTGTAGATGTGTGAGGAACCTGTGTAGTGTATCAGTGTGTTAAATATCAGGGATTTTATAGTGGTGTCAATAACAGTGAGTTTTAGTCAGTTTCAGTTGAAAGTAGGTATCTTGGGTTGGGGTTCAAGATACTAAAGCTAGTTACTTAATAATTTAGGTAATTGGTTAGTATCAGTAGGTATTACTTTAATGAACAGTTAAGGCACTATGTAATACAGGTATACACTTGAGTAGGTAATTATATATTATTTAGTATATACAACATATCAGAATAGCTAGTAAACCATAGTATACTTGTACCCTTGGGAATTAACCTAGTATAGCCTGAGCCATGACCTAGAAACCTCATCTTTTTATTTAACTAAACATGTTATTTCCTTTAATTCAGTATTTGACCTTTATATTCCACAATTAGGTCTCTGTGACTCCATTTTGGACACCGATCCTCACACCTTGCTCAGGACCACAGGCGAGTACATTCTCTGACAGTTTTCATTTTGTTGATTACTTCTATAATCTAGTTGTATTACATACTTGATTCCGACACTATGGATACACGGGTTATCACCTAAGATCCCCATCATGAGGAGTCGTGATTGGAATCCATCGTGCTAGCTGGGGGATGGGGAACTATTAGTAGATTATGTGATCATATCCAAACATTTACATGCTTCATAGCTCACCCTACTTCTCACGTCGGGTGCGGCCTGACCATTTACATGCATCATAGCTGTTATATATGATTAGCCTAACCACTACATGCATCATAGCTAACCATATGGTTAGCCTGACCTACAAGAATTATAGCTAATAATATATAACCAGCCTGATCTAGTCCCAAGCCGATCACATAATAAACTGATAATTCAAACACTTAGCTAGATGTCTATTCTTTATTCAGATTCACTTGTTCCAGCATTCACTACTTATTGTTCTAGCATTCACTATTTATTGTTCATTGCTAGATGCTCTATTGCCTATATTCATTTTCTCCAGTACTTCACATTTTTAGCATATATTCTCATCTTGTATTTCTTACACTGTTTATAGTTTTTGTCAATTTAATGAAACTGCTGTTAGTGTTTGTGCTTCGCTCCAATCCTGAATGGATAACATTTTTCAGAGGACCTGGAGAACTATTGCCCCACTCATTACGGCCCAGGATTAGAGGAAGATTTCACTCCGGAAATCCCAGAGGAGTTTCCTATCCTAGAGGAGATCTTACCTGCCAATACTTAGATTACTTTTTCTGTATTTATTGTTTCAGACTGAGACTGAGTTGTATTTATTATTTTGTGACTTTGTGAGGTCATCTAGACCCAGGACTTGTGTTGCACTTTTGTGATTGGTTTATATAGAACTCTTTTCCATTCTCTTCGTGCCATTGTTTCTTATAGCTTGTGATTGAGTATATTTATAGAACTGTGGATTATTATCATTATCCTCCGTACGGAGTTAAGACTATTGACAGGATATATATATTATGTTGAGACCTAGACAGCGTTCTACCGCCGATGCTGCGGCGTAGGCTGGACGTACCCACGATTCATGCCCAAATTTCGGGTGCGGGTCATGACAGAGGGTCGCTATTGGAGGATAACCTCTTCCCTCTATCAGAGGTAGAGATCATGATTCCATTGTAACGCGCCTTCCGACTGTTGTCTTCAGCAGCTACCGCTGAGATGATAAACGAGGGCCAATCATAGAACTGATATGGTCCTGTGAATACCGAGATCAGTGGAAGAAGGTTCTTCCTGCAAATGTCTACCAAGGCAGAATCTGGAACTCCGGAAGGCATCTGCAAAGTGGCCTGACGAAAACGTTCGATGAAAGTATGAACGTTCTATTTCTCCTTCTGCTTTACTTCGATGAGCGAGGACATAGACATGTCCATCCCTCCTTCATAGAATCGAACGAAGAACAGAGTTTTAAAATCTTCAAAGGAAGTAATGCAGTTGTCCGCAAGACTACGGTACCACTGATAGGCCACTCCAGACAGACAGCCTATAAACACTCGAGTGAGAAGGACGTCATTCCCTTGCAACAATACTGTCATCATGCTAAAGTAGTTCATGTACTGGCTCGGTGACGTCTTTCCCTCAAACAAAATTATAGCCTGTGGTTTATATTTTGGCAGGAAAGGGATCTCATCCCAGATAGTTGGGTAAGGCTGGTTGATGCCCAACTTCTTAAGCTGATCCTTATGCTTCAAGGCATCAAATTGGGTTTTCAATTGCCGTACTGCCTGCATCGGATCTTCAGCTGGGAGAGGGACGACAGAGTGGTGAGAGATCGGTTATATTGTAACTCCAACATGAGGCAATACATTCTCCGAGTTAAGAAGTTAAGGAGCCACTGACTCTTGATTTAGAATAGGCTCCTGGTTTGCGTTGGATGGAGGTAAGTCCACCCCCACACGTAGTTGAGTTGGAGGAACAGATGCTTGAGCTATTACAGCTGCATGTTGAGTCACCATCATCTGACGCATACTCTTCACCATGGAATGCATCTCTTTGAGTAATGCTTCCAATACTGCGATGCGTTGGTCAGTACTTCCCGATGGGGAAGCCTCTTCGTGTTCATCTCCAATGGCATAGACTCCCATTTCTTTGGATGTCATTGAAGGGTTAGTATAGGTCTCTATAGAGATCGAGTCTATACTTTCAGCATCCGATTTGAGAAACTGGCGACCCCCAGTGTCAGAATCAGAAGAATATGAAGCCGGTTGTCGTGACCTCGAACGGGTATTTCGAAACACACCAGCTTCAAAGTTCTCAAGGAGTCTGTCGAATCTCCTTTGGCCTGGAGTTCTAGAGGGATGATGTCTTGAATCTGACCTTCCTCTAGGAATGTGTGAAGCCATGTTCACTGATGCGAATGTAGGCACTTCTTCCTGTAAAGACAAAGAGTAGTTCAACCGATCGAAAACTGACCGTTTTGCTTTAGAACAGCAGTAGTTAACTACAACTTTATTACTATTACAATAATGCTCCCTAGGGGGTGTAATAGACATGTTAGAAGATCCCCTATCTTTACGCTTTTGGATCAGGAAATTACGCAAGTTAGGAGGATTAACAGGAGAAGAAGAAGAAGGCTTATTTTGCCTTTTTATATCAGTTGGGGTATGGAGATTAGGAATCATAACTCTCTTCCTGCCATAAGAATATAGAAGTTCAGCCATGTGAGTGACAAATGATCCATCATCCGTTTGGGGAGTATATTTCCCCATGAACCGGGTCTTCTTTACGCTGAGGGGCTTATCTTGGCGTAATCGGGAACTTTGCACAGGTTGGCATAAAACTGAGGAAGTCCTCAATCGGCCGTCAGCGTTCCGCGTAATCTGAAGAGCTGGTAGATTCTTCTCTTGATGGCGTAAAAACTGAGAGGTCAAGAAATCCGCCAATTTTTTCCTTTGCGATGATTGCCAGGACCATCTATCTCATTATAGAGGGGAGATATATTTTTACACTCAAGGCACTTTTGAAATTTCTGAATTAGCGCTGAGGCCTTGTCAGAAATTTTGTCTGCCACGTCACGGACGGGAGACAGAGTTTTACGTGCAGGGCACGGAGTAGACTTCTGGATTGGCACTAAGGCATTGCCAGAAGCTTTGTCTGCCACGTCACAGACGGGAGACAGAGTTTTACGCGTAGTGCGTGGAGTAGACTTCTGGATTGGAACTAAGGCATTTCCAGAAGCTTTATCTGCCACGTCACAGACGGGAGACAGAGTTTTACGTACAGGGCATGGAGTAGACTTCTGGATTGGCACTAAAGCATTGCCAGAAGCTTTGTCTGCCATGTCATAGATGAGAGACAGAGTTTTACGAGCAGGGCACAGAGTAGACTTCTGGATTAGCACTAAGGCATTGCCAGAAGCTTTGTCTGCCACGTCACAGATGGGAGACAGAGTTTTACGTGCAGGGCATAGAGTAGACTTCTGGATTGGCACTAAGGCATTGCCAGAAGCTTTGTCTGCCACGTCACAGATGTGAGACAGAGTTTTACGCGCAGGGCGCGGAGGTTGTGATGCTACAACCTTGTTGGTCAGAGTGAGAGAGCCAGCAGAAAGGGTAGAGGATGTCCGGGGCATCCATACGCAATTTCCTGTTGTCTTGGACAGAGAGGGAATGAGAGCCACCCCCTGCTCGAAGCATGTCTTCGTAAGCCGATTGGTCGAATTGGACGACCAAGGTTTTCTTCATTGATCCTACGGATACAGCATCGTGTTGAGCAACGGCTTTCTCGTCAGATGAGAATGTGGTCCCCAACAGAGTCGTCATCTTGTATTTGATAATAAACGAAAGAAATTGAAACTAGGTTTATACGAAACCCTTTCTTTGGTTTATAAACAAGAAAAAAAAGTACAATTAATCCTATACAAGGATGTAAGTACAAAAATTTGATTCTTGGGAAATATTGCTATAGGAGTCTGATCTGCGGTCGATCACTTTGTCCCTTGGACCACACAATGACGAAGAAGTGTTGTAGAAGACGAAAAAGAAGCTTCAAAGACTGCAGGAGGGATTGAACGCTCGTTGTCAAAGTAGTCAATCAACACTCTCTGGATATACTATCTTTTCTTGAAAAATCTTTGACCTTTGACCTCCGTAGCCGGAGGTCTCTATTTATAGCGTTCAGCTACAGTTGGCGTAGAAATCGAACAGCGAAGAGAGCTGCACCTTTTACGCGGCGGTTATAATAACTACTACCCACATATGAATGATCTTCTAAATTGGCGTGTGATGCGTGTCCCATTATGAGGTAATATATATAATCGCTTATCGAAGATCACGGCATGCAAGCCACGTAGATAACTGCCCCTTGCGTAGAGATGGTTGGCATAAAAGCCAAATAACTGTCTCGTAGGCGTAAAAGCCAAATAGCTATTCTGATGGCATAAAAAGCCAAGTAGGCATAGAAGTCGGATAGTTGTCAAGTTGGCGTAGAAGCCAAGTAGATGTTATATTGGCGTAAAAGCCCAATAGCGGTCATGTTGGCGTAGAAGCCGAATTATGCGTAAAGCTTGATGCTGCACGGATAGGTAACCAGCGTAAAGAGAGCCAGTTATTCCTCCTTGACTGAGGTCTTGAGCGTAATCTGGGCCGAATAGCCTTATCACGCAGCTTTGCAAATATAGCCTAAGTCAGCGTATTTCGAGGAGATAGTGTACGGCGTACTCCTATAGTTGAAAATAGCCCGGTTGGCGTAATGTGTGGGGATGGTGATGTGGACGTATTACCCCTAATTATAGCTCACCCAGTCGTTAAAAGTAGAATCAAATCTCATACGTTAAATGCAGAGATCTGCCCCCATCTCGCGCATTAACTGCAGAGACCTGCCTCGAGTTCTGTATGGAAAACAGCTTTTGACGTGGCGGTTGGTTTTGTCTCTTCCTGAGCATAAAAGCTCATCTTTACCTATGTAAAATAGGCAGCATATTCCTTGAATGCGTAAATGACATCTTATATCAAGGGTTATGTCACTAGAAGACAGTCTGAGGCTCTGTACAGAGTCATCATTACAGCCGTCTCCTCGATCGCCGTGTAGTACTCTTTGTCAGGAGTCAGGTTTACTGCTTCAACTGACAGGTTCATTCGAGGAATACGAAGAGTTCCTCGTACAACTTCCCATTGCATTAAAAGCAGATAAGTTTTATGCCAAAATGGCGAGTTAGCAACCTTTTTACGCCGAAGCGGTCTGGAAATACTATATTATACGGGTTGTTCTGGAGCTATGTTTTACGCTGAATAGCGTTGAAGCTCTGATGTACGCCAATGGCTGTGAAGTCATATTTTATGCCACCCAGTGTTGGAGCTCTGTTTTATGCGAACTTCCTGCATGTTGAGGGTTTTACGCGTATGATTCCTCAGCGTATTTTTCATGCTTCTACAAGAATCACACTTATCGTAATAGCAAGATTTGGTCTTCATGGAGTCTGAAACACATGTGGCCAGAGACGCATGGGACGCATGGTGTCTTGGATGCCTGGGGCCAGAGACGCATATAACGCATGGAGCCTGGGATGCATGAGGACAGGGACGCATAGGACGTATAGAGTCTGGGAAGCTTGGGGCCAGAGACACATGGAGCTGTATGGAGTCTGGGACACATGGGGCCATAGACACATGGGATCGCATGAAGTCTGGGATGCATGGGGCCAAAGATGCATGAGACCGCAAAAAGTCTGGGATGCATGGGACTAGTTGTGCTGTACTCGTGGCACTGCACATCCATCGAGAGTGAAGTTCTGTGCTGACGTGAGAGTTATAAAGTTTAGTGTATTCATATCTTTTGAGGCATTCAAAAAATTATTTTTATCAGGATTGTGTGTGAGAGATGTTCCTATTTCTAGGATAACGTGTTAGGTCCATCTGTGGCCGAAGCTGCTTCGGCTGATTGTGACGCATGGATGTCGCATTTCTGGGTCATAGTGTGACTCTGTGGCCGGATCTTTTATGCGCTTTACTTTGGGGTGCATGGTTGTTGGATGCATGGATTCATTTTTTCTATGCTTTTATTCATGGGAGTATTAGTTTTTATAAATTCTAAGATTTGAAAGATGAAAACCATGAAATACTCCATTAAAATAGGTTTTTGGGAGTCGAAACTCAAAACCAACAACCAAAACAAAAATGCCATATACAAATAAGGTAAACAATTTGAAGATATATATATTTTTACTATATTTAAGCATGAAAGAAAAAATACAAGAAAATAAGGTTATCACTTTGAGCATGATGTACTTGTCTAGGTCAAGATCCCAGCTTAATACTTCTACTCCACTACCAAGAGGGGTTTAGAAACCACTCTTAAGTCTCAAGACCAAGCTCCAAGCTAAAGACCCAAGCAAGAACTTTGGAGAGGTAAGGAGAAGAGACGAAGAAATGAGGAAAGGGAGTAAAAATAGGGGAGAGAAAGATATGAGACTCATCTCATAGTATCTGTATTGGTATATGGATATATATTTTGTACTATTTATTATGATTTATTGGATCTCGTAGAATCTCGGAATTCCCTTAGAATCGAAACTTTTTCTCACTGACCGGATTACCGTCGGCATACCGTGGCATACCTACGAAAAATCCGTCTGGCAGATAAAGTTTCACTTTTGAGATATTTCAAGATATTTTCTTTTATATATTTTTGTAAATAGTGTTCGATACTCTCTATTATCCATTGGTTTCTTGATTTTTTATTATACGGTCGAGATTGATTTAATCTCATAACTTGGATCGCTGACTTTGCAGATCAGACGGTTACGATTAAATCACCTCTTATATATATAAAATTATTTTCTCTCTCCTCTCTCTTTTCTTTCTTTCTTTACTTCTTCATTTCCTCTCCATTTCCTGCAGGAGCTAGGAGCTTGGTCTTGAGGCCTAAGAGTATGGTTTATGAACTCTTCTTGGTGGTGGAGTTGAAGGTTTAGGTTGGGAGCTTGGCTTTAGGCAATTACATCTTTCCAAAATACTGAACAATATTATTTTATTGTAGTTTTCGTTTTTCCTAAGATTTTGTACTTAGAATTTCATGAAACTTGCTTTGCTAAAAATGTTTCTTTAGTAATTTCCAACCTTGTGCATATTTCAAAAAATGGTTTAGGCTTGGTTTTTACTTTTCTTATAGAAACCATGGTATTTACCTAATAGGAAACTCAGAATTGGAAACGATAGCCGGTGTGATTGTGTCACGCTCCAGTCCCAAAATACGTAAGATTAGGAATATGTAAGCATGCTAGCCATATGTATATGGAACTCTAATATATGGAAACTATAACACATGCGTATGCTATATTATGAATAACAATTAACAAGTGGTACATATATATTGTCAACACAAGTCACATGCAGCAATATCTCATCCACAGACACAAGTAGAGAAGTGCCAAAATAAATACTAAAAGTCTCAAATATGAAGCAATAAAAGAAATAATAATTTGGTGGAGACAAACCCACTACCAAACGACTATATCAGCTAAAATGATAAAGAAGAATGGAACTCCAATATAAGATAAAATGTCACATAAAGAAATAACAGTAAAAAGATCCATCAGCTATGAAGTAGTCATGGGTACTCAGAGGGTAAGACCTTCTCGACAGAAAATAATGCGTCAAGTCCCGGTCCATACTCCTGCAGATAATCCTAATCGTCTATAACTGAAAAGGGATCAGGTCCTCAGAGGGACGTAACAAGAAACATAAAAACATGCCAATAATGTACTAAAAGTAAACATCCAACATGCTCGCCTAATCAGTCTATGTGATATGAAATTTAAGAACAATTTTTCCACGTATGGACTATCTGGCTAAAATAATGGGACGTGTATAGTTCTCTCGGAGATCTAGGGGCGTTGAGCATAACATATTTCGATCGTCATAGGCCTGCAGTATATATAAGGGGTCATTACGCCTCACGTCACCAGCGGAGCCTACGGGCAAATAAAGAAAAAGTGTAAAGGAGTCACATATGCTTACTGATTGTTCTCCCTACTTAATGCTACTAATGTGTCAAATCCATAACATGCTACACCTCTAGTAACTGCTAAGTCTGCTAAAATAATATATCTCTATTAGCAGTTATTCCTTATTTGTCGTACGACCTTTACGTAAAGGGGCAAGCCAATTATGAAAGTCAGTATCCTACATGATACTCATAATATGTTTCAAGGCTGGAGAGATATAAGAATACTTCATCTCTTTGGGGTAGTCTCGTAAAACTAGGTCAACATGTAAAATAAAATAAGAGACAAGAGACGACGCAATCGTCGTTGCACCAATGTCTTTCTTGGACGCGCTTTTTATATAGCAAAATAAACAAAAATAAATAACAGAAAATAAATATGCAGTAAATGAATGTAACTAAACAGTATTGTGGCAAGGTATACTTGCCTGGAAAGCAATCAGTGTAGTATAGGCGTTCAGATGATAAGCATAATAAACCAGAAAGTAGGGACCCTGAATAATTGGACTCTATTTATCAGTCAAATGTCTTCGGATGCTGAAATGAATATCACCAACATCTCTGGAATCAACAAGATAATCAGAAAATACAACCCTTTTGTCCAATTTGGACACATGGCTAAAAGGGTAATTTTGGTCCAAAGCGGTATCCACCTGTAGGCTACTTTGCACCAAAAAATGTGCCAGGGATAAAGACTCTAAATTGGACAAATTATAGGTCAAATAAATCATAATCTATGATATGACCTCAACGGTATTTCTAATTTTGGATTCTCGTGAGCCGATCACAAAATTGCTCATCAAGTCGAATCGTAGGGCCCACGAAACGACGATTCGTCAACTAACTCAGAATCGAGCGAAACTCGGGCCACAGGATAGGTCAGACGCTATGATTCCAATGACGCAAGTTTCATTGCGATCTGACGAGTGTGCACTAACTAATGGAGAAATTTACAAAACGTTAATACGGGGGTCGTTCGACTGATACAGGTTGATTTCAGCGTGCACACATGCCCAAATCAACTTCTGTAAAAGTGTACACATCCAAAAATACCAAACACACCTTTTGGTGCAATTGGTACGAGACAAGGTGGCCAGGATTGGCGGGACCAACTCCGGATCAGAGATTTTTGCAAGTTTTAAAATAATTTTTCCGTAATTTTTAACTAATATTTGACACAAAATTTGTGAGCAACTACATGCAAATATTAGGTCATTTTGATCCTGATTATGTGTTATATACATCATAGGAATCAAATTAGAATTTTGTCACGACCCGCACCCGGTTTAGGGGCACGAGAGCGTGGGTACGTCCAGCCTACGCCGCAGCATCGGCGGTAGAACGCTGTCTAGGTCAAGTACTATCTAACAATCTCACGCTAGTATCCAACTCCATAAGGAGATTCGGATAATACCATAAAAATATTCACAACATACTCAATCACAACTACAGCACGATAGGAATTTGAAGAAATAAAAGAATACAACACTAGTCTAAAGACAACATAATCATACCTGCAATCATTAACTTCCAATCCCCAAGTGTGTCGGAACCAGTCTACTAAGGTCACAGTCTGGAAAAATATTTTCCAGTCAGGAAGGAGCAAAGTACATCTCTAAATAGCAGTTCTATATAAATGACATAAACTATGTAGCAGTTCTAGATGGAAACATACCAGATGCATGTATAAGTACGAGAAATGTACAATGAGGGAAATACTGAAAATACTGTAAGTAGATGCAGGAAAAGAAACATATGTCAAAGAGCAAGAGATACTATGACTAAGTGTGTGAGTACTAGCTTTAACATGTGATCGGCTTGGGATCTTGATCAGGCTGGTTACATGTGATTAGCTATGGTTCATATAAAGTCAGGCTAACCGTTGGTTAGCTATGGTGCATATAAAGTCAGGCTAACCGTTGGTTAGCTATGGTGCATGTAGAGATCAGGCTAATCACACGTAACAGCTATGGTTCATATAAGTGGTCAGGCCGCACCCGACGTGAGATGTGGGGTGAGCTATGGTGCATATAAAGTTGGGTATGATCACATATCTACACTAAAGTACTCCCCAAACCCCCGACTGGTATAGTAGATCCAATCACGGTACGCTATGGCACAGGATTCCCTAGGAAGGTAGCAAATCTCCCCGGGAATTAGTGTCTGTACATGCACAAGATATCAAGGAAACAAGTCTCGTACAAGCTACACCATGAATAAGGAATAACATCTCATGACGAGATCCGTGTATACCAATCCGTGTAACCATCGTGTCAAGATCATGGATATTTACACTAGATACAATGAACATAGGAGATATCATAAATTAGAAACTAATCAGAGAATGTACTTGCCTCGGGTCCTTAGCTGGTAATTATCGATGTCCTGTTCCAGAGTATCCCCTGGGTAACCCAACAGTCCTATAAACACAACACAATCAAACCACATTTGCATCAGATGCTACGCTAACACACAGTCTATAAACACTGGCCTCAGGGCCATGTCAAACAGGCACTAGTCAACTAGGGTCGCCTAGTAGGACTAAATATTTAAATAACACCTTATTAATTAATTACATATAATCTACCTCAACACAACTATAGATATATGTATAATATATATATACTTTAAAATAAATGATTTTTGTATGTATATATAAACATAATAATTTATTCCTACAATCTTTTATACCTGCACCAAATTTAAATACATTTACAATATATATATACATATATACCTTTTTAAAATTACATATTTAATTTATACTAGTGTATACTCATATATATGCCAAAATACATTAATTAAATATAATTACTTTACATTTTATATACAATTTAAATGAAATATATATACTACTTATTATATATACAATTTAAATATATACTAATACGTATTCAAATATTTAAAGTATTAATTAAAAATACTCTACATACATTTACAAAATATATACATATATATTTATTCCCATTTTATTAAAATATATTGAGTATACATGAAATATATTTATATATATAAATACGTATACCAATTATCATGTATTTAAACATTTAATAAAAATAATATTATACCCATATACCATACTAATATATATATTAAACATTAATTTAATTTCATAGTTACATATACATGCAAACGTAACCATCTACTTACACAAAATATATTAAATTATATATACACATTTTATTATATACGTTTAACATATAGATATTAAGAAACATTTATACAAAATGTTTGTACATATATACTAATATAATTAACAAATACATACTAAGTATATAGATATATATATATATAAATTGATTTAAATGTATACATATACGTATACTCATAATTATATACAATACATATATATACACTAATTTATACATATATATAATACACTATTATACCAAAATAATATTGATACACATTAATATACATATCTATTAGATATATACATACATGTATCTTTGTACATATTAAATATATATATGAAAACATGTATACATAAGTATATATACATATATATATATATATATATATATATATATATAAAGAGAAAGAAGGAAAGAGGAAGAAGGGGACCTTACTGAAGGGGTCGGCCGGACTCGGCGCCGGAGCAGCCGCAGGCCGGTGGCTGAACGCAAAGAGGAGCAGCAGCGGACGCCTGGTCGGGCTAGGCCGCCGCCGGAGTTCGCTGACGGCCGGGCTGGGGAATGGATCGGTTGTAGGCGCTCGACAGCAGGGAGCCGCCGGGTTCTGGATGGATGGACGGCTGATGGTGTTGATGGTGGTGGTGGTGCAGAGGACGCGGCCGGAGATCCGCCGTGGGATGGGCTGAAGGGAGATCGGGCTCGGCCTAAGCTGGCCGCCGGATGGAGACTGGAGGGATAGGAGGAGGATGTCGGAGGAGATGGCAGCAGCGGCCGCGGGGAGTCGGTGAAGCGGGGCCGCCGTGCACCGCAGAGGAAGGAGATGGGGAAGAGCACCGCCGGCCGGGCTGGAGTAGTGGCTGGCCGGATTTCTGTCCGCCGGGGATCGGCTAGGCCGGAGCACATAGGGTCGGGGGAGAGCACAGTAAGTTTCCCCCCCCCCCTTAAGAGTTTGAAATTCAAAGAGTTTGAATTTCAATTAACCAAGAAGAAGGAAAAGAAGAAAAATAAAAGGAAGGAAGGAAAGAGAAGAAGAAGAAAAGAAAAGGAGAAGAGAAGAAGAAGAAAAATAGAAGAAGAAAGGAAGAGGGAGAAGGAATCCTACGTTGGAGAGAGGGAGGCTTGTGAGGGTGGAGTTTTCTAGGATGCATAGGGATTAGGGTTTGAGGGTACAAGTCATTAAATAGGGAGAGAGAGGGTGTGATGTAGGGTGAGGATTTCACCCATTTAAATGAGTGGTCATGATGATTCATGAAATATTAATTCATGTAGGTTTTAAATAAGATTAAATAGGCTCCCTCATTGGTTAAAATAATTAGGTGTTGACACCTACAATTAAATAATTGCAACTTAGCCCCTTAAATTCGGGAAATTGCACAAACACATGAAATGATGAAAATTTGGCGGGCGATTCGGGGTCCGGTATTTTGTAGGGTCAGGGGACACTGTAAGGTGGGTATGGGCTAAATTTGCAGGGCACTGGAATTAAATTGGGATTTTAAAATCAGATAAAATGGTATCCTCAAATTAAATAGAAATAAATACAAGTTGTGTTCAACAATTAATTAGGAGTACATGGGGCCAAAATCAGGCCAGGTCATCAATACCAATAATGAAGAAGACTCAGAACAGAATATTACCCTAATTTGGGCCGCACGAAAAATAGGTCAAGATTTGCCTCCAATTTCAATTGGAACGCACAACGATACTAAAATAGGAATTTATTAAATAACGTCCGCGACGATTTTTGTGCGGCTAGAATTAATGCACAGGGAGCATAATTATGAGTTGCAAAAAAATAGCAGAATCGAAGGCGGGCATGTCTAGGGCAAGATTGTGAAATTTGTTGGAAGACAAAAGTCTGGATAGTGCTCCAAATATCGAAGCAAAGGCAATGCGCAAAAATATTAAATAAATACAGTAATTAATTACAATCTCCAAATATTAAATTCTAAATAAAATAATAAAATCCAGAATTCTATAATTCGGATAGGGGTTCGTCTACTGGCTTCTAGGTCTAGTCTGCTAGCTAAAATAAAATAATTAACACTGCATATAATTATATATTTAATTACACATCACACATAATAATTATTTAAATCAATATACTATTACGCAATTAATTAATTATAAATAACATAATATTAAATATTGCAAAAAGTCGAAAATACCCCTGTTTTCAGAATGTGGTAGTGACAAGTCTACCCACCTTAAAAGAATTTCGTCCTCGAAATTTAAAATCCTCATACTAGTGTTTATCATACACATCATTATTATTTCCCCAATTAAATTCATCAACCACGAATAATCCACAAGGTCTTTTCACAATTTCAAAATCTGAAATTATTTGTATTCCTGTAAAAATCCTCGACATAGAATCAAAGTTCCTTTTTCATCAAAATTTCCTGAAAGTTTTTAGCTACTAATTCGATACTCAGAATTTAATATCCACTCCTCAAAAACTCAACAATATGATATTTAAGGATTCTCCAATTGTCACATTCAAATATAAAGTTCTAAAATTCATAACTTGTAATTAAATAAATACATTGTTAAATCTCCCAAAATTTCTAAATTAATAACCAACTTTAAACATGTCAAAATCTTTCCTGGAATTAATAAACCACCAATTATGCCATGTTAATTTCTTAACCATTTGTTTAAATCAATAATTATCCTCAAATTTTTTTTTTTTTTTTAATCCTCAATTGTTTTATTTATGTATTTACTACCATCAAAATTAAATTCCTCAAATCATATAATCATGAACCACTCCATATTGTTATTTCACAGTAAATTCTTTCAAAAATTCTATAAATAGCATATCCCTAAAAAATCTTCAAAATAAATCAAATCCCATTCTTATCACAATATCCTCCGAAATTTTAAGTTAATAACGAAATACAAGAATTTAACATTCAATCCTTTAATTGAACTCTAATCAATGCATATTTCAAAAATTGAATCTCGTCCCAAATTTGAATTTAACACTAATCCATTTGTGTTCTTTATCCCTCGATTTTTTTTTTTTTTTTTTTTCAATATCTTTCTTTCCCATAATATGCAACGATGAAATACTTATGGAACCTCCAATACAATATTCAAAATATAAGTTCACAACTTGCAGTTCAATAAATATCTCGATGGCCTTCTTAAATTCCTCAAATTCAATGATAAATTCAATCTTTTCATAATTTTCTAAAAATCAATGATTTAACAAAACTTCAATTACGCCATATTAAATTTCCAACTCTTTATTTAATTTAATATTTTTCCTCAGAAATTTTTGGCACCTTGTCTCTCTTTGTCAAGTCATAACCTCTTCGTTAATCTTTATTACAGTTAAATCCTCAACAATCAAAGTCTAAGAGAATTCTCCTACACCCATACAACATGCAACCTAAAGGAAATATGTATAATCATGGTGTCTTTTGTCAGGGTATTGCAGTCTCTGTATCAGGGGTACTACTAACTGCATTATAACAAGAATCATGCATGCAACTATGGTACTAAGGTATCAATCAATCAGAAGACAAAAGAACATGAAGAAAGAAAAGAAAGAACCTGCTAATATATACTTGTAATATCTTCTAACATAATCATAGGTCAAATGATGCATGGAAAGTTTGATACCTCTATCTCTTTAGATACCACACTTTACTACCACCCTAGATTGACACCCAAGTCAGTTGGCAGTGAGATCTCAATCGTACTCAAGTCATCAGATCCGTACACATGTATATCATCTACTCATATATTAATATTCATCTCTTATCTACCATAAAGTCAATCCTCGAAATAATCGTCAAGGTTTAGCTCCTCGATCAACTTAAAAATAAATTGCATATACCTCTTCAAAATCAGATATTCAAATATCGAAGAAAAATTTTATCACCTTTAAATCCTTATAGCCTTGACTATGTTTATTGAATTGAATTCGAATATTCAAATTTAATAACATAAATCTCATCTCCTCAAAAATTCTTTAAAAATTGAAATTCATTTCCACTCTACCAATTATAATTTAATCCACGAGCATACATATACTACTCACAGTCTCTAATACTCAAGGTGCACACTAATTCACTAATTATTTACAACCTCAACTGTGTACGAAAATTGTACTGTCCGAAATAATTGCACTATCATTTCCAATAATCCAAATTATCATCTCACATATTTTCTTCAATGATTTTCTATCTATATTACTTAATACCCCAATCTGTTTGTCATCACACGAAGTACTTACTGTCATTTGCACCTTGCTCAACAAATATTTGATGTAGAATCACTAGTACTATTGGTATGGTAACACTAGCTTCATCCTTAGATTAACTCGTCAAACTTATTATAAATCACGATCACTTGCAGTTTCTATAATACCAATACTAATTATAATAACACCTATCATAGAACTATTGCTACAAGGTACTATGCTATGGGTATCTCTAGATTAATGCCTAATGCTCATATGTCCAACTAGGAAACACTTACAATTCACAGGCAACACTCAGTCAACTAATACAAGACACAACCAAAATTGCAAGTCACTAATTATCATACCAACAAGGAATAAGCTCAAAAGGAATTGGATCAAGGACGGAAGGTATCCTTACTGCTAGTAAAGAAAAGAAGCGATGGAACAAAGTCCTGAAATAACAAAATGGATAAGTCTTGAGATGATATTTTAAGGACCAATCTAAGATACAACCTGATAATCATACACGTCTGCCAGAAATCATGACACACAGAATTCCTCGCCACGCCAGTAAGCATAGAGGCGATAACGACAGGTTCCGTAACTAAGGTATGCAACTCTATAATCATGTCATCTAGAATCCTCGCCACGCCAACCGGTATGGCTGCGAGAAACTCTAAATCTCATAACTAAAGTATGTACATCCAAGTTAGGTTCCTACGTTCTCGTCACGACAGCTAATATGGCTGCGATAAATTCTAGGTTCCATAATCAAAGTAGACGTTTTACCTTTCTCACTGTCCTCATCAATATACGTCATCAGATGATACCGTAAATTTTAGCCCGTAAAATTCACCTCGATATGAAATCAAAACTCCACAATGATACCAAGAATTAAAGTTAACGACTGGTCAACAAGAATTAAACTCAATATCCAAAAGTGAGGACGGACGAAAACAAGGAGGAAGGGTTTAAATTGGAATTTATAATGAGATTCTCAAGGGTCGTCCGAGGAATCTCTCAAATAATTTGTGATTGAGTATCCTCTATCATCCTAGTATCCTAGGTCCTATGTCCTATAGCAGGCACGCAATAGTGTAACAAAGATGCCACACTACTACGACATCGCACAACTCGCGAAGTCTGACCTGCATGGGCCACCACTAAAACGTGTCACGACCCGCACCCGGTTTAGGGGCACGAGAGCGTGGGTACGTCCAGCCTACGCCGCAGCATCGGCGGTAGAACGCTGTCTAGGTCAAGTACTATCTAACAATCTCACGCTAGTATCCAACTCCATAAGGAGATTCGGATAATACCATAAAAATATTCACAACATACTCAATCACAACTACAGCACGATAGGAATTTGAAGAAATAAAAGAATACAACACTAGTCTAAAGACAACATAATCATACCTGCAATCATTAACTTCCAATCCCCAAGTGTGTCGGAACCAGTCTACTAAGGTCACAGTCTGGAAAAATTTTTTCCAGTCAGGAAGGAGCAAAGTACATCTCTAAATAGCAGTTCTATATAAATGACATAAACTATGTAGCAGTTCTAGATGGAAACATACCAGATGCATGTATAAGTACGAGAAATGTACAATGAGGGAAATACTGAAAATACTGTAAGTAGATGCAGGAAAAGAAACATATGTCAAAGAGCAAGAGATACTATGACTAAGTGTGTGAGTACTAGCTTTAACATGTGATCGGCTTGGGATCTTGATCAGGCTGGTTACATGTGATTAGCTATGGTTCATATAAAGTCAGGCTAACCGTTGGTTAGCTATGGTGCATATAAAGTCAGGCTAACCGTTGGTTAGCTATGGTGCATGTAGAGATCAGGCTAATCACACGTAACAGCTATGGTTCATATAAGTGGTCAGGCCGCACCCGACGTGAGATGTGGGGTGAGCTATGGTGCATATAAAGTTGGGTATGATCACATATCTACACTAAAGTACTCCCCAAACCCCCGACTGGTATAGTAGATCCAATCACGGTACGCTATGGCACAGGATTCCCTAGGAAGGTAGCAAATCTCCCCGGGAATTAGTGTCTGTACATGCACAAGATATCAAGGAAACAAGTCTCGTACAAGCTACACCATGAATAAGGAATAACATCTCATGACGAGATCCGTGTATACCAATCCGTGTAACCATCGTGTCAAGATCATGGATATTTACACTAGATACAATGAACATAGGAGATATCATAAATTAGAAACTAATCAGAGAATGTACTTGCCTCGGGTCCTTAGCTGGTAATTATCGATGTCCTGTTCCAGAGTATCCCCTGGGTAACCCAACAGTCCTATAAACACAACACAATCAAACCACATTTGCATCAGATGCTACGCTAACACACAGTCTATAAACACTGGCCTCAGGGCCATGTCAAACAGGCACTAGTCAACTAGGGTCGCCTAGTAGGACTAAATATTTAAATAACACCTTATTAATTAATTACATATAATCTACCTCAACACAACTATAGATATATGTATAATATATATATACTTTAAAATAAATGATTTTTGTATGTATATATAAACATAATAATTTATTCCTACAATCTTTTATACCTGCACCAAATTTAAATACATTTACAATATATATATACATATATACCTTTTTAAAATTACATATTTAATTTATACTAGTGTATACTCATATATATGCCAAAATACATTAATTAAATATAATTACTTTACATTTTATATACAATTTAAATGAAATATATATACTACTTATTATATATACAATTTAAATATATACTAATACGTATTCAAATATTTAAAGTATTAATTAAAAATACTCTACATACATTTACAAAATATATACATATATATTTATTCCCATTTTATTAAAATATATTGAGTATACATGAAATATATTTATATATATAAATACGTATACCAATTATCATGTATTTAAACATTTAATAAAAATAATATTATACCCATATACCATACTAATATATATATTAAACATTAATTTAATTTCATAGTTACATATACATGCAAACGTAACCATCTACTTACACAAAATATATTAAATTATATATACACATTTTATTATATACGTTTAACATATAGATATTAAGAAACATTTATACAAAATGTTTGTACATATATACTAATATAATTAACAAATACATACTAAGTATATAGATATATATATATATAAATTGATTTAAATGTATACATATACGTATACTCATAATTATATACAATACATATATATACACTAATTTATACATATATATAATACACTATTATACCAAAATAATATTGATACACATTAATATACATATCTATTAGATATATACATACATGTATCTTTGTACATATTAAATATATATATGAAAACATGTATACATAAGTATATATACATATATATATATATATATATATATATATATATATAAAGAGAAAGAAGGGAAGAGGAAGAAGGGGACCTTACTGAAGGGGTCGGCCGGACTCGGCGCCGGAGCAGCCGCAGGCCGGTGGCTGAACGCAAAGAGGAGCAGCAGCGGACGCCTGGTCGGGCTAGGCCGCCGCCGGAGTTCGCTGACGGCCGGGCTGGGGAATGGATCGGCTGTAGGCGCTCGACAGCAGGGAGCCGCCGGGTTCTGGATGGATGGACGGCTGATGGTGTTGATGGTGGTGGTGGTGCAGAGGACGCGGCCGGAGATCCGCCGTGGGATGGGCTGAAGGGAGATCGGGCTCGGCCTAAGCTGGCCGCCGGATGGAGACTGGAGGGATAGGAGGAGGATGTCGGAGGAGATGGCAGCAGCGGCCGCGGGGAGTCGGTGAAGCGGGGCCGCCGTGCACCGCAGAGGAAGGAGATGGGGAAGAGCACCGCCGGCCGGGCTGGAGTAGTGGCTGGCCGGATTTCTGTCCGCCGGGGATCGGCTAGGCCGGAGCACACAGGGTCGGGGGAGAGCACAGTAAGTTTCCCCCCCCCCTTAAGAGTTTGAAATTCAAAGAGTTTGAATTTCAATTAACCAAGAAGAAGGAAAAGAAGAAAAATAAAAGGAAGGAAGGAAAGAGAAGAAGAAGAAAAGAAAAGGAGAAGAGAAGAAGAAGAAAAATAGAAGAAGAAAGGAAGAGGGAGAAGGAATCCTACGTTGGAGAGAGGGAGGCTTGTGAGGGTGGAGTTTTCTAGGATGCATAGGGATTAGGGTTTGAGGGTACAAGTCATTAAATAGGGAGAGAGAGGGTGTGATGTAGGGTGAGGATTTCACCCATTTAAATGAGTGGTCATGATGATTCATGAAATATTAATTCATGTAGGTTTTAAATAAGATTAAATAGGCTCCCTCATTGGTTAAAATAATTAGGTGTTGACACCTACAATTAAATAATTGCAACTTAGCCCCTTAAATTCGGGAAATTGCACAAACACATGAAATGATGAAAATTTGGCGGGCGATTCGGGGTCCGGTATTTTGTAGGGTCAGGGGACACTGTAAGGTGGGTATGGGCTAAATTTGCAGGGCACTGGAATTAAATTGGGATTTTAAAATCAGATAAAATGGTATCCTCAAATTAAATAGAAATAAATACAAGTTGTGTTCAACAATTAATTAGGAGTACATGGGGCCAAAATCAGGCCAGGTCATCAATACCAATAATGAAGAAGACTCAGAACAGAATATTACCCTAATTTGGGCCGCACGAAAAATAGGTCAAGATTTGCCTCCAATTTCAATTGGAACGCACAACGATACTAAAATAGGAATTTATTAAATAACGTCCGCGACGATTTTTGTGCGGCTAGAATTAATGCACAGGGAGCATAATTATGAGTTGCAAAAAAATAGCAGAATCGAAGGCGGGCATGTCTAGGGCAAGATTGTGAAATTTGTTGGAAGACAAAAGTCTGGATAGTGCTCCAAATATCGAAGCAAAGGCAATGCGCAAAAATATTAAATAAATACAGTAATTAATTACAATCTCCAAATATTAAATTCTAAATAAAATAATAAAATCCAGAATTCTATAATTCGGATAGGGGTTCGTCTACTGGCTTCTAGGTCTAGTCTGCTAGCTAAAATAAAATAATTAACACTGCATATAATTATATATTTAATTACACATCACACATAATAATTATTTAAATCAATATACTATTACGCAATTAATTAATTATAAATAACATAATATTAAATATTGCAAAAAGTCGAAAATACCCCTGTTTTCAGAATGTGGTAGTGACAAATTTTATTCGAGGATTCAGAAGAATAGTGCCTTCCAACATGGGTGCTAGGCAGTTTGTATAGTTCTTATTACTTTAAAAACTAATTTTTTTCTCGATTTTCAAGGGAATTATCATCTAGTTTTTAACCAGATATAGCCTAAAGATCGATTGAAATATAAACTAAATCAAGTAGGATCTACATTGTGGCAATTAGATCAAAAATTGATCGAACATCAGAGAAGAACAAAGGTTATAAAGATATGTACCTTGGCTACTACTGCTTTCGAGTTGACAGTTTGGGCGACGGTCATGACGATGTTGTTTCCTATCCGGTGGATCTCCGACGGCTTCAGGCGATCAGGGATGGTCGTAGAGGGTCAGGGTCGTCGGGGGAAAGGCTGAGCCGCGAGTTCTCGAGTTTCTGAGGGTTTGGGAGGCGATCTTATGTACCGTTATATATATTTATATTGGTTATTCCCATATATATCCTAATCAATTTAGTTACCTATTTAAATTAGGATTTAGGCTATTTCGGTGAGAATTTGATAAGGATCGATCATGATTTTGTTTCATCAAAATTGTTTAAGAAATGGGTTAGTTTCGAAATCGGAGGGGGTTTGCCTTCCGCGCGTGGGTCAGGTCGAGGGGCGGGGGAAAGATGAACACTGTTCATTATTTTCTTTCCCTTTTCTTTTCTTTTCCTTTCTTTTCTTTTATGTTTTCTTTTATATTTTCTTATACCCCCTTTTCCACATCTAGTTAAGTACAATATATCAATATTTTTATTTTCACTTTATTTCTCATTATTATTATTATTATTATTATTATTATTATTGATGTTGTTGTTGTTGTTGTTATTATTATACGAGCATATACAAAATTTTATTCATTCCTATTGTACCATTAAGGTGTACTCATATACCATCATGAGTAAAAAATCCCAACATATATATATTGATCATTTTATTTAATTTATTAAAAATTTAGGGGGGGTTACAATCTACCACATTTAAAAAATTTCGTCCTCGAAATTAAAACTAAACCACGATAGGAAAACAAGAATGGTATACGGTATAAAGAACAAGATAAATTCATACCTTGATCTTTGAACATATACGGAAACTGCTTGCGCATGTCATCCTCGCATTTCCAAATGGATTCTCCTGGCGAGTGATGTCTCCATGCCACACGAATCAAAGGAATAGACTGATTTCTCAACACCTTCTCTCGACGATAAAAAATCTCCATGGGCTGTTCTTGGTAAGCCAATCTTGGCCCGATGGTAATCTCGGAGTGATCGAGAACATGACTTCTATCTGTGACATATCGCCTCAGTTGCGACACATAAAATACGTCATGCACTCCCTTAAGTGAATGTGGTAGTGCTAGTCGATACACAACTTCTCCAACTTGCTCTATTACGTCAAATGGTCCAATGTACCTTGGACTCAACTTGTTGCGTCCTCTAAATTTTATAGCACCTCTAGTTGGCGAGATCTTCAAAAAAATATGGTCGCCTTCCTTAAACTCCAAAAGACAGCGATAAAGATCTGCCAACTGGTTCTTCCCGTCCTGTGCTACTCACAAGTGGCCCTGTACCATCTTCACCTCCTCCACGGTAATGACAACCAACTATGGTCCCAAGATCTGACGTTCTTCCACGTCGCTCCAATACACTGGAGATTTACACTTCCTTTTATACCAAGCTTCAAACGGAGCCATTTGAATGCTCGCTTGATAGCGCTATTATTGTATGAAAACTCTATAAGATGTACGTGATTCTCCAAAATCTAACATACATGCCCTCAACATATCCTCCAACGTCTGAATTGTACGCTCCGACTGCCCATCTATCTGCAGATGATAAGACGTACTGTACTTCAGACGAGTCCCAAGACTCTCCTGCATGCTCTTCTAAAAGTGAGACGTGAAACGCAAGTCTCTGCCCGACACAATGCTAACTGGAACCCCGTGCAATCTCATGATCTACCTCATATACAAATTGGCTAAAGCTTCTGTAGATTGGCCAACTCAAAAAGGTAAGAAATGATCTGACTTGGTAAGCCGGTCTACTATCACCCATATTGTATGTCACCCACTTGGACTCTTCAAAAAACCCATGATGAAGGAACGGTCCATGTCTCAACTGTAGAGATTTTATTCGGATCTAAAGAAATACCATCTCCAGTGACGACATGCCTAAGAAAATAGATCTTATCCAAGAATAACTCATATTTGCTAAGCTTCGCATACAACCGCTCTCTCCTTAATGTCTCTAAGACAATCCCTAAGTACTTCTCAAGCTTCTCATGGCTCTTCGAATAGATAAGGATATCATCTATGAAGACAACCATGAACTAGTCTAAATACTGTAGAAGACTCGATTCATCAAGTCCATAAAGATAGTTGGAGCATTGGTCAAACCGAATGTCATGACCATAAACTCGTAGTGTCCATATCTTATCCTGAATGCGGTCTTCAGAATATCCTGCTTTCGCACCTTCACCTAGTGATACCCTGATCTCAAGTCTATCTTCGAGAATACCATGGCTCCACTAAGCTGATCAAATAAGTCATCGATGCGTGGCAGATGATACTTATTTTTCACAGTCATAATATTCAAGGCTCTATAATCAATGCACATGCGTACTGACCCATCCTTCTTGGGTACAAACAACACTGGCGCTCCCCAGGGTGATGCACTCGGTCGGATGAAGCCTTTCCCCTCCAACTTCTCTAATTGCACCTTCAGCTCATCCATCTCCTTTTTTGTTAATCTATAAACATGCGATGCTATAGGGGATGCTTCTGGGGTCAACTCAATTAAAAATTTTATATCTCTATCCGGATGCAACCCTGGCAATTCTTTTGGAAAGATGTCTTAAAACTCTAAAATAATGGGATGATAAATGATATCGTCCAATGCCATCTGAGCACCATCATGCATCTCAGTGGCTCATGCAAACTCGAGCTCTGGCTGGCCTAGTACTCTAAAGAGAATGCTTCCTCTGTAGCAATCGAAGAAAGCATGATGCAAATCAAGCAGTCAATGAGAGGGTAGTAATACGTCCATTAGGGGGATTCATCTTGCTGGGCACGAAAATAAGGACAATATTAGAACAATTTCAAGGTAGATGCAAATCAAGCAGTCAAGGAGAGTAAAATTGGAATCAAGGAAGATGGTTAAATAAGTAAATGAGATCATATACTCTAATCCTATTCGCAGGCTTTCTCGGTACAGTAATGTAACCGAGATAATATACTCTTGATCTGCATGGGCCACCATAAAAATATGTCATGTCCTAGTCCCAAAATATGTAGGACTAGGAATACGTAAGCATGCCAGCCGTATGTATATGGCTACTCCAATATATGGAAATGTATGCTGTATTATGAATAATAATTCATAAGTGGTACATATATATTATCAACACAAGTCACAGACAACTATATCTCATCCACAGACATAAGTAGAGAAGTACCAAAATAAATACTAAAAGTCTCAAGTATGAAGAAATAAAATAAATAATAGTTGGGTGGAGACAAATAAACTACCAAACAATTGTATCAGCTAAACTAATAGAGGATAACAGAAATCCAATATAAGATAAAATATCAAAGAAAGAAATAACGGCAAAAAGATCCATCAGCTATAAAGTAGTCATGGGTACTCCGAGGGTAAGACCTCCTCGACAAAAAATGATGCGTCAGGTCCCGGTCCGTACTCATACGGATAATCTTAATCGTTTATACCTGAAAAGGGACCAGGTCCTCAGAGGGACGTAACAAGATACATAGAAGCATGCCAATAATGTACTGAAAGTAAACATCCAACATGGTCGCCTAATCAGTCTATGTGATATACAATTTAAGAACAACTTTTTCGTGTATGGACTATCTGGCTAAAATAATGGGATGGACATAGTTCTCTCGGAGATCCAGGGGCCTCGTGCATAACGTCTTTCAATCTTCATAGGCCTATAATATATATAAGCGGTTATAATGCCTTGCGTCTCCAACGAACTTACGGGCAAATAAAGGAAAATTGTAAAGGAGTCACATATGCTTATTCATAGTTCTCCCTAATCAATGCTACTAACGTATCAAATCCATAACATGATACACCTTTAGTAACTGCTAAGTCTGCCAAAATAATATATCTCTATTAGCAGTTATTCCTTATCTGTATCACGACCTTTACGTTAAGGGGACCAGCCTATTATGCAAGTATGTTCCTACATGAGACTCATAATATGTGTCAGGACCGAAGAGATATAAGAATACCTTATCTCCATGGGGTGGTCTCATAAAACTAGGTTAACATGCAAAATAAAAATAAGAGACAAGAGATGTTGCAACCGTCGTTGCACCCAAGTCTTTCTTGGACGCACAATTTTATAGAAAAAATAAATAAAATTAAATAACAAAAAATAAATATGTAGTAAAGAAATATAACTAAACAATACTGTGGTAAGGTATATTTGTCTGGCAAGCAATCAGTGTAGTATAGGCATACCAACGACATGCACAAGGAACTGAAAAGTAGGGACCCTAAAATAATATCTCCAGATGCTAAAATAAACATCACCAATGTCTCTGGAATCAACGAGATAATCAAAAAACACTATTATTTCATCCAATTTGGACACATAGCTAAAATAATAATTTTGTGTCAAAGTGGTATCCACTTGTGGGCCACTTTGCACTGAAAAATATGCCAAGGGTAAAGGTCTTTAAATTTGATAAATTATTGGTCAAACAAATCCTAATCGACGATACAAACTCAATGGTAAGTCCAGTTTTGGAAAGCCAATTACAAAATCGCTCATTAAGTCGAATCGTAGGGCCCGCTAAACGGTAATTCATCGACTGACTCAGAATCGAGCAAAACTTGGGACATAGGATAGGTCAGACGCTGCGAATCCAATGACACAAGTTTCGTTGCGATCTGACGAGCATGCAATAACTAATGGAGAAATTTGCAAAATATTAATATGGGGGTAGTTCGACTAATAGGGTTGATTCCAGCCTGCATACACGTTCAAATCAACTTTTACAAAAGCCTACATGTCCAAAAATACCTTATGCGCCTTTCAGTATAATTGGTACGAGATAAGGTGGCCTGGATTGGCGGGACCAATTTCGTATCGAAGATATTTGTAGGTTTTGAAACAATTTTTTTGTGATTTTTAATTGATATTTTAACACAGAATTTGTGAGCAACTATGTATAAATATTAGGTTATTTTGATCCTGGTTATGTGGTCTATACATCAAAGGAATCAAATCAAAATTTTATTTGCAGATTAGGAAGAACAGTGCCTTCCAATATGGGTGCTAGGTGGTTTGTATAGTTCTTATTACTTTAGAAAAACTATTTTTTTTCTCAATTTCAAGGGAATTATCGTCCAATTTTTAACCAGATCTAGCCTAATAATCGATTGAAATATAAACTAGATCAATTTGTCTCGACATTGTGTCAATTAGATCAAAAATTGATCGAACATCGAAGAAGAACGAAGGTTATGATGATAGGTACCTTGGTTGTTGCTGCTGTCGGGTTGACAATTTGGGCGACAGTTATGGCGCCGTTGTGTCCGATCCGGTGGATCTCGGGGGGCTTCAGGCGGTCAGAGATGGTCGTAGAGGGTCGGGGTCATCGGGGGAAAGGCTGAGCCACGAGTTCTCGAGTTCCTTAGGGTTTGGGATGAGATCTTATGTATCGGCTATTTGTATTTATATAGGTTATTCCCATCTATATCCTAATCGATTTAGTTACCTATTTGAACTAGGATTTAGGCTATTTCGATGAGAATTTGATAAGGATTGATCCGTATTTTGTTTCATAAATTTGTTTAAGAAATGAGTTAGTTTCGAAATAGGAGGGGGTTTGCCTTCCGCGCGCGGGATAGGTCCAGGGGCGGGGGAAAGATGAACACTGTTCATCATTTTTTTTCTTTTCTTTTGTTTTTCTTTCTTTTCTTTTATATTTTCTTTTATATTTTCTTATACCCCTTTTCCACATCTAGTTAACTACAATATATCAATATTTTTATTTTTACTTTATTTCTTCTTCTTCTTCTTCTTCTTCTTCTTCTTATTATTATACGAGCATATACAAAATTTTATTTGTTCCTATTGTATTATTAAGGTGTACTCATCTACCATCATGAATATGAAAATCCTAACACACACATATATATATATATATATATATATATATATATATATATATATTGATAATTTTATTTAATTTATTAGAAATTCTAGGGGGTTATAGATTTCCATGAGACTTAGTTTATATGCTACTTGAGACTCGTTCCTAGTTTCTATTTTGGTAGTTTTGGGTTTTTTAGAATCCGGACAAATTTAGTTTTTCCCGTAAATCCGCTTTTACGGTATTTCTCAAAATCGATCAATCGATCTATCAAATCTCAAAGTTGGTAAAATTGAATGACCCCAGGTTGTTGGAAATTTGATCATATATAATTTTGACATTTGAAAATCTAAATTTTGAGTTAGAACATAGTTTTTATGGCCCGAATAACTCTAAAAAAATTCCAATTTTGGGTTTCTATGACCACTTGGAAGATCTGACGGTGATTCGCAGTAGTCTGATGGATGATCCAATTTTTGGCCCACAAAGTTGCTGTGACCAATTGGATGATCCGACGGTGATCCACGACAGTCCGACGAATGATCCAATTTATGGCCCATTTACTTGCTATGACAGATTGGATGATCCGACGGTGATCCCTGGAGATCCGATGGATAATCTGAATGACCCGTATTTTGCATATCTTGTCTTTTTCTGATATTCCGTTTGACTGTGATACTTTATTTAGTCAATTTCATGTATAGTTTGGGATACCTACCCATTATACATTTATCCAGACTAGTCTCGACTTTACGTATAGTTTGGAGACACCCACCCATTATGCACCTATCCCGTACCAGTCTCGATAGTGACCCGTCTTGGTATTACTCCCGTTCGTTGATTATACCATTCTTGGCTTGACATAATGTATAGTTTTAGGGACTTACCCATTATACATCTACCGTGTATAGTTTTAGGGAGACCAACCCATTATACATCTGTCTCGTACCAGTCCCGGTATAGTTTGGGCCTCCTCCCATTATACACCCGTCCCGTATATTAACTTTTGTGGCTTGTTATAGCGCACGCTCATCATGCATATAATCGTTTAGTTGTATTACCCGTATAGTCTTGTTATTGTGCTTGTCAAAATATTATCTTATTTAGTTCATCCCTGCGAGAAGCATTATGTCTAAGATGGATTCTGTGGAATATCCCACCTGAAATCCTTAAATAAAATGCTAAGGTTAATAACTAGCTTAAATGATTAGAGTATTGGGGGATGATCACCTGGTAGCATGCAGTCCCGTACCTCGATAATATTTTTACTGATTGTTGGACTTGTAGCATGACGTTGAGTAGTGCACATTTTTAGCTCACCGTCGTATGGGGCATACCGTACTGACTAACTCAGGTTCACCTTTGTGTGACTTGGATTAGGTGCATAACTCTCCCGGGGGTGGTGTATCCACTATTATTTACTCTACTGTCGTCCGACGTTTGGGTAGCTTGGACAGTCTGCTGGGCTTGCGACTGTATGGAAATCCTAACTTGCATTTGTTAGTAATTAGGACTTGTGATTGTAGAAGCATAAAAAATCTAAACCATGCGCCTGGGTAATTCAACTCCATGCGCCTCAGTGACTCAGCTCTATGCGCCTCATGGGTCCAGATTCATCCTCTCCAGTGGCATCGCTCTATGCACCAACCATCCAAGAAGTATCTCATGTGCCCGTAGTGCCATGCGCCAGTATGTATCTTAGAGTCTTATGTGCCCACAGTGCCATACGCCATTATGCATCTTAGTATGCGCCTGCAGTGTCATGCGTCACTACCCCTTCAGTGCTCTTCATGCGCCAAGTGAAAGTATTCCCAAGGTGCAAATAAAGCTATCAAAATTAGGGCATGACACGTGTTACGAGTATTATGGGCATTAGTAACCCCAGATCTCGGCTTGACATGTGGCAGCCTTAACGCAGTATGCGCCTGTAGTGCCATGCGCCAACATACAACCTGCGTATATGTGCCTATGTAACCTAAGGCTATAAATAGTCAATGTTTCCCGCATGCATAAAGAGGCAGCTATACATAAAAGAGACACACATAGAGGCAGCGACCACACGTGGAAGAGGAGGAGAAGGAGACAGAAGCGCCATTCGAAGCCTCGACAACCTCCTTATTTCCAGATCATCAACAGAGTAAGGAGACGCTGAAGTGCTCGATCTCCACCGTTATACTTAGCCAGATCTTTCTTTTTGTACTTATATCCTCTTGTATAGGGATTCTCTTGTACTCTTTGTCAATTCATAATAAATAAGAGTTTTATACCCTCCACCCAAAAACTTATTTTTGTGATGTCGACAAAAATGGTGACTCTGCTGGGGAAGACCTTCTCCTCCAACGAGAAAATGGTGACACAATCTGAGGTGACCAAGTTAGGTTCGACTCCGAGGATGTTGGTCGTTTGCTTCGACCAATAGGCGTTCAAAGATATATTTGACAAGCTGAGCTCTCTAACGAGGTTCGTACGACCTCACAAGACTCGTAGAACTCAGGACATTAGTGTTGCTGTGCCAAGCCCAAAGCCGGTATTCGACACATCGTCAACCCATGCCGTAGTTGTACCAGCGGTTGACCTGTACTCCGCCGACAAGATGAGTCCCTTGCCGAGGCTAGCACAACCTCAAAAAGTTCGAAGGATGTGGGTTGCTAAGGCCGCTGAGATGAACCCCGAATCTTCTCCAGAAGTTCTACCAACCTTTGCTGCAGATGCACAGAAGATTGGCGCGCATCCTGTCTCCGTCTTTGAAGCTTCACTCAAGAAGAGCCGTGCCAAGTCCCACAATGCGTGCGGGCAGCGCCGTCTAGGCCAAAAATAATGCATTAATCACAAGAGCAGGGAATCTCCTCCAAGAAAGGCTGCTAGTAACAAGGGCTCGTATAGTCCCAACTTGGATTCCCTGTACTATGTGCCCAAGGATGCTGGTGCAAGAAAACCCAAAATATCCTGAGCCATGCATGCTCGAGAGGCTGCACCTTCAGCTCTCCAAAAGCATGCATCATTGTCTGTGACACGCGTTACTAACGGAAGACTCTATAGGACAGACCCAGGTGCTCATGCGCCGGATGTGGGTCGGCCCTTAGAGCCTTTTAGAACCCACTTGGATGTCGTAGTTGCACCTAAACCAAGTCGGGAAGCAAACATTGAGATGAAAGACCCATGCGCCTAGTCTACCTGTCCGCATGTAGTGGGTCCATCTCGCCTTAAGTCTTCCATCAATGATCCAGTTGCAGTTTCTGTAGAAGAACTAGGCCAGGAAGCAAACATTCAACTCTTGCCTCCTGCGTAAAGCTTGCCCGAGTGCATAAAATGGGGGTGAAAGTGAAGCTTCCATCATCTGATTTACGCAACGTGATTAGTCACAAGCATAAGAAAAGAGAGGCAACCCTCGCACATGATGTGTCCTCTCGCAGACACACTTGTGCTAATATTATTGTCAACTAAAATTATTCTAAAGCACTAGTTCCTACAGCCAGACAGTCGGTGTTCCAGCGGCTATATCCCGTAACATCGACCCGACAATATCCTTGAAGACTTCTACGTGATGAGAAGGAAATACCCATCTCCTCGTGTTGCTCAACATGGAAGTCTTCTTCTGTGAAGAAGATCTTAAAGAAAATCTTACTTAATCTAAAGGCGTTGGTTAGCACACCGCGAAGCCGTCCAAGGAGTAGCAAGCAAGTACCCACAGTAGGGGTATTTCAAGGCACACGCTCGAGAACAATGGCTGGGGGTAGTCTTACCTCTCCGAATCAAGTTTCAACCAGAGCTGGGGGTAGAAGTCCCCCGGTGTTCCACAATAATCTATCCTTCCAAGAGGACAGTGAACCTATACACACGAATGATGGCTTAACTGGGGGTAGCCATGCCTCCCTGAATCAAGCTGCAGCCGTAGCTGGGGGTAGCAGTCCCCCGATGTTCTACAACAATCTATCCTTTTAAGAGGACAGTGAGCCTTTACAGATGAATGATGGCTTAACTAGGGGTAGCCATTATCATGACCCGCACCCGGTATAGGGGAACAAGTACGTGGGTACATCCAGCCTATGCCGCAACATCGACGGTAGAATATTGTCTTGGACTACTATGCTATCTAATGTCTCACACAATGTATATAAAATACTCTCATGCCATCTCAATTCCAAATGATACTCAATCACATATAAAACTAAAGGAAGATGTAAGCACAATATGTAATTCAAAGAAAAGAAATACAAGTCTCAATATATCACATGTCCAACTCAAAATCTAAATACAACTCAAGATCTCAAAATAATAATACAATCCATAATCTAAATAGAAACAACTACTACAAGGTAGGGAGAATCTAAATGGCCTAAGTATCTGGCACTACATCCTCAAGTGACACTCTATCTGTTGGTCCGTAATAAGTGGGACACATCCTCTCTAACCATTCATCTAAAAAATATATCCAGTCAATATTGGAGCGAAGTACAACCCAATAGCAATTCTAATTAATTAATAATGACAATAAACAAAAATAGAGTATATAATACAGGACGAGAAAAAATGAACAATATCATACTATGGTAGAAGAAACAGGTAAACAAGAACAATATGGTATACACTGATCACGATAAAATAGAACAAGATAATAGAATGAGACAATAAAGTAGAATATGGTGAACAACTGTAACTATGCTAAGTAATTGAAATACTAGTTAGATATGTGATCGGCTTGGGTGAATATTATCTAATTAATGTTGGATAAACATTGTCTAAGTTAAACATTGAACATTATCTAGGATTTGATCACATATCTAGCTAACACTTCCCCTTTCCCCCGACTAGTACAATGGATCCAACCATGATACGTTACGGTGCAAGATACTCAAGGAATTATAAATAATAAATCTTTAATATTAAATATTGAACATTGAACATTAAACATTGAACATTGAACATTATCTAAGTTAAACATTAAGAACACGAGGAACAATAAAATAATATATATAACATCCCATGACTGATCCATGTGTATACTAGTCCGTGTACCAAATTGTCAAGAGTCATGTAAAATATTTCTAAATACTATCATTATAGTAATTATCAAATAATAAAAACTATCAGAGAATGTACTCGACTGTCGTCCAGGGCAATAAATGTCAAACTGTATCCTAACTGGTTTACACAGACCTATATATGGAATATTGCATCAATACAAGGTTTTAGAATAAAATTAAGTTAAACTAGTCAACATCTAGGCCACAAAGCCATTTCTAAGTCAAACCGACTATTTCTAGGTTGTATGAGTCCAACTCTAGGATACTAGGTCTATACACTATGAAACTAAGCTACAGTAGCTAATCTACGATACTATGAAACACACAAAATGCCGAATCCTAAGATACACAAGTTTTAATATAAAAAAAAGTAATATATATATATATATATATATATATATATATATATATATATATATATATATATACAAGTCAATATATATAGTATCTTAACTAATCAGTAAAAATTAGGATACCTTGGCCTTGCACCAATGCGTATCACCTACCACACACCAATCTCGATACTCAAACCTAATGCCTTGAGTATTGACCTATTACCTTGACATTACCTAGGTATCCGAGGGTAACTCAAAACATAGTAAATATAGCTAATATATAGCTAATACCCCATATACTAACTATATTAATATATCTAAACTATATACTAAATATAGCTAACTACTAAAACTAATTACTACTAACATAGATATGCCTATATATATATATATACACTCACACACAACACATAAATGTATATATATATATATATATATATATATATATATATATATATATATATATATATATATATATACACTATAGATATCACATATATACATAGATATGCCTATATATATATATATATATATATATATATATATATATATATATATATATATATATATATATATATATATATATATATATATACACATATAGCTATATGTATACACATCTATACTATATCATATAAATACATACTCATATATATATATATCATATAATCTAACATATATATATATATATATATATATATATATATATATATATATATATGTATATGTATATATATATACAAGCACACATAGATTTAAGTGCAAATGAACAAACACGTGGAGTGCACCGCACCCGTATCACACTCATTCTATGATATGCTTGTGATACAGCTCCTCCACACAACCAAACGCATCCCGAATGACACAAGCAAGTCTAAAATATAAATTATGCATAATACGAAGAATAATATAATCAACTATGTGGCCGTGTCAAGAAGTGACATGCACAAATCTACCTATCGAAGGAAAACCCCCAAAATTAACCCGTATCGCCAAATTGACGAAATACGGCCTACACGTACCGAATTGAGGATACGACACTAGTCACAAATAATCATGCATATGTCGTATTGATCTATTTGACCAATTATCAAACACCACATGTGCCAATCTCGAAATTCTCCCAAAATTGACACAAAAACACACATAACTTCCTCCATAGGTCTCCTATGAACCTAATTCTAATTCCAATGGGTAGCCTATGCATATGAGGTGGTTTCTCATGGTTAAATATTAGATTTAGAGTCTAATAAGAGAGAAAAAACTAAACTGTACCTATTGGGAGATGGATTCCTAATAAAAATCCCAAAATATAGAAATGTAGTTCCTCCTTGTAGATCTTGGCCTCCTCCTTGTAGATCCTTACTTCCTTCTTGTAGATCCTTATTGTAGTAGTCTCAATTAAAGAATAGGGAAGGAATTTGTAAATATATTTTAGAGAAAATGGTGAGGGAATAAAAAAATTGGAAAGGGGAAAATTTAGATCTAAATAAAATGAGAAATGAGAAGAGACTCTCTATCTCTCCCCCCTCCTAATGTGGCCGGCCCTAGCCCATCTCTCAAGCTATGTAAAATGTCCAACTTACCCCTTGGGGCCTCTGATGAAAAAATTAATTAAGGAGGGAAGGTTCTAGTCAAATGGTTTCACTAATTAATTTATCCTCCTAAACCATGGGCCTAATTATTGGACTCAATCTAAACTAACATATAATGTTGGGTCCATTCATCTAACTAAACTAATTAGGTCTACTACACAAGTCCAAAATAATCTAGCATCTAACAAAAAATAAATAATACAATAAATAATTAATATACATGCACAATATTTAAAGATGATAAATCCTAAAATAAAAATACCCATGTCAATTACCAAACTAACCTTAATTGAAAATGTGAGGGTGACAGTCATGCCTTCCCGAATCAAGCTTCATCTAGAGTTGGGGGTAGCAGTCCCCCGATGTTCTATGACAACCTATCCTTTCAATAGGACAGTGAACCTCTACACACGGATGACAGCTTAATTGAGGATGACAATCCCTCCAATAATGAAAGTGATGTGATACTACCCACTCGCCCTGAGGACAGTGATACTCAGACATCGGAGGCAGAAAGTGAAGCATATACCTTCCCGTCCGTCTCTTCCGACTTACTGCCAGTGTACATGGCAGAAGACGAATATGGCATCGAATCAAGTAACAAGCAACGCCTCGAGACACTTGAAGCCATAATGCAGGCTTTAAGTACTTCAATACAGATTCTGACTTACACAGTACTGGAGCTCAGAGAAAGTATTGCCCCAACACAGCGGTAAGCGCGGGGACGAACAAACAAGGAACCTGATGCACCTGATCTGACTCCTCAGGTTGCAAGCAGTCATACAGAACCTCGATCCTCTGCTCCCATTTTGACAGACGATATCCAGGAGACTCTCAAAGACCTGTGTGCCCGCATCGACGTTCGAGACAACCAGGATAGGCTCTAAAAGCATGGAATCCCGCAACCCTATCCTCCTAAATGGGATAACGTGGTATATCCTCCCAAGTATAAGCCATTATCTCTAACTTTATTTGACGAAAAGACAAATCGTCAGTACATGAGATACTTCCAGTATACAACTGGCCATTTACCTCAGGATGATGCCCTACGCACAAACTTGTTCGTTGGGGCACTATCCGACATTGCCTTTGAGTGATTCTATAGCCTCCCAAACAAATTAATCTCCTCCTTCAAGGACCTGAAGTCTATATTGCTAGCACGATTCTATGAAGGAGGAATGGATATGACCATGTCCTCCTTGATAGACATCACCCAATGGGAAATAGAACTCGCACGAAATTATATTTAGCATTTCCGGCAGGCGGCATTAAAACTTCCTCCTGACATTTCTGAATCTACGTCAATGGACACATGCCAAAAGTATCTTCTATCAGCAATAAGACTCTAGACGGCGTCTGGCCCATTCAGTGATTGGACGACATTTACTACCAGAATAAGTTAAATTAGCGACGTCTGAAAATGTTGCTAAATGGCATAAAAATATCAGTAAAAAAATTTAGCGACGTAATTAGAGATATTTCATTGAAGTCGTATTTAAGCTAGTCGATGACTAGGAAAACGTTGTAAAACATCGCTATAAACAAGATGGTATACACTGATCATGATGAAATAGAACAAGATAATAGAATAAGACAATAAAGTAGAATATGGTGAACAACTGTAACTATGCTAAGTGATTGAAATACTAGTTAGATATGTGATCGGCTTGGGTGAACATTGTCTAATTAATGTTGGATAAACATTGTCTAAGTTAAACAATGAATATTATCTAGGATTTGATCACATATCTAGCTAACACTTCCCCTTTCCCCCGACTAGTACAATGGATCCAACCATGATACATTACGATACAAGATACTCAAGGCATTGTAAATAATAAATCTTGAATATTAAATATTGGACATTGAATATTAAACATTGAATATTGAACAATGTCTAAGTTAAACATTGTCTATGTTAAATATTAAGAACACGAGGAACTATAAAATAATATATATAATATCCCATGACTGATCCATGTGTATACTAGTCCGTGTACCAATTTGTCAAGAGTCATGTAAAATATTTCTAAATACTATCATTATAGTAATTATCAAATAATGAAAACTATCAGAGAATGTACTCGACTGTCGTCCAGAACAATGAATGTCAAACTGTATCCCAACTGGTGTACACAGACCTATATGTGGAATATTGCATCAATACAAGGTTTTAAAATGAAATTAAGTTAAACTAGTCAACATCTAGGTCACAAAGCCATTTCTAAGTCAAACCGACTATTTCTAGGTTGTATGAGTCCAACTCTAAGATACTAGATTTATACACTATGAAACTAAGCTACAGTAGCTAATCTACGATACTATGAAACACACAAAATGCCGTATCCTAAGATACGCAAGTTTTAATATATAAAAAAAGTAATATATATATATATATATATATATATATATATATATATACAAGTCAATACATATAGTATCTTAACTAATCAGTGAAAATTAGGATACCGTGGCCTTGCACCAATGCGTATCACCTACCACACACCAATCTTGATACTCAAACCCAATGCCTTGAGTATTGACCTATTACCTTGACTTTACCTTGGTATCCGAAGGTAACTCAAAACATAGTAAATATAGCTAATACCCCATATACTAACTATATTAATATAACTACACTATATACTAAACATAGCTAACTACTAAAACTAATAACTACTAACAGATATTACGTACCAGTATACCTATCTATCTAACTTAACAATTCAATACTTATGTAATACTATATATAGTTAATGTTCTAACTAGTACAACTATCAAGTATATAACTAATTAACTATTTAGCTAACTAACTTAACACAAGATCAACCAAACACTAACTCATCAAAACTCACTAACCATTACCTAGCTGAACCTGAGACTGATACCTGTCTGATACTGCGCTCCATTGCCAGAGGTATTAAACTGCCTCGAGGTTGCTGATACCTTGCTGAGACTACCCGCTGTGCAGTTGTACTGCTCTCAGTTGGCTGTTGTGAATGCTATGGCTAATGACTTGGATGCTCGAGGCTGCGGTGAAGGCTCCCTGTCTCTCTAGTTGCTGTGCACTAAGTGTTGAATGCTGATACTGCATTGTTAACTCCCTCTTGCTGAACCAGGTTGAAGCTGGCCACTGCCCGAGCATTGTTGCACTCTGTTGTGCTGATACTGCAGTTGATCACTACATCCTTACTGAACTGTACGAGCTGTACAGTGTGTCTCGAACGATATTTCCTCGAGGTAGTTGTGCACGAGACTGATACTTTCTGCTGAATTGTGCAGTTGATGCACAAGCTCAATGCCTATGCCCTCTGCTGCACCTTGCTGTTGAACTGATACTATAGTGATTTGCTGATACTCTTTCTTGCAGGTTGATGCAGGGTGTGGCTCGAGCTGCATCTCCTCGAGCTGTATCTCCTCGAGCTGAACTACATAGTGACTCCCTCCCCCCTTGCTGATATGTAGTTGAACTGTACTCCACAGTCATGCTACTTGTTGTGGCTCAATACAATTTGCTCTAACTTGCGTTGCTGTATGCTGGTACTGAATGCCTAGAACTTGCTGTTAATCCACTGTACATTGCATGAATGGTTGTACCTCTCTGTGTTCTTGCTATAATTGCTACTGTGCCTCAGTTTCCATACTGCATTACGCTCCCTCTGTAAGCAGTAACTGTTACTGATACTCCCTATGCTTGTAGAATTTGATGCAGTGGTTTTCTTTATTGAGCATACTGCTTATTGATGCAAACTGTGCATGCACTGCTCTCCTCAGTGACCCGAGCTCACAGAAAACTGCTAAACTGCTATGCCTTCTTGTATGCACTGGACAGTTTTTTATCTGATGTTCAGTTGCTCGAGTATCTTAGTGCAGGCTCTCCCTCTTGCTGATACTGAACTGTGTTGTGCACGAGCCCTCTCACTCACTCACTACACATCCACACACACACACACACACATATCCATATGCACACACCTATATATATATATATATATATATATATATATATATATATATATATATATATCAACTCTCCTATATATATCAATATATATATATATATATGTACCCTCATCTCGACATATATATATATATACATAGACTAAACTCTATTATATAGATATGTATAAACAACACACACATATATATACACCTCTAATCTATATATCTATCAATCCTCTCATATATATATATATATATATATATATATATATATATATATAGACAAGCACACATACACCTATAGAGAGATATATATACACTCACACACAACACACACACATATATATATATATATATATATATATATATATATATATATATATATATATATATATATATATATATATAGGTGTATGTGTGCTTGTCTATATATATATATATATATATATATATATATATATATATATATATATATATATATATATATATATATATATATATATATATATATATATATATATATATATATATACACATATAGCTATTTGTATACACATCTATACTATATCATATAAATACATACTCATGTATATATTTCATATAATCTAACATATATATATATATATATATATATATATATATATATATATATATATATATATATATACACACACACAAGCACACATAAATTTAAGGGTAAATGAACAAACACGTGGAGTGCACCGCACCCGTATTACACTCATTCTATGATACGCTTGTGATACAGCTCCTCCACACAACCAAACGCATCCCGAATGACACAAGTCTAAAATATAAATTATGCATAATACGAAGAATAATATAATCAAATATGTGTCCGTGTCAAGAAGTGACATGCATAAATCTCTGTATCGAAGGAAAACCCCCAAAATTAACCCGTATCGCCAAATTGACGAGATACGACCGACACGTACTCAATTGAGGATACAATACTAGTCACAAACAATCATGCATATGTCGTATTGATCTATTTAACCAATTGATAAAGACCAAATGTTCCAATCTCGGAATTCTCCCAAAATTGACACAAAACACACATAACTTCCTCCATAGGTCTCCTATGAACCTAATTCTAATTCCAATGGGTAGCCTATGCATGTGAGGTGGTTTCTCATGGTTAAATATTAGATTTAGAGTCTAATAAGAGAGAAAAAACTAAACTGTACCTATTGGGAGATGGATTCCCAATAAAAATCCCAAAATATAGAAATGTAGTTCCTCCTTGTAGATCTTGGCCTCCTCCTTGTAGATCCTTGCTTCCTTCTTGTAGATCCTTATTGTAGTAGTCTCAATTGAAGAATAGAGAAGGAATTTGTGAATATATTTAAGATAAAATGGTGAGGTAATAAAAAAATTGGAAAGGGGAAAAATTTAGATCTAAATAAAATGATAAATGAGAAGAGACTCTCTCTCTCTCTCCTCCCTCCTAATGTGGCCCGCCCTAGCCCATCTTCCAAGCTATATAAAATGTCCAACTTACCCCTTGGGGCCTCTGATGAAGAAATTAATTAAGGAGGGAAGGTTCTAGTCAAATGGTTTCACTAATTAATTCATCCTCCTAAACCATGGGCCTAATTATTGGGCTCAATCTAAACTAACATATAATGTTGGGTCTATTCATCTAACTAAACTAGTTAGGTCTACTACACAAGTCCAAACTAGTCTAGCATCTAACAATAAATAATTAATATAATAAATAATTAATACACATGCACAATATTTAAATACGATTAATACTAAAATAAAAATACCCATGTCAATTACCAAACTACCCTTGATTGTAAAGGTGAGGGTGACAGTCATGCCTTCCCGAATCAAGCTTCATCTAGAGCTGGGGGTAGCAGTCCCCCGATGTTCTATGACAACCTATCCTTTCAAGAGGACAGTGAACCTCTACACATGGATGATAGCTTAATTGAGGATGATAATTCCTCCAATAATGAAAGTGATGTGATACTACCCACTCTCCCTGAGGACAGTGATACTCAGACATCGGAGGCAGAAAGTAGAGCATATACCTTCTCGTCCGTCTCTTCTGACTTAATGCCAGTGTACATGGCAGAAGACGAACATGGCATCGAATCAAGTAACAAGCAACGCCTCGAGATACTTGAAGCCATGATGCAGGCTTTGAGTACTTCAATGCAGATTCTGACACTTGGAGCTCAGAGAAAGTATTGCCCTAACACAGCTATAAGCGCGGGGACGAACAAACGAGGAACCTGATGCGCCTGATCTGACTCCTCAGGTTACAAGCAGTCATACAGAACCTCGATCCTCTGCTCCAATTTTGACAGACGATATCCAGGAGACTATCAAGGACCTGTGTGCCCGCATCGACGTTCGAGACAACCAGGATAGGCTCTAAAAGCTTGGAATCCCGTAACCCTATCCTCCTAAATGGTATAACGTGGTATATCCTCCCAAGTATAAGACATTATCTCTAAATTTATTTGACGAAAAGATACATCGTCAGTACATGAGATACTTTCAGTATATAACTGGCCATTTACCTCGGGATGACGCCCTACGCACAAACTTGTTCGTTGGGGCACTATCCGACATTGCCTTTGAGTGATTCTATAGCCTCCCAAACAAATTAATCTCCTCCTTCAAGGACCTGAAGTCTATATTGCTCGCACGATTCTATGAAGAAGGAATGGATATGACCATGTCCTCCTTGATAGACATCACCCAAGGGGAAATGGAACTCGTACGAAATTATATTTAGCATTTTCGGCAGGCGGCATTAAAACTTCCTCCTGACATTTCTGAATCTACATCGATGGACACATGCCAAAAGTATCTTCTACCAGCAATAAGACTCTAGACGGCGTCTGGCCCATTCAGTGATTGGACGACATTTACTACCAGAATAAGTCAAATTGGCGACGTCTGAAAATGTTGCTAAATGGCATAAAAATATCAGTAAAAAAATTTAGCGACGTAATTAGCGATATTTCATTGAAGTCGTATTTAAGCTAGTCGATGACAGGGAAAATGTTGCAAAACGTTGCTATAATGATGTTTTCTAGCGTTGTATTCCCGTCGTTAATATTTTTATATTAGCGACGTTTAGCAACAGAACGTAGCTATATTAGCGACGCGTGTTGTGTGTCGCTAAACGTTGCTAATATTTTTTATTTAGCAAGATTTTGCAACACATTTGCGACGTTTTGCTGACATGGTAAATACTGCCATGTCAGCAATTTAGCAATATTTAGCGATATAATTAGCGACATTCTGATACAATTAGCGACGTATATAAACGTCGCTAAACATCGCTAATAGTCACTAAACGTCACTAAATTTCCAGTAAAAAAATAAAATAATAAAATAAAAAATGGTTTCCAAACCAATCTTCCTGCACTTTATGAATTCATAATTTATATAAATAGACTCGGAGCAACCCTCCGTTGAATTCTCTGGGCGACGGTAGGAAACATTTTCTCGATCAACTCAGCCCGGTGCGGTGGATAAACATATGTTTGCTACAAGAAGTAATTTAGTAAGTTATATAATATATATATATTAGATGATTGCTATTAAAACTAAATATAGTGTGCAAACCAGAATGCCTTTCTCTCATCCAGAGCATCAGAGTAGTTGATCCTAGGGCCACCATAGTTGTACCTCAGAAAGTGGCCCAGTCGTCTTTGTACCAATGGGGGACGATATCTATACAGAGATAATTATATTCATAAAAAAGTGAATATATGATGAATAAAGAAATATACGATATATATGATGATAAACCAACTAATTGACTTACTTTGCACCATCGGCCCAAATCTTCGTCATCGTCTCGTTTGGAGGTACGCATAGAGGATCTCTCTGATACAGAGATGGCGTCGGCTAAACCTCCGCCATCTGCTCATCTATCTCTATGGTTCCATCAGCAGGAGGAACGCTGGACGAGGGAGTAGTCTCAGGCCTGGAAGTACTCGTCCCCGGAGTGATGCCATGTAACATCGTCGGAGTCGGAGATGTGGCTGGTCGATATACTGGAATATGTGGCGACGAGGATCCAGAATCAGTAGGCAGTACCGGAGGAGCACTCCGTCTACCTCGGGACCTATCGAACGCTCTACGTCGTCCTGTCATACCTGATAAAAATATATGATGATAAAACAAATAAACTGATATATAGTACATTCTATAATCAAAATATTATACATATCTCACAGTATTAATAGAATTGCACAGTAAATAACTAGTAGTGTCACAAGTCTAAATGGATAGTACATTCTATAGTCCAAATGTAATACATGTCACAAGTCCAAATAGATTTATTTTATTTTCAATTATCTTCAGGAAATTCATCTTATTCGTCTTCCTCGTCCTCCTCATCCTCGTCCTCTTCCTCCTCATCCTCACTTTTATCTACTTTGTCTTCTTCTTCTGATAATTCTACCTCTTCTACATTATTATTCGTGTAATCAGTAACTTCTGTTGAGTCCACAACTAGAATATTTGTTATAAGAGGTAGCTCGTTCTTCTGATAAGCTATTTTGTCAATGTTAAAGGTATTTCTAGCTTTAGTCTTGCAACTATTTTTTGTGGAATCAAGATCCAGGAAGCTGTCTCTGATCGGAGCATTTGTTGTCTTGAACCTAAACCCATTCACATAGTAACTTGGCCATATTTTGACGACAGTAATTGGTCCCTTGGCTAGAGTTATGATGAATGAGCATCCATATCGTGATTCATGAGTATCTATTTTATAATTTGTAACTATCTGAAAGCTAGTAGACATGTAGAGAACTTCGATTTCAAACACTTATACCAATGCACATATATGTACCCTCAAGTTACACTCACAAACACTATACTTAATACTACCTCTAATCCAATTCCACACACAACACACTCACTGATATATATATGTAGAAGCATAAAAATTATGCCACAGATAGATGGTACCATTTTTTTACAAATAAACCCTATAAGTAGAAGAATGATGCACTTTCTAATTATTCCAGAAGAAAGATGCGCATTCTCTTACTTTGGCGCACTTTCTATTAATTTCAGAAGATGGAGCACTATTCAGAGGGTAAGAAAGTTGCGCACTTTCTTAATGTTACAAAAGATAGACCATAAACGATCTTCTCTCTCTCAACATTTAATGTAGCAGACTGATATTTGACAGATGTAGAAACCGAAGAGTTAGAGGTCATCATTACAACGGAGCTACGGCATACAGACCCAGGTTATCGTTTAGCGACTCAACCGTAGTGCCAATCTCTTCAAAAGTGTGTCGTAGTACCATTTTTTTAAATATGTGTCGCAGTCACAATCTCATCAAAAGTGCACCACAATGCCATTTTTTTCAAAAGTGTGCCGCAGTGCCAATCTCATCAAAAGTTTGCCGTAGTGCCATTTTCTTCAAAAGTGAGTCGCAATGTCATTCTTCTCATAAGTGCACCACAGTGCCATTCTCTTCAAAAGTGCGTTGTACTCTTTAAAAGTGTGACGCAGTGCCAATCTTACTAAAAATATGCCAGTCTCTAGACGACTTTTAAAGTGCGTATGCTATCATAATCGACAGTGAGCAGTTACGAATGCGTGTCTTACATATCGTACTTCTTGTGAAAGGTACAAATAACTGTCCCCAATGACCTATGCTTTTCTTATATAGGAAGCTACGTGTCAATCAAACAGCAAGTTGTGCACCCACTCATGCAGAACGTGGGGTGTTAATCCACCAAAAGTGCGCATATAATGGTAAAATAGTGTTGAGTGTCCATAGTACACGCACACTCTCGTAATCGCTCCTAAACTCTATAAAAGAGAGAATAGACACAGAGAGGAAGACATAGAGACAGATAGAGAGAAAGGGGCTAGAATTCTCAAGTCTTTGAAATTCAAGAGCAGAGTAAGAGAAATAGAAGCTTCTCGTACTGTTGTGCTAGAGATTTCTTATTGTTCAACTCTCTAAGTTGTTCGCAGCATTCCCTATATTTCTTCGTCTTTATGTGCAATTCTCTTTCATCGTGTGCATTTCTTCATCGTTGAGTGGTCCAAGGAGTAAAGTGACCGTCCATAGATCAGTTCTCTACAACTATACTTTCCTAGAATCAATTGTACTTAGATTCCTGTTTAGGATATTTTTTGTACTTTTTTTTTCTTTTTAACAGTTTATAACACAAAAGTTTCATATAAAATTTTCCTCGAAAACAAAGATGACAACTCTGCTAGGGACTTCTTTCTCCTTTGACGAGAAGGTGATATCTCAACTCGACACTGCTTCGGTCAGCTCGATGCAAAAGATATTGGTCGTAAAGTTTGACCAATAGACATATGAAGAAATGCTCTACTTTGGGGGTAGTGTTCACCCCTCATCCACATTCAAGTCGAGGAAATCTAGCAAAGTGTCGATGTCCAAGCCTCGTCATTCATATCCCGAAGTTGCTGCCAACATGGGAAAGAGCATTCTGGTTGACGAGAGTTCCCCAGTTAATTCTGTTTAGATCAATGACTTGGTGGATAATTCTCTTATGTTAAACAAGGAATATAATTCACGCAACTCGCATAAATTTGAGCAAAGGGTGATCACACCAAGCTTCTGAATCCCCTATGTTAAACAAGGGATACAATTCGTACAACTCACCTAATTTTGAGCAAAGGGTGATCCACACCCAAGCTTTTGAATCCCTTGCATTAAACAAGGGATACAATACGCGCAACTCGTATAATTTTAAGCAAAGGGTGATCCACACCTAAGCTTCTCAGTCCGTGCATATTCGTTGTAATATGCGAGGCAAGCAAGGCATGGACACCACTATCCAAACCAACAAGTGCACAAATAAAGTCTTAATTAGGGAGAATCATTTTTCTAACATCATGATTATGCATACAGTGGAGGGAAAATTATGCGTCGCCGTGCGCCAGGTTAAGTCCTCCATACAAAATTAAATACGTGTAGACAAACTGCACCAAATTTGTTTGTGCCACATAATATGCACCAAACAGAAGCATTCTCTACACATATGTTGATTATGCGTGTTCGCACAAGCGGACTGTTAAAGACAACTTTCTCTCCTTCCTGAAGAGAAAAAACTTAATATATGACGAATTACTTGCCAATCAAGCCAGCACATGACTTTATACACAAATGACCAAAAATGTGCACAGAAGATTCAATTTATCTCATGTAAAGAGGCAGAGTCTGCCTCCTTCCTACTCTTCACTTCCCTCTTTTGACTTACGTTAGTTTATTGTACAAAAACATAAAGAGAGGGCCCCTTCTGACATTACAACGGTGTTTCCTAATGAACATCATTATAATTGTCATTGAGTTGTAATCGAATGTTGCTGTGCATCACTAAAATGGTCTGTGTTTGACCGATTGACTTATAATATGTCTCCTATCAAGCCCCAGTACCGGAATACGGAGACAAATATGGCCAACTATCCCGTACAAGGTATTATACATTGTACGGACATCAAGGCTGTAATAAGATAAGGGGGTACATACCATAATCAAGTCTCCTATAGTCAAGAACTTCTATGTCTCAATTATTCAAACAAGAAACTGTAACCATAGAGCATATATGATAAAACAATAAGGCATCCCAAATACTTTTTCAAAATGTTCTAGAGACCAGCTATGCAAAATAAAAAGCTGGAAGAGTATCAAAAGTACATGACAGTGATTAGATGCAGTCTGATTTAATATAATCATGTAAGGAGACTATTTTCCAGACGTGCCGGCTAACAAGTGCCGGTGGCTAAACTCCAAAAAGAAAAAATGTACAATGATGAGCAGGGAAGAAGAAAATCCACTCGTTATCCTCTGGGACCATGTTCCTGGTATGTGCCATGAGTTGGGGGATAGTACATTGTATTCTCGGGTGATGGCTCAAAACCTGGCCATGCAAAACCAGTGGGACTAGACATCAAATAGCAAGTACCACAAAGGAAGCACGAAATGGAGAAATAAAAATCCAAGAAGTAATTATATAATAATACATAGGTTCGGTGTCATAACTTAGGTCCATGGCATATCCTAGTGCAAAGGCCCAACCCTACAACTAAACAAGGACAAGTGTAGAACTATCACACTATGATAGTCCATTTCTCTATGCTACTAACTGAATAATACAATCACAATCAAGTCCTTTTTCTTATATCGGTCAATCACTTTTACGGCTTATTATTTTGTTGAGTGTGAGATTATCTCAGAAATAATGCATAATAGGTATTCTCAGACCACGCCAGTGCCGAACATAAGCTAATCGAGCCAAATAAGGAATATATAGTCACTTGCAGGATGCACCAGTCCCCTGTAGGGCCACTACGCTATAAATACGGTATTAGCGGTTCCAATACTCCTATAGTGAAATAGTAGCTCGACATATTATAATAGGTCAGATACTGCACTCCACTCCACTAAGATGGATTCTATACAATATCTATGGTGGCCAGCCTACAGGTCACTTAGAATGAATCTTTGTGAAAAAGTTCGTTGGCATGATCTCGGGATACCGTTTCCTCCAAATGTTACTAACACTTTTAGTTATCTAAATAGCCCTTTATTGTGTTCGAAATCTCAAGGCGTGGTCATATGAGAATTTTTCTTAAGATGTCGTACAAAGTACGGGCACGCTAGATACGAATCCATGAAAGTTCAATTTGGATTCATCCGAGCGTGTATTCTATATTCAGTCAATATCCTAGCCACGCTTTGGTAGTTGACTCACTTATTATGCTCGTGCTGGAGAATAATATATATATTTATAATAACACGCGTTCAGGAATTTGGAGGCATTCTCGATGTACAACCCAAATATAAATTACTTAACATATGATACGGTATGTCACACCTCGGCGCATATTCGATCATTTACACTTCCAGACAATAATTTGTATCAGCACAGATACAATATTTGAGTCCAATTATAAATTATACATTGGGTCACATAAATCAAGATCATATTGTAACACAAAGCTTATGTCATTCACATAGCCAGTTAGTCACTATCCACTTAGTCTGGTTCATATTGAAATCTCAGTACAACTCATGCCATGTTCATAGCCAATCATAGATCATGGTCATGTCTGGTTACTAAATCCATTCTTCCTTAAAATTATAACACTAGCATTAACTAAAATATAAATCATAAAATAATAAGAAAATATTCAATCAAACAATCAAGGCCGTATGGGCCTTTAGGTCGCATATAAAGTCCTGGCTGCATATGAAGTCTGGGCTACATGGACCACTTGGCCGTATATGAGGTCAGGGTCGCATGGAGGAATTGGCCGCATATAAAGTCAGGATTGCATGCTCAAGGTCACATGCTCAGGGTTAAAGTCTACTCCTTATGCCAAGTGTTGAAGTAACGGCCAATAATTAAAGTATCAGTGGTGTGACTGATGTGATAATGCAATAAAGTATGTCAGAGAGAAAGGACATGGTCATAGAAATGTGTCACGACCCGCACCCGAAATAAGGGCACGAGTAGTGAACCACGCCCAGCCTATGCCGTAACAACGACGTAGAACGCTGTCTAGGTCATCAATGCTATCTGAATATCACATAAAATGTATATAAGGTATATGTCATGCCATCTCAACTCCAAATAGAGGAATAATATAATGACATAAAAAATAGTAATCAATACTCAATCACAATATCAAACTAAAGAAAGAATGTCATGATATAGAATAAAAGGAAAGAAGTACAAGAGTCAAGATACAACACAAGTCCAAATTATAAATCTCTACCATGCTCACAATATAATATACATGCCACAAAGTCTGCTAAAATTAATACAACTCAAGAATAGTCTAAGCATCTCCAACTAATGGTGCTACATCAAGTGGCTCTACAGGTGCTGGCTCAACTGGCTCGCCATCCTGTGGCCTGTAGTGCGTGGGACACCAATCCTCTAATGAATTATCTGAAAAATATATCTAATCAGGATTTGAAAGAAGTACAACCCAATAGCATTTCCAAAAAATGACAAAACTATGAAACAACAATAGTAATAAAAATGAATGACTGAAGTAACTGATTAGACAGTATCCCAGAAAGAGAATCATGGTAAGCAATAGAAATAATTGAGAACAATATAATATAGAACATCACTGTAATGAAATGGAAATGAGGAAATAAAATTATAGTTTGTGCCTTGAAATATTAGCAAAATATGTAATCGGCTTGGGCCTAACATAGGCTATAAATAGATGGGAGCTAGTGTGACCACACGTGAGTTGCATGATCTGCTAGCTATCACGGGCTATACTATATTATGGGCTATAAGGTACGATCAGGTATTCACTAATATTTTTCCATTCACTGACTAGTACATGGATCCAAACCACGACACCTTATACACGTATATCATAATGCACAGTCTAATATCATGCACTATGATCACGGTCTATATAATTACGAAGATATTACGGTAATCACTGAGTAATCACGAAATACGACATGGCAATCACTGAGTAATTACAATAATAATATCTCATGACAAGGATCTATATATACTAATCCATGTGAACATCTTGTCATGAATCAAATATCTCAATATTAAATACATAAAACATAGAGAGTGTCAAATAAAGAAACTATCAGAGAATGTACTCGCCTCTGTCCGGAGTAAATAATGTCACTCGATGTCCGAGCTGGTGTCACACACACACCTAGATATGAATGATATGTCAAATTGGGTGATATAAAATAAGAAATAATCTAAAATGCAATAATGATGCTTTACTAGGTCAAGTCTTGGTCTCACTAGGTGTTACCTTGGTTTTAGATCAAATTCTAGCTTCTAGGGTGGTTGCTAAGGTAAACTAGTTAATATTAGCCACAAACTAGCTAACACTAGCCAATACTAGCTATACTAGCTAATAGTAATAATATATCTGTATACTAGATAATAAGATACCCTATGCATCTATATATACCATACTTATATATATATACTACTATCTATAGTATTAACTGTCACGATCCGCACCCAAAAATTGGGCATGAGTCGTGGGTACGTCCAGCCTATGCCGCAGAATCGGTGGTAGAACGCTGTAAAGTTCTTCTAGGTCAACCATCTATCTATATAACTCACAAAAATCTGTCAATATCCTCTCCAAAAGGAGGGCAACCACGCAATATATATATATAATCTCTCAATCAAAATAACTAGGGGAAGAATAATAGCACAATATGATATGAACAAAGAAACAGAACCAAAGAGAGCTAGACAATATCCAAAATACAGTCCAAGTCTATAATAGTCTACAACATCTCACAGCAGCAAAAGAATAAGTACAATCATCCAAAATAACAACTGGGAACAACCCAGGAAACCCACCTAGCTAACTAGGGCGCTAAAGGCGTCTCCTCGCAGGGCTCCTCCTCAGCCTCGAGGTCACAGCACTCGTCAACACCCGACCCGTAGAAAGTCGGGCAGAAATCCTCAGGATCCTCTGGAATAAATATGCCCATTCAGGACTGGAGCGAAGTACATAACTCTGAAAGCAACTCCAAATACATGGTAAGGTGTATATGACGAGCAATAAAAAAGTATATAAGATGCACAGGAAATAAATACATACTGGAGCAGAATAAGTAGCTGCAATATAAACTGGAGAACAATACAAGTAGAGAAGTAACTGCATGTGAGAAAACATGAATACTAGCTAAGTGCCTTGAGCACAAGTTCGTTATATGATAGGCTTAGGTTGCACATGAAAAATACTACGATAACTCTATTATGCGTGAGTTGCATAACTGACATACACATGAATACTGTTTGGCTTTGATCACATAACCAACTCCTACTCCCCTTCGCTACTAATACTCTTGGATCCAACCATGATACGCTATGTACATGATAAATAGCTCGCGCACACGAAGGTGAGAGCACAAGAAGCACATGATAGCACATAAGAATCAATACCTTAAGCACATGATAAAATACACGTGATAGAGTACCCGCTGAACACGGTAAGGGGGATAGCATCTCATGACGGGATCCACTAGTACCAGCTCGTATAATAATGTGTCAGAATCAAGTATTACAGTTATAGAACAGGTGATATAAATGCTATCATGAAATAAAAACAATCAGAGGTAGGTTCTCGTTTGATGTCCTGAGCAACTGATGAGGATCGAGATCCGAACCGGTGTCGCAAGAACCTATTATGAAAACTAAGATTTAAACTGGGTTATAAGGATTTAAACTGATATAAAATAATTAAAAATAGGCTTCTAGGGATATTCTAGGTCGATCGGGTCAAACCGGTGAAATTTGGGTCAAAAAGTCAACGTTTGACCTAGCTTTGACCATAATTGTCCCCGTTGACCGTACCACCACCAAAAACGTGTCACGACCCGCACCCAAAAATCGGGCATGAGTCGTGGGTATGTCCAGCCTACGCCGCAGAATCGGCGGTAGAACGCTGTAAGGTTTGTTCTAGGTCAACCATCTATCTATATAACTCACAAAAATCTGTCAATATCCTCTCCAAAAGTAGGGCAACCACACAATATATATATAATCTCTCAATCACAATAACTAGGGGAAGAATAAAAGCACGATATGATATGAACAAAGAAACAGAACCAAAGAGAGCAGGACAATATCCAAAATACAGTCCAAGTCTATAATAGTTTACAACATCTCACTGCAGCAAAAGAATAAGTACAATCATCCAAAATAACAACTGGGAACAACCCAGGAAACCCACCTAGCTAACTAGGGCACTAAAGGCGTCTCCTCGCAGGGCTCCTCCTCATTCTCGGGGTCACAACACTCGTCGACACCCGGCCCGTAGAAAGTCGGGCAGAAATTCTCAGGATCCTCTGGAAAAAATATGTCCAGTCAGGACTGGAGTAAAGTACATAACTCTGAAAGCAACTCCAAATACATGGTAAGGTGTATATGACGAGCAATAGAAAAGTATACAAGATACACAGAAAATAAATACATGCTGGAGCAGAATAAGTATCTGCAATGTAAACTGGAGAATAATATAAGTAGAGAAGTAACTGCATGTGAGAAAACATGAATACTAGCTAAGTGCCTTGAGCACAAGTTCGTTATGTGATCGGCTTAGGTTGCACATAAAAAACACTACAATAACTCCGTTATGCATGAGTTTAACTCTAATACTTAGTTATCCATGTTTCCCATACTATTGTTGCTCTAAGGTTATACACTGATAGCAAGTCATCAAAGATCTTCACTGATACTCATTATATAGGTACTAAAACATGTTACAGGGACTGATGCACACTCTAATGTGCATCACCATACACTACAACTGGAATTAAATGAGAACTGTCACATACCTGACAATATCACTCCTCTCATCCCTCCCAGATCATGCACACTGCCAAATCCTAGTTGATACTAAGTATCAGACCTGACCACACTATTAAACACCATGTACACCACATTAACCATTAACCTAAACACTTGGTATCAATTTGATACCAATACTCCCTCCACCAGTCCACTTATGTATCAAGGTGCACAAACTTACCATACCACACTCATGTTATCACTCTCAGTCACACTCACACATGCACATCCATATACTTAAAGTCCTACCTTGCTACCTTATATTACCTGCACAATATAAGATTCAACTGCAGTTGTAGTTTATAGACCAACCCCTCACTCGATCACACAAATTACCTGCGTCCCTCATAGCAACTAATGCTCCTCCTTGCCTCTAGGCTTGTATTGCTGCTATTAATTTTCCTACCTCACTGTCAATTCACTGCATAAAGTCTGTATCAAGATTTTCTTGGTTTATAAACACACTCTTCTCTTACAGTAATATAACCCGAGTCCCTACTATCCCCTGTCCATTATACATCTCTGCAATGTGTTCTCAGATATGCATTTCCAGGAACCCCTCACTACACACCTACACAAGCATAAACCCAATCCTAACTAATCTGAATATAACTCTTCCATCTTATTTGTTGCTGCTACTGCAACCCATCCTCATAAATACACTATCACAACTACATATATATTCTAAGTCATATATATACATGCATAGATATATATACTACAACAACAAGTAACTCATATATATATATATATATCATTTAAATATAGGTATGTACTAATATATACATATACTAATAATTGCTTGATGTGTACACTAATAACCTTTTTACCAAACACCTTACGTGTATCATTAGGATACTCATGATACACGTCCAATTAATGAGTCAAAACTCATAATTCTTCACTAATATTAATAATACATCTAAATTACATGTTTATATAACTAATGCAACTTGCTATAAAAGAAATTAAAGAGTAATTACACAAATCACCCAAAATAAGCTCGGTGTCATACTGTATCACAAATTACTATGATACGCTCTACTTGTGTTCAATTATGGATATGTACCTAGTCCCACAACCCTGATCTAAGTCTAATTTGATCTAATTGGTCTTATGACACACACTTGATGAGTCAATCTCAAAATTTTCCCTAATTGGACACAAATCACTATGTAGAATCCACAATATAAGTCACATGAACCTATTTCTTGATCCTATAGGGTAGTCCTAAGCCAATGGATGATTCCTAATGGTTAATTATATGAATTATAGTCTAAATTAAGGGGTAGATTAAGAATTTACCTATTGGGAGATGGATTCCCAATGAAGTGCTCAATGGACACAATCCAGATACGATCTCCTTGCCACTAGCTCCTCTTTCAAGTGCTTCTTGCAAATCCAAGCTCCAATGCTCCTTGCTTGATGAAATTAAGAGGGAATAAGATAGAATTGGGTTGAATATGGTGGAGAGATGAATATAATTGGGGAAGAACACAATTAGAGATCTAAATGAATGGAGAGAATAGAGATAAGAGAGAATGAGAAGCCTTATATGGCTGGGCCCCCTTTCCTTCCTCTCCAAGCCACAACAAATGTCCGCCATGTCCCCACTATTTAATTATGGAGAATAATTAGGAAGGCTACATTGAAAAGTCTCTAAACTAATGAGGATTAAGCTAATCGCCTTAATTAATTAAGGGAAAGGGTCTAATGGGCTTAGTCTAATGTTGGGCTCACAAGTTGTCATGACAAGTCTAATTGGGTTCATAAGTGTCAAGTCTAGCTAATAGACTAGCGAACTAACAAATAAATAAATAGCACAACCATAAATATTAATTATTATCACAATATAAATAAATATTAATCTCTAAAAATAATTATGTACAAATTGACTAAATTATCCTCATCTCAAAATGTGGTAGTGACAAAATGTGCCAAGGGTTCCGAGTCTTGCGTCTAAGAAAGGTGGCTGCATGCTCTGTTTGTCGCATATGAATTATGCTGCTTGGATTGCCTCTTAGACTTAGCAAATTTCTTATTCGTTCAGTGAATTAAAACACAAGAATCTTAAGGACACTTGTGTAAAATAAGCAGTCATGCGTCCAACAAGATGGACGCATGCTGGTCAGTATATGCGACACAGAGTTCAGGCCACATAGCACTCAGGCCACATAGCACTCTCTGCCGCATATGATGATGGACGCATGAGCACTTCGTCTTATCCAACATCAATTAGGTCATGGTGGAAGCCCCAAAAACAAAAAATTTGTTACGACCAAAAAATCCTCATTTTAAGTCCAAATCAAGTGAACCAAAAGCCAAAACGCTTAAAATTAAAAGCTCTATCATGTAGCAAAACTAATTTTCAAAAACACATGTTAAATAGATCAAAACCAAGAAAAAATCATAAATTCCATAAAAACCCTAAGTTAGAAATATAGATCTACACTAATCTATCCACCAAATCAGAAAACTCTAAGTTCTAAAAGTGTCAAAAATTATACAAAGAACATAATAATTAATTATGGAGTATTTCTCTATTTCTCATGCAAGGTATACTTATCTATAGAAAGGGAAGAGAAAACACAAGAGAGAGAGAGAAAATGAAATAATGGAGAGAGAGAGAAGGAGAGGTTGACTTATATATGGTAAGGTAAAGCGTTGAACCAATGGTTCTCATGACTTGAACCAACCCACAAAATGAACCATAAACCAGATTAAACCAAAGAATGGGTCTAGTCTTCATGCACCTACAACTATGCTAAATAAAATATGTTCCAAATACGTATTTCAAAAATGGGGAGTGACATCGCTATCCACCTTAGAAAATTTTTGTCCTTGGAATTCGAATCGAAGTAAGCTAGAGAAGTCAGGACAAGCACGATAAAATCCTACTAGTAAAACTATACATGCAAGCAATATCATCACAACACATAGGTGATTACCTGATCATGAAATCTAGATACGAAGGCATATGGTAGAATATAAATTTTAAATCGAACAGGTGTGGGTACCAAGACTGAATATCGTTCTCATGCTTCCAAGTTGATTCTTCAAGAGTATGATGTCCCCAGGCAACTCGGACAAGAAAAATAGTACGATTCTTGAGTACCTTCTCTCTTTGATCTAGAATGGATACGAGTTGCTCCTCGTAAGATAAGTCGCTACTAACGACTAATTCAGAATGGTCGAGGATATAACTCAGATTCGGGACATACCTACGTAACTAAGATACATAAAATATATCGTATACCTCATATTGCGAAGGTAGAAGGGAAATACGATATGCCACATCGCCTACCCGATCGAGAATGTTGAACGTCCCAATGTATCGCAGACTAAGCTTCCCGCGAACTCCTAATCTAATGACTTCATGGGTAGGCAAAATCTATAAAAACACGTGGCCGTCAACACGAAACTCTAAAGGTCTACGATTCTGATATGCCCAATGACGATGTCGGTCTTGCGCAACCCGAAGTCGCTCTCTGATCTTCCTGACAACTTCTACTGTCTGTGTGATTATTTTGGATCCTAACATCTTTCGCTCACCAATGTCGTCCTAAGCCAACAGTGATCTACACTTCCTGCCGTATAGTTCTTCAAAAGGTGCCATCTGAATACTGGCCTGATAACTATTATTATATGAAAATTCCACCAAGTGAAGGTAATTTTCCTAAGATCTACCAAGGTCTAAGGTACAGGCTTGTAGCATATACTCTAAGGTCTGGATAATTTTTTTTGATTGTCCGTGTGTCTGGGGATATTAAGCTATGCTGAATCTTAACTTGGTACCCAATATCTCGTACAAGCTTCTCCAGAAATGAGAAGTAAACCTTGTATCTAAGTCAGATACTATTCTTACTAGCACTCCATGCTGTCTCACAACCTATCGCATATACAAATCTTCCAACTGCTCTGTAGACTGTCCTACTCTGAAGGAGAGAAAATATGCCACTTTTATGAGATGATTTACTATTATCCAAACTGCATCTCGACCAGTATCTCGGTAAACCGGTCATAAAGTCCATCGTGATATGTTTCTACTTCCACTTTAGAATAGAAAGCGACTGCAATAATCTTGCTGGTCTCTGTTGTTCCGCCTTCATTTATTGACATACCAGATATCACGATATGAAGCATGCTATTTCCCTCTTTATTTTGTTCTACCAAAAGTGTTGCTTGATATCTTGATACATCTTCGTGCCTCCCGAATGAATAAAATATTTAGAATTGTGTGCTTCAGTCATAACTTCTTGCTGAATATCCCCACTTGGTCCGCATAGAAGATTCCCAAACCTTAGTGTTCTATCCGTATATATTGTCAACTCTTTTCGATGACCTGACTCACATTCTTCTCGTAGCTTTTGAATCTTCGGGTCCTCTGAGCTAGTTTGATTCTATTACCAAAGTTGACTGAATCTGTAGGCTAGCCAGGACTTATGTACTATATGGAAGTACTATTACTCTGTGGAAGTACTATCTTGATACCCATCTCTCGTAAGTCCTCTTGAATGTGACTCTGAATATTCAACTTAAATTTGCCACCTTTTTTGCTATGTGCATCAACTACTACATGAGCCTTACATAGATGGTAATAAAGTTTTACATTATAGTCTTTTAACAACTCTAGCCACCTTTTCTACATCATGTTCAGGTGCTTCTACATGAATACATACTTCAAACTCTTATGATCCATGAATATTTTTACTCGATCACCATATAAGTAGTGCCTCCATAACTTAAGTACGAACACTACTGCTTCTAACTCCAAATCGTAAGTTGGATAGTTCTTCTCATAATCCCTGATCTACCGAGAAGCATATGCTATCACTCTTCCTTGTTGTATCAAAACACATCCAAGTTCCTTTCTAGATGCATCATAATACACTATGAATCCTCCGGAGCCTGTTGGAAGAGTAAGGATTTGTGCAAAAATTAACTTTGTCTTCAACTCTTCAAAGGCTATCTGGCATTCCACTGACCATAAAAATTTAACTTCCTTGCGCATCAACCGAGTCAAAGGCGCCAAGATCTTAGCAAAGTCTGACACAAATCTTCTGTAGTATCCTAACAAGCTTAGGAAACTACGCACTTCTGATACTGTCTTTGGAACTGGCCAGTTCTTTACTACATCTACCTTCTTGGGATCAACTAACACTCCTGCTCCAAAAATAATATGTCCAAGAAAAGATACGTGATCCAGCCAAAAATTAAACTTATTGAGCTTCACATATAACTGGTGCTCCCTCAAAGTATGCAGTACTATCTTGAGATGTTCTTCATGATCCTTCTTGTTTCGAGAATACACAAGAATGTTATCGATTAATACTACCACAAATTGGTCCAAGTATGGCATGAAGATACGGTTTATCAAATCCATGAATACTGCTGGAGTATTAGTCAGTCAGAATGGCATAACTAGAAATTCGTAATGCCCATATTATGACCTAAATGTTGACTTCGGTATATCCTGCTCCCGAACTCGTACCTGATGATATTCTGATCGTAAATCTATCTTGGAGAAGACTCATACTCTGCTTAATTGGTGAAACAAATTCAGCCTCTCTGGCAATGCATCAAGCTTTAATCCAATACATGTCGCATATTGTGCGGATATAAATTATTGTGAAGCTCCAAAATTAATTAAAGTTTTGGCAAAAAAGTTGTAAAGAAAATATTACCTGCCACTACGTCGCCCGACTCCATAGCTTTCTCCAAAGACAAGCTGAGTGCCAACCCTTGGCCTTGTTGAGCACCTTGTCGTTGTCTTCCTTACTGTCGTTGTTGCGATCCCTGCTGATTCTGATGTTGTTGCTTTATATAAAGCTAGGCCTGCATCGGCAATGGGCGTTGAGCTAAGGGTCGTACTGCTACTGCTGCCCTCCTTGCAGTACTGCCCTTGGAGCTTGCAATGCAGGAAACTATTATACTGGCCCTCCTGGCCTCTATATTAATGGGCATATGGTAACCTTGAGATCTTGGCTCCCATATCTCAAGCATAGTCTGTTAGCTGCCCGACAAATATTTTGGATATGACCTCCTTTGCCACAATAGGTACAACCTGTCGCTGCTCTCCGTCGCTGTTACTGCTGCTGCTGTTATTGCCCCGGCTGCTGCTGCCAAGTTGGTGCCATCACTGTCAAGGTCAGTGGCCTCCTCTGTGTTATGTCATGGATACGAAAGCTAGGGGATAGTGCTGACGTTCGCGGTACTGGTCCTCCCTCATTGCTCTGTCTATGAGGCCTTTTTCGATCTACTCTTCTAAATGCCATCATTTGAGAAGTAAGCCCAACCCTCTTGGTTTCTCTCAATACTGCCTCAAATTATGGTAGTCATGCACCTCAACCATGTGTAAGATTTTCAAATGAAGTTTCTGCTGGAACCTCATTGCTCTCTCCAACTCTGTTGCCACTATGGTTGGAGCAAACCTGCTTAGTCGGCAAAACTCCGTCGCATAGCCGTTTACTGTCCTTCCAGTCTGCTTGAGGTTAATGAACCTTTGTTGCAAATCACATTGACCCACAATCCCAAAGTACTTCACCCAGAACCGAGTCCTAAAATTATCCTACGAAATAGGATGCCTCAATCCTACCTCCATCGTGGCCCACCAATCCCTTGCTAGATCTTCCCTTGCTAGATCTTAGAGTTGTAGGGGAACCAGATTAACCTGTTCCTCGGCAGAAACTTTAACTGCTTCAAAAATGGTCTCAATGTCCTGGAGACAATCATCTGTCGTGATTGCGTTCTTCTGCCTCATTCTAGGGCCGTCTGCAACCCTTGGTTCAACATGACATTATATTCCGGCTGCTGAAGCTTGTTTGATAATAAATGAAAGAAATAAAACTAGGTTTATACGAAACCCTTTCTTTGGTTTACAAACAAGAAAAAGAAGTACAACTAATCCTATACGAGGATGTTAAGTACAAAAGTTTGATTCTGGAGAAATATTGCTATAGGAGTCTGATCCGCGGTTGATCACTTTGTCCCTTGGACCACACGATGATGAAGAAGTAGTGTAGAAGAAGGAGAAGTTCAAAGATCGTAAGAGGGAGTGGATGCTCGATGCCAAAATCGTCAATCACTACTCTCTGTCTGTGCTCTGGACTCTTCTCTCTCAAAAATTGATTTTTGACCCTTTACCTCTGTCAATAGAGGTCTATATTTATAGAGTCCAATTGCCATAACCGTCCAATCGGCGTAGAAGCCGAACAGTGGAGAGTGGGTGCTCTTTACGCGGCGGTTATGATAACTGCTACCCACGTCTAAATGATCTCTCGACTCTGCGTGTGACGTGTGTCCCATTATGAGGTAACACATATAACTGCTGTGAAGATCACGGCATGCAAGCCACGTGGGTTACTGCCCCTTGCGTAGAGATGATTGGCGTAGAAACCTAATAGCTGTCATACTGGCGTAGAAGCCCAGTAGGCATAGAAGCCCAATAGCTGTCAAGTTGGCGTAGAAGCCAAGTAGGCGTAGAAGCTTAATACTTTGCAAATATAGCATGCTTTGGCATATTTTGAGGAGATAGCGTACAGCGTGCTCCTATAGCTAAAAATAGCCTGATGGCGTAATATGCAGGGGTGGTGATGTGGACATATTAGCCATTATTATGGCCCACTCAGTCATTAAAAGTAGAACCAAATCTCGTGCATTAAATGCAGAGATCTGCCCCCATCACGCGCATTAACTGCAGAGACGTGCCTCGAGCTCTGTACGAAGAGCATCTTTTGACATGGCGGTTCGTTTCGTCTCTCGCTGAGCATAAAAGCTCACGTCTGCCTATGTAAAACTAGGCAGCGTATTCCCTGAATACGTAAATGATGTCTTATATCAAGGATTGCGTCACTAAATGACAGTCTGGGGCTCTGTGCAGAATCATCATGACAGCCGTCCTCTCGGTCGTCGTGCTGTACTCTTTGTCAGGAGTCAGGTTCACTGCATGATCTGACAGGGTAGTTCGAGGATTACGAAGAGTTCCTCGTACAACTTCCCACTGCATTAAAAGCGAGCAGGTTTTACGCCAAAGTGGCGATGTAACAACCTTTTTACGCTAAAGCAGTCTAGAAATACTGCATTACGCGGGTTGTTCTAGAGCTATATTTTATGCTGAACTAGCGATGAAGCTCTGTTGTACGCCGATGGCTCTGAAGTCATGTCTTACGCCACCCAGTGCTGGAGCTCTATTTTATGCGGGCTTCCTGCATGTTGAGGGTTTTATGCATAATATTCCCCAGCGTATTTTTTATGCTTCTACAAGACCCCCTTCAAAGTTTTTCAAATTCCTCATAATTTGAAATACTTTGAATGAAGCATGAAACGGTCAAGTCTGACTCGTTCCTCGAGGCTAATTTCTCGACAGATTTTTGGGAGTTTGTTGGAATTCGGTGTGTTCTCCTTTGCCTATATAAAGGCTGATGAGTTAGCCTGTTTTTCCCACACTTCTTTTACCACAAAGAGATGGTTGCCGAGGTTCGTCTTGCTGACTTGAGGAAGAAGAAGATCATGTTCTTCCAGCATGTAGGGAGCCAAAAACGAAGGCATCTTCGAGCAAATATCCTATGCAACGATGGATTATGGAAGTATATCATAGCTTCCTTTGCTCGGGATGATCAACAATTTCATATGGCAATTCATCCAGGAGAGAGGAAGGTCACATTCGACCACACAGCTTGCAAGCTGTATTTTCTTCCGTTACAACGCTGGCCGAGGATAGGCAGTTTGGCCCTATCTTCCAGTATTGAGCTGGGTCTGAACCCCCAACTCAATTCTAGGGCATGCCTGCCATGGCGTAAGGAGGATGGGCTCTGAATAATTTATACATGCCCAGTTCTGTATCCTCCCGCCATTAATTATTTTCTTGTTCATCGACCATGGAAGTCGACGAACTGCTACAGAAGACGAAAAAGATCTCCACCAATATGAGAACCTGACAGAACAGATTCTTGGTGTGATCTTAAATGAGAATGAGAAACCCTTTGTAGAGAAAGGATTTCTATCATATGTAATCATGAAGATGAAAAACCCTTTGTATACTGGATTTTCATCATATATAATCATGATTCAATAAAATTGTCTTCTTTTACGCATCTGATGATTTGCCATATTTGCTGTGATGAAGTCTGAATAGTGTGCAGCTTCGACACATCTGAATAATTCTATGCCGACTCTGATAAAAGAGTATATGATATCGTCCAGTCTTTTACGCGTAGCCGAAGACACGTAGAAAGCCCCTTAGCATTTAAGTTGAAAAATCCAAACGATTATGCTGTCTTGAACGAGGAGTCGCGTAGAGTTCTGAACTGTCACTTCTCTGATAAGAAGAATTCTTGTTTAGACCATCATCTTCAAGAATAATTTCCCGAAAATCCCTTGAAATAGGGTGAGAAATGGCTGTCAAAACTGGCCATGCTTGAACTGTAAAGAAAAGATTCTGACTGGACTTTGGGTGAACTTTCAATCGACCCAAGAAGAAGAGTCATTTTCAATGCTGAACTCTGTATGTTTTGGGTACTTGGAATATTTTATGACCAAGAAGGAGCATCTTCTGCGTAAATCCCTACAATTGGCCATCTGTAGCTTTCGAACGTAAAATCGTAGATTTGTAGCCTCTGAGCGTAAAAAGCTTCTGAGCGTGAAATCATAGATTTGTAGCCTCTGAGCGTGAAGTCATAGGTTTGTAGCCTCTCGAACGTAAAAGCTACCGAGCGTAAAAGCATCCGGGCGTAAAACCATAGATTTATTGCCTCTGAGCGTAAAACCGTAGATTTGTAGCCCCCGAGCGTAAAAAGCTCCTTAGCGTAAAATCGTAGATCTGCTCTGCACAATTTTTTTTAAATCCACTGACTGCCAGTCTTGCCTAAATGATAGGCTGACGTGGTCCCAAATCATAACCGAATATTAAATATCGGATTTGGTTAGGGATTCAAGGAGTCATCCAAACTCTATAAATACCCTAAGGCCTTTAAAGAAAAAATCCTTCATCTGTCTTTTGCAAAAAAACTTTGTCTCTTTGAGAACTTTTCTTCACTTCTTCTATGAGCACTCTGAGTTTTAGCCATGGCACCGAAACAAACTTCCACCGCGAAGGGAAAGAAAGCTGCCTCCTCTTCTCGCTCCTTTGCTCAAGCATGAGCAACTCCCATTGGGCTGAGCGAACCTCGCTCTGAACGAAGTATCCCACCGTCAAGTTGTGCACCAGGCGTCATAGGTAATGTTTTTAGGAAGAGAAAAAGAAAACCCTTCGCACACATTGTACATGAACGCGCAAGGTCATCTTCTGTGCGGAGAGCCTCTTCGAGGAAGATGACGCACAAAGATGTTTTATCATTACGCCCACATTCCTAATGTGTCAGCGTAAAAACTCCATAATCTTGCAGTCTGGCATAAAAGCTCAAACTATCAAAATTTGGGGTATACGACAAAAACCTTGCATTTTTACGCACTGGATGTAAATTTTAGCGTAAAAACTTATTTTAAACAGTCTGGCGTAAAAGTGCGGACTGTCAGGTTTTGGCGTAGAAAGTGCAACCCTTGTGTTCTTATGCACTGGATGTAAATTCCAGCGTAAGACTTAAGTTTTTGCAGTGTAGCGTAAAAACACACTTTTGGTATATGCTGCAAGAGTGTAGCGTCTAGTGTAAAACTGACTCATTTTTTCTTGTATTTTGTAGTGGACTTGCAGATCCCTCATTTGGCTGACGTGATGGGTTCTGCTGCTGGAATGCTGAACTCGAATTATCTGGAGGATTTGTCACATGTGACATTCCCCATTTCTGGAGCCAATTACCCTGAAGAGAGGGGAATTCTGATTTCGTCCCAAGGAGAGCGCATACTGCTGAGTATGCTCAGTGGGGAGCCCCTGACGTATATAGATGGGCCCGAATATAGGAAGCCAGCTTTCCTCTTCTGGGATATGATTGATAAACAATCCCAGACGAAGCCCAAGAAGAAAAATTGGGTGTTTACTGCTGATGGCATGCTCATGTTCCTGCCAAGGATGCCCAGAGATTACCCTATCTCGGCATTCTTCCATGCCACGCATCCCAGGAAGATGTCATGGACCCTGACCCCTAATCTTCACGGCCAGCCGGGGAAAATATTTTATCAGAAGGATCAGGCCAAGGATTATTTGTGAGCCGCCCTTCAGGCCCTGTCATACCTTTCAGGGGATTACTGCCGGGCAGCGTCCCGAGTGAAGATACTTCACTGCTCCAGCCAGTCCAAATATTGACTTTTTGCAATGACTTCATAGGGCATGGTGGAGTATACCACAAGGTTAATCCTCGGACCAGCGGGTGGCTTAGCCTTGGGAATCTTCGATGGGCCCGTTTAACTGCCTGGGCCCTGAAGCACTTTCAGACGGAGCTGGAGAGCATTGGTCTGTTCGCGGCTGTGAGTGCTACCAGTGTTGGGTTACCTCTTAACCCCAACCTGTTTTTGGCTTTGATGGAGCGGTATATCTCGCTCACCGGGACTTTTGCCACTCCACTGGGGGAGTTGGGCTTAGCCCTTCACGAGATGGCAGAGGTTTTAATATTGCCAATGGGGGATACTCCTTATGAAGAGTATGTCCCTACAAACAGGGAATTGAGGGATACAAACCCTCGGGCAGTGGCAGTGTATCAGGAGCTGATGTGCCACTACCTTGCTTGCACCACTTTCTATCAGGAGCCGTCTGATTTAGCTCACACCAACAATTGGGCCTCCTATCTCTTCTTTCATCAGGCCAGAGATGCTAAGCCAGAAAAAGTTGTGGATAGCAGAGATAAACCCTTGAATCTTCTGAGCGTGCTTACTGCTCAGACGGTCGATGATCTTATTGAAGACTCTGGGGCTTCAGATCATGTTCTCGATGCGGAGATAGGGGATTACCCTGCAGGCACTAAAGCCTACAGTTATATGAGGCATTGTCGCAAGCCTCTGTCAAGGGAAGCTCAACTGGCTGGCTTTCTCTCTGTATGGTTACGCCGATTGGTAGTACCTGGCATCACATCTGCAGATCATATTCATCGCAACACCTTATGGCCTGCAGTGCGTTTGGTATTTGGGGCAAGATTGGGCCTGCTCCCTGCCATGGTATGCCGGATACAAGCCGGCCTGAGGGCCCTTACTGATGGGCTGCCCGCAGATGAAACACGGTGTCAAGGATTTCTCAGAGTAGAGTTACCATTCCTATATCTGATGGGATGGTTAATCCTTCATAACCCCATGGTGATGTCTTCCGGCTCTGCCAGTAGTTCGGGAGATAATTTCTTGTTGAATTACAGGAATTTCTCTTGGAACGTGACCACCGTCGTAGACTATCGGCGAGCATTAAATTTTGCTCACAGCTGGAAGCTCTTCTGTATCGTCCCCATTATACATATCAATCAACAGGAAACGAAACATCAGGATTCGGGTCATGGAAGGACTATTCTTTCTCCCAAAGCCTTCTACTGGTTGGTCTGCATTAGACCTTCTCATTTGTTGTACAGGAGTGAGGACCACTGCTATCTAGAGCCGTATCTGCCTAGCCGATTCGCCAGGCAATTTGGGTACGACCAGTTGCATATGGGGAATGCTATCACCAGCTTCAAGTTCAGAGGGGGGCTTATCGACAAAGTGAGAGGATGGTGGTACTTCATGATGGATTGTACTGGAGCAACTTTTACCGTGCCCGCGACTTCTCTCTCCATGGAGTTGCGCATGCTCCATTCGTATGCCCAATTTTATGCATCCATTAATACCTTCCATTATGATTTTGATGTATGTGGAAGTTTTAGGATGCCCTCTCATAAGTCCATTGGAAGAGATGAGGTCCCATCAGTCTCCTCTGACGAGGGCGAAGACCCTGTCGGTCCAGACAAATTTTTGTTGATGATACTGAGAGACCTAATAGCTCCGCCTGCAGAGCCTCTTATTATCCCCAGTAGCGAAGGGCTCCTACTCTGAAAGAGCATTCCCCTCGCAAGAAAAAGAAGACTGTTAGTGGTCCTACCAGGACTTCCAACCATGAGGCTCCTAGGAGTGAGTTTGTCGTTTCCACTGTTGGGGATGATTTTTTGACTAGAGATCCTTCGCTTATTAGAGAGGGAACCTCCACAGTTTCGGCTGGCAGTGCCGGAGATTCTTTGCTCGAAATCGCTGCTGCTACTACTACTTCAGGTAGTGCTACGAGATCGACTTCGAGGCCAAGCGTATTAAGGATATCTTTATCCAGACCAATAATGGGTTCAGCCCCTTCTTCATCTGTAAGTATTTCCAGTAAGATTTCCCCTGATGAACCTCGATTGGATCTTGGTGAAGACAGGGAAGACTACCCTCAGACGTCATTTGGTGCGCCCTCTTCTCCAGGTATGACAGCCCATTTAGCATCATTAAGAAATGATTTAGCTGTACTGGTTGCGGACGCGGCATATATACCATCAGCCATGGGTAAATGTTGTCTTTTATGCCTCTTTTTAGAAAAATTAACATCAGGTTGATATTAATTTTCTCTTGTCTTCTTTTTAGGGAAAGACATCATTGGGGAGGGTGGAGTTGACACCACTTCTGAGCTTATTGCTGACTCGGCTAATGAACCGGCAGTGTCCGACGTTGAGGGAGCAAGCTTTGATGCTGCTGATGCAATATTATCGGATGTTGTTCCGCCAGTACCAGTGCAAATAATATCGGGGGAGGATGAGCCGATTGTCTTGACTATGCCTCCTCTGTCGAGCATGCTGGCAACTTCGACCATTTTTGGTACTTCTACTTTTGTCGCGCCATCTGTTGAAGCGACGACTGTGACGACACCTTCTACAGTCGTTCCTGGAAGGGGATTCACCGATATTGCAGCCACTCCCAGCGTCCATTCGAATTTTGCCATGATAGTTGAGCAGTATACTAGCGTTTTCTATATCACTTTGAAAACGCTGATATCAATGGTGCTGGAGAAGAATCTAGGCTTCGAGGCTCTGAATATGTCCTCCCAGCTTACGATAGCGCTGATCAAAAATTTCAACGACGTTGGGAGAGCTGATGCGCTGGAGCAAATAGTTAATGGTTTAGAATAACCCATTAACGAGTATTTGCAACTACCTCGAGGCGGCATTGATGACCTGATTCGGGCTGAATATGAATCCCTGACTGCTCAGTTTGCTGAACAGATGGAACGTTTGAATAAATCTATCCAGACACAACAGCAGGAGATGGATGAAGGAAAGCCCGTCTTGGAGGAGGTTATTCCTCTTCAAATAAAATACAAGGCCGAACATGAGGGGGATGCAACGAGGGTCCACAAACTGGAAGCCAAACTCGCTCAGGCAAAGGAGCGGGCTCTCCAGTCATCATCCGCTCTAGATGTGGTGACTAGCAGACTAGATACAGCTCAACAGAACTTGGCACGTGCAGGAGTCACCTATGCCAGTTTTTTTAGGCTCGGTCGGAACTGTCCCTCATGAGCAATGACGAGGTACGACTGGAGCGAGCTCGAGCTAACGTCTTAAACTCCAGGAATGAGAGGATGGCTGCTTTGGCGCGACAGATTCGTGATTTAACTGCTCCTCCCCAATGATGTACTTTTTACTTTTCTTATGTAATTTGCTCTTTCCGGAGATAATAAAGAGATTTTATCTGACTTTGTGGACCTATCATTTTGGAATATAAATGATAGGCTAGGGTGAAAGTGATATCAGAGGTAATATGGACGTGATATCCTTTCGGTAAGCTTCAGCTGGATATATCTATTCAGAGGTTATATGGACATGATAGAATATGATCCAACTAAATTTGCGTACAAAACACTATTAGAGGTAATATGGAAGTGATAGGTTTTGAAGTTCTAAATTAGTTAAACATATTTATTCAGAAGTCATGAGAATATGATAGAATATGCTCCAACTAGTTCTTTGGACGTAGTGTTGTCAGAATGATATCTTCACCATACTCCTGTTGAGCAAAAAAGATTAAGCATAGTACCTCTTTAGGAATTTTACGTTGATAGGAGCCATTATCAGATCTCCGTTAGGCTTGGCTAATCTGTAGGCGCCATTTGAAAATATCGTTTCAATCACATAAGGGCCCTCCCATTTGGGTTAGAATTTACCCTTACTCTTATGTGTAATGATCATTGGCCTTTTCACCGCTAGAACTAGCTCGCCAACTTTGAACACTCACTCCTTCACTTTTCGATTAAAAGCTCTGGAGATGCCCGCCTGGTAGAATGCAATACGCTGTTGAGCTAGAAGGCATTTCTCGTCTAATCCTTCTAGCTCTTGAAGCCGTAGTCGATCATTATTTTCCTGAGTCAACTCATTAGCTACTGCTATTCTGAGTGATAGAATTTGGATTTCAATAGGGAGAACTGCTTCACTCCCATAGACTAATGAGAATAGGGTATAATCCGTCGGTGCTTGTACCGTTGTACGGTATGCCCAAAGACATTCTCCTAGCTTCTCGTTCCAATCTCTTTTGTTCGAAGAGACGAACTTTTTCAAGAGTTTGATAATGGTTTTGTTGAAATCTTCCGCCAAACCATTAGCAGCAGGATTGTATGTCATAGAGGCCATATTTTGTATCCAATTTTTATCGCAAAATTGGTGAAACGTTTGGCTGATGAATTGAGGCCCATTGTCATAAATTATCCTTCGGGTTATCCCGAAGTGATAAATGACATGATGCTTGATGAAGCTGATCACATTGGATATTTTTACCTCAGCAAGAGGGATCAACTCTGCCCATTTGGAGAAATAATCCGTGATGGCTAATATGAACCGATGACCTCTAGAAGAAGACGGGTGAATAGGACCAATGATATCCATACCCCATGCTTCAAAAGGCCAGGATGCAACCGTAGGATGTAAATGTTCAAAAGGCTGATGTATAAAATCTGCATGAATCTGACAGGCTTTGCATTGTCGTGCATATTTTATTGTATCTGTGATCATAGTAGGCCAGTAATAGCCCATCCTCCTGATACGATCCTGTAGCTTAGGACCGGGTAGATGTGCTCCGCATACGCCGTCGTGAGCTTCACGGATAATCCGTTGTGCATCGTCATCTGAGAGACATCGTAATAGCAATCTATCGTAGGTTCGGCGATATAGACATTGTGAAGACGCATCAAAATAGAAGCGTAATAATCATCTTTTAATGGATACTGCTTCTTTAGGATCCTTTGGTAAGATTTTGTATGCCACGAAATCTATAAAAGGACTTCTCTAGTCTCTCTTGGGAGGATCTGTGTTCACAGCGTAGCTGCGTTCTATGTGAAAGTTATTTTTTACACAGAATAAATCTCTGTTAAGAAGGATCACCGAATTCTGCCTTCTTATAGGAATAGCTAGATCTACAACTAGACTGGCCAGGGCATCAGCTTCCAAATTTTAAGATTGAGATACATGCTCTAGGAAGAACCCTTTTAAAGATATGGCTATCTCGATCGTTGCTTGGTGATAAGGAATGAGGTCTGGATTGCGGACTTCATATGTTCCTCTGACCTGATTGACGATCAGCAGAGAATCACCGAAAGCTTCCAGATATTCGACGTCCAATTCCTTAGCGACTTGTAATCCGATTAGCAGGGCATTATATTCTGCCATATTATTAGAGCAGAGTTCGCTAAGAGAATAGGCTCGATAGATGACGAGTTATCAGGCGTGACTAGAACAATTCCTACTCCTGAAACCACATTTCCCCTGGGACCAGTCCTGGAGGCACCATCGAAGAATAGCTGCCATGTATCACTTTCCATTGCAGAATTGCATTCTGCAACTTCGTCGGGAATGTCCTCGTATAATCTGGAGGTTTCCGGAATCGGATGAGCAGCTAGAAAATCAGCCAATGCTTGGCCTTTGATAAAATTCTGAGGGACGTACACCATATCATATGGTGTTAATAACATCGCCCAAGTAGCGAGTCGGGAATTTAGAACACTTGGCTTACTCATCAATCCCCTAAGATGATTGATTCTAGAGATGATATGAATAGTTTGGCCTGTGACGTAATATCGCTTCTTCTGAATGGCGAACATTAGGGCCAAGCATTCTTTTTCCACTAGATTATACCGGTGTTCAGCTCCGACCATCATCCTGCTTAAATAGTATATAGCTATTCATGACCCTCATCGTTCTTCTGTGCAAGGAGAGCTCCTAAAGAATGATCCATTGCTCGAACATGCAGCAAAAAAGGTCTTCCTATGATGGGAGGCACTAGAACTGGAGGATTAGTGAGGTAGCGTTTGATGTCATTAAATGCTTGCTGACAGGCTTCGTCCCATATAAAAGACACACCTTTCTTCATTAAGCGAGAAAAGGTTGACTTCTCCCAGAGAGGTTGGATATGAATCTCCGGATATAAGCCAGACGACCTTGAAATCCTCTAAGTTCTCTCAGATTACGGGGTGGTTGCATTTCTAAGATGGCCTTCACTTTATCAGGGTCCACTTGAATGCCTTTAGCGATAATGACAAATCCCAGGAATTTGCCACTGGATACACCAAAAAAGGACTTTATAGGATTTATTTTGAGTTGGTGTTGGCGCATCAACTCAAACACTATCTTCAAGTCTTGGATGTGATTATCCTTAATGCGGCTTTTGATAACTATATCATCCACATAATATTCTACTGTTTTGCGTAGGTGCTCATAGAATATGTTACTCATAGCTCGCTGGTATGTAGCCCTGACATTCTTCAGTCCAAAGGGCATGACTGTGTAGCAATATACCCCCAGAGGCGTCCGGAAGGCAGTATGCTTTTCATCTTCGGGATTCATCTTAATTTGGTTGTATCCTAAAAATCTGTCCATGAAAGACATGCATGCAAAACCGCACGTATTATCAATCATGACGTCTGTAATGGGAAGAGGGAACTCATCCTTAGGACAGGCTGCATTCAGATCTCAGAAATTGATGCAAATGCGTACTTTCCCATTTTTCTTTATGACTGGGACAACATTGGCAACCCAGTCAGGATATTGTTCTTCCCGGATGAACCCGCAGGCTATCAACTTCTTGATTTCAGCTTCAATAGCGTCCATCATATCCGGGCGGAACCGACGTTGGTGCTGCTTTACAGGCTTCGAATTGGGCAGTATGTTGAGCTTATGAGTAGCCACTTTTGGATCAAGACCTGGCATATACTCATAATTCCATGCAAAGACATCAATATATTCTTTTATCAACTGGATTATTTCTTCCCTTTCTTCTTCGGAAAGATTATTACTGATGAATATCGGCTTTGGTGAAGTCTCATCCCCAACGTTAATCTGGATAACTTTATCTTCAGTGGGCGGTTCTCTCTGCTCTAACCGGAGTTCCCAATGTGTATCCATTTGTTGAGCCCAAGAGTCATTCTCAAACGGTACAGATTCTTGTTCGTCTGTTTCGAAGGAATCTGTCAATACCGTATTTACTGATAATTCTTATTCGAGATCATCATATGAGCCGACGGACGACGAGCCATCTTAAGAAGATGATAAGATATCCTCACCTGACTCAGAAGTTGTGAGGAAAATGGTATACCCTAACCCAAAACGAGTTCGTTGACAATAGGGATCACCATGCAACGGCATTCGCCTGCCTTTCCCGTAGTTGAGGCCTGGTTCTGACTTCAGATCATAACCCATACTTTGCATAATCTTTAAAGCTTGCGGGCTATATCTGTGAACTTGCATTTTCCCAGCATCGGATTCGTGAGAATCTTCTTATACAGTCGGTTCATTGCGCATGCGATCGAAGACTATTGGATGCTGACTGCTTCGAGTAGGCGGGACAATAAAGATAGAATCCTCATGTGGCCCATATATCGTGATGACATTAGATGGTGATGCTACTTCCCACACATACGGATGATAGGAGTCTATAGCTTCCAAGAATTTTTATGCTATAGGTTCTATATCATTGTTGGGAGAGGGTTCCTGATTTGGAATTTGAGCGTCAATATACTAGAAAGGAGAATCTTTATTATCATCGGAAACCACGTTCCTGGTTATATTTACATCAGTTGGCTTCTTGTTGTGCCAGAGGTTGGTGACCAAAGGTGGAGGCTTCTGGTTTAAAGTGATCACTAGAGGATCACCTCCTTTTTCTGACTTGGTTTTGTTCAGGTGGATAGCCATGGGTTCCATGACTTTCGGACGAGTAGTCTGCCCTTTCACTTTGATTGACAGAGGTTGCTCGGCAGAGGGTTCTTTTGGCTCCCGGTGGGATTCCTCCTCTGTCTTGCCTGACACCTCCTTCATGTAGTTTTGGGTGTACAACATGGCATCGGAGTAGTAGGATTCTACTCCTTTGAACGGATTAAGGTCAGCAAACTCCGTTTGTACTGTTCCTTGGGCGTCTACATATTTGAAGCATTGATGTAGAGTCGAAAGAATAATATTGTGATCATGGATCCATGGTCTGCCCAGCAGAATATTGTAGGATACTTCTGAATCAATAACATAGCATGTAGCCACTGATCTAAGGTCTCCAATCTGGATCCTCAGACGAATCTTCCCCAACGGCTTACTTTTCCTGGCGTTGAAGCCCGCGATTATAGTGGTGGTGTAAGCCAATTCGCTGGTAGGAATCCTTAGCGGTCTGAGCAGACTATGAGGAATGATGCTGATTGATGATCCCGGATCTATGTGAATCCGGTCTACCTCCATTGAACCGATATATCCGGTATAATAGAGTGGTCTGTCATGCTTGTTATGTTTTAACAACATGTCATCTTGAGTGAAAGTGATGTTGAGGACCACTTCCATCACACTATGGCATTGAGGACATGCCACAGGTTCTTTATCAGGGGACTTGAGCTTGGTCAAGTATGCATCCGCCTGTATTAATGCTTCACTCAGGGCTTGACGAGTGTCTTTGGAGAGCCTGAGTAGTTCAAAAATAGACAATCTGGTTGGTGTATTAGCTAACTGGGCCAGGATGTCGAAGTTATATGGCTTCTCCAAACCTTTGTTTTGAATATTCTTCAAAGGTTTATCAAAGCGCACTTCTTTTTGCTTGCCCTTGTCCGCCAAAGTTGGTCTAGAAGGACCTGTCTCTGGTACGACAGGTTCAGGTTCTGGAAGTTTGGCAGCTGAAGTTTCTGCCGATGCATCTTCCTAATTTCCTCCATAGTCCTTGAGGTAGGCTTTCCCTGAACGGGTTCCGGTAGGGAAAGCCTCTTCTTCTGATGTCGACGATATCGCAACCATATGACATGGTCTATGCTTTGAGTTCTTTTTAGACTTAGCCTTAGCAGCTTGAGTCTATTCCTCGATCTCTGACACCAGATCTGGATGAACCCACATAATCTCGCCACGCTGGGTAGTTAGGGGTACCAGGTCATGATTTTGACCCCTGGCTGGAAGAAGATTAACGATGTTCATCATTGTCCAGAAAATAGGTACAACACCATCCGAAACTTCTTGAGGAGGCAGATTGCCAAATTGGAGAGAGATCATATTAGCGGTGACCGTCTTCTCGCTATTGCGCAGAGTGATGGCCTTAGCGTCGATTAACTCCTGGATTTTCCTCTTTAGTACATAACATGCTTTTGTGGGGTGATGTATGTACCTATGGAAAATGCAGTACTTAGGATTATTGGTACTGCCGACTTCATTAGGCCGCTTTACCTCTGGGAGGGTAATCTTGCCGCTTTTGACTAGACACTCGAATATGCTTGGAATATCGTCGTCGTTAAAAGAGTATTCTTCGATGGGCCTGGAAGTCCCAGGTTTCGTCTGTGTGGTCCCGGGAGTATGCTGCCTGGATGTATTGATTGCCAGAGCTTCTCTTCCTTTGGACCCACGAGGATGGTCGCTATTGGAGGATGACCTCTTCCCTCTATCAGAGGTAGAGATCATGATTCCATTATCACGTGCCTTCCGACTATTGTCTTCAGCGGCTACCGCTGAGATGATAAACGAGGGCCAATCATGGAACTGATATGGTCCTGTGAACACCGAGATTACTGGAAGAAGATTCTTCCTGCAAATGTCCACCAATGCCGAGTCTGGAACTCCGGAATGCATTTGCAAAGTGGCTTGACGAAAATGTTCGATGAAAGTGCGAACGTTCTCTTTCTCTTTCTGCTTTACTTCGATGAGAGATGACATAGACATGTCCATCCCTCCTTCGTAGAATCGCACGAAGAACAAAGTCTTGAAATCTTCAAAGGAAGTAATACAGTTGTCCACAAGACTACGGTACCACTGATAAGCTACTCCCAAGAGACAGCCTTTGAACACTCGAGTGAAAAGGGCGTCATTCCCTTGCAATAATACCGTCATCATGCTGAAGTAGTTCATGTACTGGCTCGGTGATGTCTTTCCCTAAAATAAAGCCATAGCCTATGGTTTGTATTTAAGAGGGAAAGGGATCTCATCCTAGATAGCTGGGTAAGGCTGGTTGATTCCTAATTTCTTGAGCTGGTCCTTATGCTTCAAGGCATCAAATTGGGCTTTCAATTTTTGTACTGCCTGCATCGGATCTTCAGCTGGTAGAGGGACCGCGGAGTGGTGAGAGATCGGTTGTATCGTAACTCCAACAGGAGGCAATACATTCTCCGAATTAGGAAGTGGAGGAGCTGCTGACTCTTGATTTAGAGCAGGCTCCTGATTCGCATTGGTTGGTAGTAAGTCCACCCCCACACATATTTGAGTCGGAGGGACCGATGCTTGAGCTAAAGCAGTTGTATGTTGGGTCAGCATCATCTGGTGTATATTCTCCATCATGGACTGCATCTCTTTCAGAGATGTCTCCAACACAGCGATGCGTTGCTCAGTACTTCCTGATGGGAAAGTCTCTTCGCGTTCATCTCCAATGGCATAGACTCTTATTTCTCTGGATGTCATTGAAGGGTTAGTATAGGTCTCTGTAGAGATTAACTCTATACTTTCATCATCCGATTCGGGAAACTGGCGACCCCAGAGTCAGAATCAAAAGAATACGAAGCCGGATGTCATGACCTCGAACGGGTGTATCGGAATACCCCAGCTTCAATGATCTCAAGGAGTCTGTCGAATCTCCTTTGGCTTGGAGTTCTAGAGAGATGACGTCTTAAATTTGACCTTCCTCTAAGAACATGTGAAGCCATGTTCATTGATACAAATATGGGCGCTTCTTCCTGGAAAGATAAAGAGTAGTTCAATCGATCGAAAATTGACCATTTTGCCTTAGAACAACAATAATCAACTACAACTTTATGACTATTACAACAGTGCTCCCTAGGGAGTGTAATAAACATGTTGGAAGATCCTCTATCTTTGCGCTTCTAGATCAGGAGTTTACGTAAGTCAGGAGAATTAATAAAAGAAGAAGAAGAAGGCTTGTTCCTCCTGTCTACATCAATTGGAAAGCGGATATTGGGAACCATAACTCTCTCCCTGCCACCCGTATACAGCAGTTCAGCCATGTGAGTAGCACATGATCCACGAGGAGCATATCTATCCACAAACTGGGCCTTCTTTATGCTGAGGGGCTTGACCTGGCATAGTCTAGAATTTTGCTCAGGCTGGCATAAAACTGAGAAAGTCCTCAATCGGCCATCAGCTTCTCGCGTAATCTGGAAAGCAGGCAGATTCTTCTCTTGATGGCGTAAAAGCCGAGAGGTCAAGAAATCCGCTATTTGTTTTCCCTTGCGGTGATTGCAAGGACCATCTGGTTTTCCACGGAGGGAAGATGCATTTTTATGCGCGGAGCGCGTTTGGAATTTCTGAATTGGCGCTGAGGCATCATAAGAAATTTTGTCTACCACGTCACAGACGGAAGACTGAATTTTATGCACGGGGCGCGAAGTAGACTTCTGGGTTAGCGCTGAGGCATAACTAGAAGCTTTGTCTGCCATATCACAGACGGGAGTCAGAAATTTACGTGCAGAGCGCGGAGTTGACTTCTGGATTGGCACTGAGGCATTGCCAGAAATTTTGTCTGCCACATCACAAACGGGAGACAGAGTTTTACGCACAGAGCGCAGAGTAGACTTCTGGATTAGCACTTAGGCATTGCCAGAAGTTTTGTCTGCCACGTCACCGACGGGAGACAAAGTTTTACGCACGGGGCACACAGGTTGCGAAGCTACAACCTTGTTGGTCGGAAAATAAGAGTCGACAAGGATGGTAGGGGATATCCGGGGCATCCACACTTTACGCAATTTCCTGTTGTCTTGGACAGAGAGCGAACGAGAGCTACCCCCAGCTTGAAGCATGTCCTCATAAGCCGATTGGTCGAATTGGATGACCAAGGTCTTCTTCATTGATCCTACTGATAAAGCATCGTGTTGAGCAATTGCTTTCTCATCAGATAAGAAAGATGTCCCCAGCAGAGTTGCCATCTTGTGTTTGATAATAAATGAAAGAAATGAAACTAGGTTTATACGAAACCCTTTCTTTGGTTTACAAACAAAAAAAAGAAGTATAATTAATCCTATACGAGGATGTTAAGTACAAAAGTTTGATTCTAAGGAAATATTACTATAGGAGTCTGATCTGCGGTCGATCACTTTGTCCCTTGGACCACACGATGATGAAGAAGTGCTGTAGAAGAAGGAGAAGATTCAAAGATTGCAAGAGGGAGTGGATGCTCGATGCCAAAATTGTCAATCACTACTCTCTGTCTGTGCTCTGGACTCTTCTCTCTCAAAAATCAATTTTTGACCCTTTAACTATGTCAATAGAGGTCTCTATTTATAGAGTCCAATTGCCATAACCGTCTAATCGACGTAGAAGCCGAACAGTGGGGAGTGGGGCACTCTTTATATGATGGTTATGATAACTGCTACCCACGTCTAAATAATCTCTCGACTCTGCGTGTGACGCGTTTCCTATTATGAGGTAACGCGTATAACTGCTACAAAGATTACGACATGCAAGCCACGTGGTTAACTGCCCCTTGCGTAGAGATGATTGGTGTAGAAACTGAATAGCTGTCATACTGGCATAGAAGCCCAGTAGGAATAGAAGCCCAATAGCTGTCAAGTTGGCATAGAAGCCAAGTAGGAGTAGAAGCCTAATGCTTTGCAAATATAGCCTGATTTGGCATATTTTGAGGAGATAGCGTAAAGCGTGCTCCTATAGCTGAAAATAGCCTAATGGCGTAATATGCAGGGGTGGTGATGTGGACATATTAGCCATAATTATGGCTCACTCAGTCATTAAAAGTAGAACCAAATCTCGTGCATTAAATGCAGAGATCTGCCCTCATCACGCGCATTAACTACAGAGACGTGCCTCGAGCTCTGTACGAAGAGCAGCTTTTGACATGGTGGTTTGTTTCGTCTCTTGTTGAGCTTAAAAGCTCATGTCTGCCTGTGTAAAACTAGGCAGTGTATTCCCTGAATGCGTAAATGATGTCTTATATCAAGGATTGTGTCACTAAACGACAATCTGGGGCTCTATGCATAATCATCATGACAGTCGTCCTCTCGGTCGTCGTGCTGTACTCTTTGTCAGGAGTCAGGTTCACTGCATGATCTGACAGGTTCGTTTGAGGAATACGAAGAGTTTCTCATACAACTTCCCACTGAATTAAAAGCGAGCAAGTTTTACGCCAAAGTGGCGATGCAACAACCTTTTTACGCCGAAGCAGTCTAGAAATACTGCGTTACGCGGGTTGTTCTAGAGCTATATTTTACGCTGAACTAGCGATGAAGCTCTGCTGTACGCCGATGGCTCTGAAGTCATGTCTTACGCCACCTAGTATTGGAGCTCTGTTTTACGCGGGCTTCTTGCATGTTGACGTTTTACGCGTATTATTCCCCAGTATATTTTTTATGCTTCTACAAAGCTGTTGTTGCTGATGTTGCTGTTGTTGTTGTTGTTGCACCACCATATGGTGTTGTTGGATAGCCAACAATCTATGGATAATCTTTAGCAAGGCCAGCGTATCCAGTAATAGTGGCACTACGTGAGGTACGGGAACACCTAGAGCCTGTTGTTCTATCCGATTTATCATGGGCTCAACTCGGATCCTTGGCGAGGGTTCTACATGATCTCATTCCTCTGGCAATTTTGCCTCTCTTATTGCTACAACATCGGGAGAAGGAGAAGCCCTAAATAAGAGCACAAGAAATAATCAAGTATAGGACGAGAAAGAATAAGGATGCAATCAAATTGGAAAATTTCAAGCTGAGTATCAAAGAGGATGAATTCAGAATTTTAAGAAGGATCATGTTTGATTGAGACTCCTATGACCATAATACCCCACAAGTCTGAAGAACAGACCTGCATGGGCCACCACTAAGAACTTTTCACTCCCCAATACCGGAATACAAAAACGGATATGACCAGCTACCCTGTACAAGGTACTATACGTCGTACGATGATCACGGCTGTAATAAGACAAGGGGGTGCATGCTACAATCAAGTCTCCTATGGTGAAGAACTTCTATGTCTCAATCATTCAAACAAAAAATAGTAACCACAGATCATGTATGATAAAGCAATAAGCATCACAAACGCTTTCTCAAAATATTCTAGAGACCAGATGTACAAATTAAGAAGTCGGTAGAGTATCAAAAGTATATGACAGTGATCAGCTGCAGTCTGATTTAATACAATCATGTAAGGAGATTAATGTCCAGACTTGTCGGTAATAGCTGCCGGTAGCTAAACGCCAAAAAGAAAAAAATTTATAACGACGAGTAGGGAAGAAGAAAACCCACTCGTTATCCCCTGCGACCATGTTCCCTGGTACGCGCCATGAGTTAGGGGATAGTATGCTGGATCATCGAGTGTTGGCTCGAAACTTGGCCATGCAAAACCAGGGGGGTTAGACCCCAAATAGCAAGTACCATAAAGAAAGCACGAAATAGAGAAACAAAAACCCAAGAAGTAATTATATAATAATACATAGGTTAAGTATCGTAACTTAGGTCCATGGCATATCCTAGCGCAAAGTCCGAACCCTATAACCAAACAAGGACAAGGGTTAAACTATAACACTATGATAGTCTATTTTTCTAGGCTACTAACTGAATAATACCATCACAACCAAGTCCTTTTTATTATATCGGCCAATCACTTGTACCGCTTGCTATTTTATGGAGTATGAGGTTAACTCAGAAATAATGCATAATAGGTATCCTCAGATCATGCTAGTGCCAAAACATCAAGGCCGCATGTGTCTCTAGGCCACATATGAAGTCATGGCCGCATATGAAGTCTGGACAGCATATGAAGTTTGGGCCACAGGGGAAATCCTGGCCGTATATGAAGTCTGGGCCACATGGACCACTTTGTCGCATATGAGGTCAGGTTTGCATGGACCACTTGGCCGCATATAAAGTCAGGATTGCATGGTCAGGGTCACATGCTCAGGGTTAAAGTCTACTCCTTGGGACAAGTGTTAAAGTGACGACCAATAAATAAAATGTCAGTAGTATAAGATAGAGTGAATGATGTGACTGCTGTGACAATGCAATAAAGTGTGTCAGAGAGAAAGGACAAGGTTATTAAAATATGCCAACAGTTCATAGTCATGCATCCAAGAAAGGTGGCTGCATGCTCTACTTGTCGCATATGAATTATGCCGCATAGATTGCCTCTTGGACTTAGTGAATTTCTCATTCGTTCAGCGAGTGAAAACACAAGAATCTCAAGGACACTTGTATAAAATAAGCAGTCAAGCGTCCAACAAGATGGATACATGCGGGTTAGTATATGAGGCACCAAGTTTAGGCCGCATATCACTCAGGAAGCATAGGATGCTGGCCGCATGAGAACTTCGTCATCTCCAACAGCAACTCGGCCATGGCGGGAGCCCCAAAAACAAAAAAATTTGTTTCAACCATAAAATTCTTATTTTAAGTCCAAATCAAGTGAACCAAAAGCCAAAATGCTTGAAATTAAAAGCTCTATCATGTAGAAAAACTAATTTTCAGAAATATATGTTAAATAGATCAAAACAAAGAAAAACTTATGAAGCCCACAAAAACCCTAAGTTAGAAATATATATCTGCACTAATCCATCCACAAAATTCAAAAACTATAAGTTATAAAAGTGACTAAAATCATGCAAAGGTATACTTGCCTAAAGAAAGGGGAGAGAAAACACGAGGGAAAGAAAATAAAGTAATAGAGAGAGAGAAGGAGAGTTTGGCTTATATATGGTAGGGTAGATATTGAACCAATGGTTCTCATGACATGAACCAACCCACAAAATTAACCATGAATCAGGTTAAACCAAAGAATGGGTCTAGTCTCTATTTACTTGCAAACATGCTAAAATAAAATATGTTCCAAATACGTATAAAAGGAACGGGGAGTGACATCTCCTAAGCCTCAACATACAAAGCAAGTTGGACGAACCACTCTTTGTTTCAGCATATATGGCTTCGCATCTTCCCCGTGGTAGGAGACAGTTAAGACGAAGTTCTTTAAGAACACCCAGCCAGAGGAGATTTGACCAACTCGTTGACTCCTTTGAAGGAGTATACCAAAATACTCGTTATCGAAGATGGGAGCTCGTTCGTCACGAGAATCCTCATTCCTCAGAATCCGAGGTTGGGGGTAGCAATACCCCTGATTCTGAAACTGACAATGTAGACTCCAACTAAATTGTTCTTTCTACCAATCCCTCTATCGTATACGGGGATGTTAGCGTTTATGCCATCAGTGATGAGCAAGAAGCTTCTCCATCAGTAGCCATCGAACAACGCCTCAACTCATTAGAGACTGCTCTCAAGGACATGCACACCATAATACAAAATATGCATCAAATGATGATAACCCAACATTCTGCTATACTAGCACCCATCCAAGTGGCTTCATTTATACCTGCACAACCTACTCCTGGAATACCACTATAGGATAATACAAATCCAGAAGTGGTCATAAACAAAGAGTCAGTAGCACCAACTCTTAATCCTCTCAATATTAGGGGTGGATCTCCGTCGATGAGGATTTCTGTTCAAACAGGATCCTACCAGTCAGCCGCACCACTCCGACCAGAAGATCCTCTCGAAGATATCCAAGAGTTGCATTTACATGTCGATGTTTTAAAGAATAAAGACTAACTTCACAAGATGGGGGTAAGATAACCTTATCCTCCATATTGGGATAATGTTTCGTTCTCTCCTAAATACAAACCCCAATCGATATTCTTATTTGAAGGCAGGACATCACCGAGATAATATATCAATTACTTTAATATGATGATGGCTCATATGCAAAAAAAAGGATGCTCTCCTTACCAGATTATTCGTGGGATGCTTGGCAGGCATAGCCTACGATTGGTATCGTAGTTTACCTGATAACTACATAACCTCGTTTGATTACATGATGTGTCTTTTTCTCTCATTTTTTATGAGGGAGGTATGGATATGACGATGTCTTCACTCATCGATATCAAACAGAATGAGAAGGAATTCGCTCGTGAATTCGTTGAGCATTTCAGGCAGTCAACTCTGAAGTTACCTTCCGATATTCCAGACTCCGCATTCATTGATACCTGCAAAAAGAACCTACTGCCTATAGTAGGACTCTAGACAGGTCTAACTCAATTTCAAGACTGGACTACTTTTATCATTGGGACTGAGGCTGCTGAAGGCAATACGAAAATGGCACACAATTTAGGGTTATAAATGACTAATACAGAAGGGAAGTATCCCTCCAATAGTGCGAATAATTGCAACAGTAAAGGAAAGGAGGCCTTGGCGATAAATCTGTCAAAGCGATCCACCTCTCCTCCAACACAAAATCTTACAGAGTCTTCCAGGCCTATGGAATAATATTTTATTAACGAGAGCGATATCCTCAGCATTTTTGAATGATTGATAAAAAGCAACAAGTTGTTGTTTCCTGATGTCATGTGACTAAATAAGGCTGGTAAAACAGATGACCCAAAGTACTGCTTGTACCACCGATATATATATCACACTACCAAGGCTTGTTATATCTTGAAAAGGAAGATACAACAGTTGATAGATGCTAAAGCTATCACCCTTCATAATGAAGAGAAGACAGTCACTGCCAATATAATATCTCTTTAATTCGGCGACTTTCCATCAAAAAATGTCCCGAACATCCTCGTCCTAATACCTCGAGCTATGATGGAAGTGGTAAATCTTCTGTCGCCTAGAAGTCAAACAGAGGAATTGATGTCTCTTACCAAAGATCATGGCGAGATTATGGGGATTCATCCCGATATGCTATCAGATTGGGACCAGGGAATAGCATCCTCCAATTCAAAATCTAAGAAGGGTAAGAAGTATAAATTATGCAATATGATTTCTTCGGATTCTCATTCAGACGGAGATCAGGACCAACATCAGGAAGATGTATATCTCGATATCAGACTTCAAAATATGAATATTGCCCCACCAAGCTCTACTCGCAAGCTTCGATTGACATACCGGTAATGGTCCATGATTGGCAGTGTTCCGCTATATAGGACGTAACAAATCTTCAGTGCTTATGAAGGTGTTCCTACACAAATTCCTCCATCTCCTTCTGCAACCATTAGAGCGTCTGTTTGATAATAAATGAAAAAAATAGAAAACTACGGGTTTATACGAAAATCCGCTCTTTGGTTTACAAACAAGATTGTACAATTAATCCTATACGAGGATGTTAAGTACAATTTTTTAATCTAGGTAAATATTGCTATAGGAGCCTGATCTGCAGTCGATCACTTTGTCCCTTGGACCACACGTTGATGAAGAAGTGCCGTAGAAGACAGAAAGTAGCTTCGAAGGTTGCTGAAGAGAGTGGATGCTCGATGCCAAAGTCGTCGATCACTAATCTTTGCTTGAGCTCTGGATTCTTCTCTTTTTCGACCGTTTTCTCCACCAATTTTTGACCTTTTTCCCCCCAATCTTTGACCTTTTTTTCGACCTTGGACCTCTGTCAATAGAGGTCTCTATTTATAGAGTTTTAGTGACACTGACCACTCAGTCAGCGTAGAAACCGAGTAGTGGAAAGTACAATACCCTTTTACACAATGGTTATAATAACCATTATCCGCGTATAGATGACCTTTTGAATGAGCGTGTGATGCATGTCCTATTAAGAGACAATGCGTATAACTACTGCGAAGATCATGGCATAAAAGCCACGTAGGTAGTTATTCTTCGCGTAGAAGAGGTTGGCGTAGAAGCCAATAACTGTCACCATGGCGTAGAAGCCAAGTGGGCATAGAAGCCGAGTAGACGTAGAAGCCGAGTAGGCATAGAAGCCGAGTGGGCGTAGAAGCCGAGTAGGCATAGAAGCCGAGTGGGCGTAGAAGCCGAGTGGCCGTAGATGATAGCTGATCCTCCTCTCCTGACTGAGGCCTTGAGCGAATTCTGGACCGAATAGCCTTAATACGCGCCAATGCAAATATGGCCTGAGTTGGCATATTCCAAAGAGATAGCGTACAGCATGCTCCCATAGCTGAGAATAGCCTGATGGCGTAATGTGCCAAAGTGTTGATATGGACGTTTTAGCCAAAATTACGGCTTTTGGAGATATAATCAAATCTCTTGCATTAAATGCAGAGATCTGCCCCCATCCTGCACATTAAATGCAGAGGCGTATCTTCGAAGATTTGCCATCATTCTGTGCATTAAATGCAGATACGTGCCTCGAACCCTGTACGAAGAGCAACTGATGACGTGGCAGTCTGTTTGTTGATACAGACTAAAAAATACGTCGGAGCCATCAAACGTGCAACAGAGCTTTTCTGCTGGGCACGGCGTAAAATATAGGCTCAAGGACCATCCACATAATGCAATAGGTCCAGGCTGCTTCAGCGTAAAAAGGGTGCTACATCGCCTTTATGGCATAAAACTCATCCGCTTTCAATGCAGCATTGAAGTGTTCGAGGGACACTTCGTATTCTTCGAAATGAACCTGTCAGATCATGCAATGAACCTGACGTCTGGGCTCCTGACAAAGAGTACTGCACGACAAACCAAGCGACGACTATAATGATGGCGCGGTACTGCAACCCAGGCTGTCATTTACTGCCATTTTCTTGGCGTAGACCGCTTCTGCGGATACAAAAGAGTACGCCGCCCAGTTTTACACTGGCAGATGTGAGCTGTTTACGCTCCGCAGAAGACAAATATCCTGCCACGTCAAAAGCTGCTCTTCGTACAGGGCTCGAGGCACGTCTCTGCATTTAATGCGCAGAGCGGTGACAGGTTCTCAACGCATGTCTCTGCATTTAATGCACCGAATACTGATAGATGCCTGAGGCACGTCTCTGCATTTTATATGCAGAAGGGTGGCAGACCTTCAAAACACGCCTCTGCATTTAATGCGTAGGATAATGGCGGATCTCTGCATTTAATGCAGGAGATTTGATTAAATGTCACCGAACCGTCGTCTAATGACATTCTCTTTGCGCCAACTGCTCTTACGCATACAAGGGATACGCTGCCCAGTTTTACACTGGCAGACGTGAGCTTCTTACTCTCCGCAGAAGGCAAACAGACCGCCACATCAACAGTTACTTTTCATACAGAATTCGAGGTGCGTATCTGCATTTAATGCGCAGAATGATGTCAAATCTTAAAGACAAGCCTCTGCATTTAATACGCAGGATAGGGACAGATCTCTGCATTTAATGTAAGAGATTTGATTATATCTCCAAGAGCCGTAATTCCGGCTAAAATGACCATATCATCTCGGCTTCTACGCCTGCTCGGCTTCTATGCCCACTCGGCTTCTATGCCCACTCGGCCTGTATAACCACTCGGCTTCTACGCCTACTCGGCTTCTATGCCCACTCGGCCTCTATGACCACTCGACTTCTATGCCTACTCGGCTTATATGCCTACTTGGCTTCTACGCCTACTTGGCTTCTAGGCCTACTTGGCTTCTATGCCATGGTGACAGTTATTGGCTTCTACGCCAACCTCTTCTACACAAGGGATAACTACCTACGTGGCTTCTACGCCGTGATCTTCGCAGCAGATATACGCGTTTTGTCCCTTAGTTGGACACGCGTCACATGCTCACTCAAAAGGTCATCTATACGCAGGCATTGGTTATTTTAAACCGTCGTATAAAAGGAGATTGTACTTTCCACTATTAGGTTTCTACGCTGACTATGTGGTCACTGTCACTAAAAACTCTATAAATAGAGACCTCTATCAACAGAGGAAGGAGGTCGGAAGAAACTGGTCAAAAAATTGAAGATCGAACGATCGAAAATTGGTCAAGGAATCCAGTATCATACCCAAGGTCAAAAGGTAGAAAATTGGAGGTCGAGAGAGAGAGAGAAGAATCCAGAGCTCAGGCAAAGAGAAGGGATCAACGACTTAGGCATCGGGTATCCACCCTCTTTAGCAACCTTCAAAGCTGCTTTCTGTCTTCCACTGCACTTCTTCAACATCATGTTGTCCAAGGGCTAAAGTGATCGACTGCAGATCAGACACCTATAGCAATATTTATCCAGATTAAATAAATTGTACTTAGACATCCTCATATAGGATTAAATTATACAATCTTGTTTGTAAATACCGAAGAAAAGGTGGGTTTTTGTATAAGACCTCGTTTTCCATATTCTCTCTCGTTTATTATCAAAAACAAGATGGCGACTCTGCTGGGGACATCTTTCTCTTCTGACGAGAAAGCAATTGCTCAACACGATGCGGTATCCGTGGGATCCGTGAAGAAGACACTGGTCGTCCAGTTCGACCAATCTGCCTACGAAGACATGCTTCAAACAAGGGGTAGCTCTCACTCTCTCTCAGTCCAAGACAATAGGAAGCTGCGTAAGGTCTGGATGCCCAAGACATCCTCTACCATTCCTGTGGACTCTCCGACCTCTCCGATTTCTTTGACCAATAAGGTTGTAGCATTGCTCCCTTCGTGCCTTGTGCGTAAAATTCAGTCGCCTGTCTCTGGCAGGGCAGACAAAACTTTTGGCAATGCCTCAGCGCTAATCCAGAAGTATATTCCGCGCTCTGCGTATAAAATTCAGTCTCCCGTCCCTGGCAAAAAAGACGAAACTTCGGACAATGCCTCAACGCTAGTCTAGAAGCCTACACCGCGCTCTGCGCGTAAAAATCAGTCTCCCATCCCTGGCGGAACAGACAAAACTTCTGACAAGGCCTTAGTGCCAAATCAGAAGCTCCAAACGTGCTTCGCGCATAAAAATGCATCTGCCTTACGCAGAAAAACAGATGTTCCCTACAATCTACGCAAGGGAGAGCAAGCGACGGACTACTCAACTTCTCGGCCTTTACGCCAGCAAAGGAAGAATCTGCCAGCCCTCCGGATTATGCGAGAGGCTAACGGCCGAGTGAGGACATCCTCAGCTTTACACCAACCGGAGCAGAGCTCCAAATTATGCCAGGAGAAGCCCCTCAGTGTAAAGAAGGCTCAATCTGCAAAAAGACACCCTCCTCGGGGATTATCTACTACCCAGATGGCCAACCTGTTGTATACGGGTGGTACAAGAAAAACTAGGGCTCCCAACATTCGCATGCCCACTGATGTGAACAGAAGGAACAAGTCATCTTCTTCTTCTGCAACTCCTTCTGACCTGCGCAAGTATCTGATCCAGAAACGCAAGGAAAGGGGATCTTCCAGCATGTCTATTACGTCTCCTAGCGAGCGCTATTGTAATAGTCATAGGGTTGTAATTAATTGTTGCTATTCAGAAGCAAAACGGTCAGTTTTCGACCGGTTGAGCTACTCTCCATCTTTCCAAGAAGAAGAGCCCACACACGCATCGGTGAACATGGCTTCGCATATACCTAGAGGAAGATTGGGCTCAAGACGTCATCCCTCTAGAGCTCCGAGCCGAAGGAGATTCAACCAGCTCCTTAGGAACACTGAAGCTGGGGTGTTCCGAAACACCCGTTCGAGGTCGCGACTACCGACTTCGTACTCTTCTGATTCCGAAGCTGGGGGTCGCCAGTCTCCCGAATCAGATACTGAAAGTATAGAGTCAACTTTTACAGAGACCTATACTAATCTTTCAATGACACCCAGGGAGATGGGAGTTTATGCCATTGGAGATGAACGCGAGGAAGCTTCCCCGTCCGGGAGCGCTGAGCAGCGCATTACTATACTGGAGACATCTCTGAAAGAAATATAATCCATAATGGAGAACATGCACCAGATGATGCTGACTCAACACACAGCTGCTATGGCTCAAGCGTCGGTCCCTCCAACTCAGATACGTATGGGGGTGGACTTACCACCATCCAACGCAATCCAAGAGCCTGCTCTCGATCAGGAGTCAGTAGTTCCTCCGCTTCCTCACTCGAAGAATGTATTATCTCCCATCGGAGTCGCGATGTAATCGATTCCTCATCAATCCGTGGTCCCACTACCAGCTGAAGATCCGATGTAGGCAGTACAGGAGTTGAAAGCCCAATTTGATGCCCTGAAGCACAAAGATCAGCTCAAGAAATTGGGAATCAACCAACCTTACCCAGCTATCTTGGAAGAGGTCCCTTTTCCTCCTAGATATAAACCATAGACTATAGCTTTGTTCGAGGGAAAATGTCACCGAGTCAATACATGAACTACTTCAGTATGATGATGGTGTTATTACAAGGGAACGACGCCCTCCTCACTCGGGTGTTCAAAGGCTGTCTCTCGTAGGTAGCTTATCAGTGGCACCGAAGTCTGGCAGACAACTGCATTACTTTCTTTGAAGACTTCAAAGCGTTATTCTTCATGCGATTCTACGAAGGAGGGATGGACATGTCTATGTCCTCTCTCATCGAAGTCAAGAAGAAGGAAAAAGAGAATGTTCGCACTTTTATCGAACGTTTTCGTCAAGCTACTTTGCAAATACCTCCAGGAGTTCCAGACTCAGCATTGGTGGACATCTGCAGGAAGAACCTTCTCTCCGTGATCTTAGTATAAACAGGACCATATCAGTTCCATGATTGGCCCTCGTTCATTATCTCAGCGGTAGCCGCGTGGGACAATAGTCAGAAGGCGCGCGATAATGGCATCATGATCTCGGCCTCTGATAAAGGCAAAAGGTCATCCTCCAACATCGACCATCCTCGGGGTACCAAGGGTAAAGAAGCTCTGGCGATCAACATGTCCAGGCAAAAGATGGTGGCTACCACGCAGACGAAACCTGGGACTTCCAGGCCCATTGAAGTGTACTCTTTCGACGACGATGATATTCCGAGCATATTCGAATGTCTCGTCAAAAGCGGCAAGATTACCCTTCCTGAGGTGAGACGGCCCAATGAGGCTGGCAGTACCAACAACCCCAAGTACTGCATCTTCTATAGGTACATACACCACCCCACAAAGGCGTGTTATATACTGAAAAGGAAGATCCATGAGCTGATCGATGCTAAGGCCATCACTCTGCGCAACAGCGAGAAGACGGTCACAGCCAACATGATCTCTCTGCAATTTGGCGATCTGCCTCCCCAAGAAATCCCGGACGGTGTTACACCTATTTCTCGGACGACGATGAACATCGTTAATCTTCCTCCAGCTATAGGTCAAAATTATGACCTGGTACCACTAACTACCCAGCGAGGCAAGATTATGTGGGTTCATCCAGATTTGTTGCCCGGGATCGAGAAAGAGACTCAAGCTACTAAAGCTAAGTCTAACAAGAACTCGAAGCACAAACCATGTCACATGGTTGCGGCAGACTCGGCATCAGAAGACGAGATCTTGGCCACTGGAACCCGTTCAGGGAGGGCTTACCTTAAGGACCATGAAGCCAGCCAGGAAGATGCACCGGCAGACGCTTCAGCGACCAAGCCGTCAGAACCAGAGCCCGCTGTACCAGGGGCCGGTCCTTCGAGACCAACTATGGCGGACAAAGGGAAGCAAAAGGAAGTACGTTTCGACAAACCTGTGAAAAACATTCAAAACAAAGGTTTAGAGAAGCCGTACAACTTCCACATCCTGGCCCAATTGGCTAATACACCAGCCAGGTTGTCTATCTTCGAACTACTCAGGCTCTCCCAAGACACTCGTCTAGCCATGAGCGAAGCACTGATGCAGGAGGAGGCATACTTGACCCAGCTCAAGTCCCCTGACAAAGAACCTGTGGCGTGTCCTCAATGCCACAGTGTGATGGAGGTGGTCCCGAATATCACTTTCACTCAAGATGACATGCTGTTAAAACATAACGGGCATGACAGGTCCCTCTATGATACCGTGTACGTCAGTTCCATGGAGGTCGACCGAATTCACATAGATCCGGGATCATCAATCAGCATCATTCTCCATAGTCTGCTTAGACCGCTGAGGATTTCTACCAGCGAATTGGCTTACACTACCACTACAATTGTGGGTTTCAACGCCAGAAAGAGTAAGCCATTTGGGAAAATTTGCCAGAGGATCCAGATCGGCAACCTCAGATCAGTGGCCACATGTTATGTCATTTATTCAGAGGTGTCCTACAACATTCTGCTGGGCAGACCTTGGATCCACGACCATAACATCGTTCCTTTAACTCTACATCAATGCTTTAAATATGTAGACACACAAGGAATAATACAAACGGAGTTTGCTGACCCAAACCCGTTTAGAGGAGTAGAATCCTACTATTCCGATGCCGTATTGTACTCTCAAGACTACAAGGAAGAGGTGAGAGCCGAAGTAGAAAAGGAATCCCACCGGGAGCCAGAAGAACTCTCTGTCGAACAATCGCTGTCAATCAAGGTGAAAGGACGGACTACTCGTCCAAAAGCCATGGAATCTATGGCAGTCCACCTGAACAAAACCAGGTCAGGAAAAGGGGGTGATCCTCTAGTGATCACTTTGAACCAGAAGCCTCCATCCTTGGTCATCAACCTTCGGCGCAGTAGGCAGCCGATCGATGTAAATGCAACCGGGAAAGAAGTTTCAGATGATAATAAACATCCTCTTTTCCAGTATATCGACGCTCAAATTCCGAACCAGGAATCCTCTCCCCAGGACGACATAGAACCTATAGCGCAAAAATTCTTGGAAGCTATAGATTCCTATTATCCGTATATGTGGGAAGTGGCATCATCATCCAATGTCACCACGACATATGGACCACATGAGGATTCTATCTTTATTGTCCCGCCTACTTGCAGCAGTCAACATTCAATAGTCTTCGGCCGCATGCGCAATAAACCGACTGTACAAGAGGATTCTCCCGACGATGACGTTGGCAAAATATATATTCACAGATACAGCCCGCAAGCTCTGAAGATCATGCAAAGTATGGGTTATAACTTGAAGCTGGAACCAGGTCTCAACTTCGGGAAAGGCAGACGAATACCGCTGCACGGAAATCCCTACTATCAGTAAACTCATTTCGGGTTAGGGTATACCACCTCCCTTGCAACTTCTGAGTCAAACGATGATGTCTTTTCATCTTCTCAAAATGGCTCAGCGCCCTCCGACTCATCTCATGCTCTCGAACGAACATTATCAGTAAATATTGTAGTGACAGATTCCTTCGAAACAGACAAACAAGAATCTGAACTGTTTGAGAAAGACGCTTGGGCTCAGCAAATTGATACACAATGGGAGTTCCACTTCGAGCAGAGAGAACCTTCCACTGAAGATAAAGTTATCCAGATTGACGTTGGGGATGAACTTTCGTCAAAGCCGATATTTATCAGTAACAATCTTTCCGAAGCAGAAAAGAAAGAAGTTATCCAGCTGATAAAAGAATATATCGACGTCTTCACATGAAATTACGAGGATATGCTGGGTCTTGATCCAAAGGTGGCTACTCATAAGCTCAATATATTGCCCGATTCGAAGCCTGTGAAGCAGCACCAACGCCGGTTCCGCCCGGGTATGATGGACGCCATCGAAGCTGAAGTCAAGAGGTTGATAGCCTGCGACTTCATCTAAGAAGAACAACATCCCGACTGGGTCGCCAATGTTGTCCCGGTCATGAAGAAAAATAGGAAAGTATGTATCTGCATCGATTACCGAGATCTGAATGCAGCCTTCCCCAAGGATGAGTTTCCTCTTACCATCACAGACGTCATGATTGACAATACATGCGGTTTCGAACGTATGTCTTTCATGGACGGATTTTCAGGATACAACCAAATCAAGATGCATCCTGAGGACGAGAAGCATACTGCCTTCCGAACACCATTGGGGGTATACTGTTATACGGTCATACCCTTCGGATTGAAGAACACCGGAGCTACGTACCAACGGGCTATGAGTAACATATTCCATGAGCATTTACGCAAGATAGTGGAGTGATACGTGGACGATGTAGCTGTCAAAAGCCACCTCAAGGGTAATCACATCCAAGACTTAAAGACAGTATTTGAATTGATGCGCCAACATCAACTCAAAATAAATCCTACAAAGTCCTTCCTGGGGGTATCTAGTGGCAAATTCCTGGGATTTATCATTACCGCCAAAGACATTCAAGTGGACCCTGATAAAGTCAAGGCCATCTTAGAAATACGACTGCCCCGTAATCTGAGAGAACTCTGGGGATTTCAAGATCGTCTGGCTTATATCCGAAGATTCATATCCAACCTCTCTGGGAGATGTCAGCCCTTTTCCCGTCTCATGAAGAAAGGTGTATCCTTCGTATGGGATGAAGCCTGTCAGAAAGCATTCGGTAACATCAAACGCTACCTCACTAGCCAGCCAGTTTTGGTGCCTCCAGTCATAGGAAGACCATTCGTGCTGTATGTTCGAGCGATAGATCATTCTCTGGGAGCTCTTCTCACGCAGAAGAACGATAAGGGCCATGAGCAGGCTATCTACTACCTCAGCAGGATGATGATCGAAACCGAATACCGGTACAACTGAGTGGAGAAAGAATGCTTGGCTCTGATGTTCGCTATCCAGAAAATGCGGCACTATGTCACAGGCCAAACCATTCACATCATCTCCAGGGTCAATCCTCTGCGGGCACTGATGAACAAGCCAAGTGTTCTTAATTCCTGACTTACAACTTGGGCAATGTTATTGACACCATATGACATGGTGTACGTCCCTCAGAAGTCCGTCAAAGGCCAAGAATTGGCTGATTTCCTAGCTGGTTATCCGATCTTGGAGGCCTCCAAGTTGTACAAGGACATTCCTGATGAATTTGCAGAGTGTAATTCCACAATGGAAGGTGATGCATGGCAATTATTCTTCGATGGTGCCTCCAGAACTGGTCTCAGGGGAAACGTGGTATCGGGAGTAGGGATTGTCCTGGTTACACCTGATAAGCTCGTCATCTATCGGGCATATTCTCTTAGCGAGCCCTGTTCTAACAGTATGGCAGAGTATAACACTCTACTAATCGGGCTCCAAGTCGCTAAAGAATTAGGCGTCGAATCTCTGGAAGCTTTCGGTGACTCTCTGCTGATCGTCAATCAAGTCAGAGGAATATATGAAGTCAGGAATCTAGACCTTATCCCCTATCACCGAGCAACGGTCGAGATAGCCATGACATTCAAAGGTTTCTTCCTAGAGCATGTACCTCGATCTCAGAATCTGGAAGCTGATGCCCTAGCCAGTCTAGCTGTAGATTTAGTTATTCCTATAAGAAGGTAGAATTCGGTAATCCTTCTTAGCAGAGATTTATTTTGTGTGAAAAACAACTTTCACATAGAATGTAGCTACGCTGTGAACACAGATCCTCCCAGGAGAGACTGGAGAAGTCCCTTTATAGACTTCGTAGCATACGGAATCTTGCCGGAGGACCCTAAGGAGGTAGTATCCGTCAAAAGACGATCATTACGCTTCTATTTCGAGGCATCCTCATAGTGTCTATATCGCCGGACCTACGACGGACTGCTATTGAGATGTCTCTCAGATGATGAGGCACAGCGGATCATCCGTGAAGCTCACGATGGCGTATGCGGAGCACATCAACCCAGGCCTAAGCTACAGGATCGCATCAGGAGAATGGGCTATTACTGGCCTACTATGATCACAGATACAATAAAGTATGCAAGACAGTGCAGAGCCTGTCAGGTCTATGCAGACTATATCCATCAACCTCCTGAACATCTACATCCTACGGTTGCGTCCTGGCCTTTCGAAGCATGTGGTATGGATATCATTGGTCCTATTCACCCGTCTTCTTCCAGGGGTCACCAGTTCATACTAGCCATCATGAATTATTTCTCCAAATGGGCAGAGATGATCCCTCTTGCTGAGGTGAAGGCATCTAATATGATCAGCTTCATCAAGCATCACGTCATTTATCGCTTTGGGATACCCCAGAGAATAATTCATGACAATGGGCCTCAATTCATCAGCCAAGCATTTCATCGATTTTGCGATAAAAATTAGATATAAAATATGTCCTCTACGACATATAATCCAGCGGCTAATGGTTTGGCGGAAGCTTTCAACAAAACCATTATTAAGCTCTTAAAAAAGTTCGTCTCTTCGAACAAGAGGGATTGGAATGAGAAGCTGGAAGAATGTCTCTGGGCATACCGCACGACGGTACGAGCACCGACAGGTTATACCCCATTCTTACTGGTTTACGGGAGCGAAACAGTCCTCCCCATCGAGATTCAGATTCTGTCACTCAGGATAGCCGTGGCTAATGAGTTGACTCAAGAAAAGAACGACCTTTTAAGGTTTCAAGAGCTAGAAGGATTTGACGAGAAACGCCTCCAAACTCAACAGCGCATCGCGTTCTACCAAGCACGCATTTCCAGAGCTTTTAATCAAAAAGTAAAGGAAAGAGTGTTCAAAGTCGGTGAGCTAGTCTTAGCTGTGAGAAAGCCGATAATTCTTACTCACAGGAGTAAGGGCAAATTCCAGCCCAAATGGGAAGGCCCTTATGTGATCGAGACAACGTTCTCAAACGGCGGTTACAGGTTAGCCAAGCCTAATGGAGACCTGTTAATGGCTCCTATCAATGGCAAATTCCTAAAAAGGTACTATGCTTAACCTACTTTGCTCAAGTAAAATATGGCAGAAACCTCATTCAGACAAAACTACTTCCAAAACGAAACTAGTTGGATCGTATTCTATCATGGTCATATTACCTCTGAATAGATATATCTGGCTAAACCTGTCATTTATATTCCAAAATGATAGGTCCACAAATTCAGATGAAAGCCTCTTTATTATTCCTAAAAAAGAGCAAAAGTACATTGAAAAGCAAAAATACATCATGAAGGGGGAGTAGTCAGGTCACGAAGCTGCTGCGCTAGTGCGGCCATATTCTCAGTCTTGGAATCTAAGACATCAGCGCGAGCCCGCTCCAGCCGTGCCTCATCGTTGCTCAAGAGGGACAGTTCGGCCCTAGCCCAAAGAAAACCAGCACGGGCGACTCCGGTACGCGCCAGGTTCTGTTGTGCTACGCCCAATCGGCCATCCGCCACAGCTAGAGCTTCCGACGACTGAGAAGCCCACTCCTTTGCTTGAGCTAGTTTTGTTTCCAGCCTACGGACCCTTGCTACATTCCCTTCATGCTTGGCCTGGCACTTCATTTGAAGAGCAATGGCCTCCTCCAGGACGGCTTTTCCTTCATCCATCTCCTGCTGATGTGTCTGGATGGATTTATTTAGGCCTGCCATCTTTTCGACAAGCCGCGTAGTCATGGAGTCGTATCTAGCCTGGACCAGATCTTCAACACTGTCTTGAGCTTGCTGCAAGTATTCGTTAATGGGTTGCTCCAAACCAATAACTATCTCCTCCAGCGCGTCAGCTACCCCAGTGTCGTTGAATTCGCAGATCGGCACTATAGAGGCCCGGGAGGCTCTCCTCAGTGACGCAAAGCCCAAATTCTTCTCCAACACCATTGATATTAACATTTTCAAGGTGGCATAGAAGATACGAGTGTACTGCTAGGTCACAGCAGCTAGATTCGAATGGACGCTGGGAGTGGCCGTGATAGTGGCGAGTCCCCCTCCAAGAACAACCGCAGACAATGTTGCCACGGTCGTCGCCTCAACAGGAGGTGCGACAAAAGAAGAAGCGCCAACACCGGACGAAGTAACCGGGGTACTCAAAGGAGGTATTGTCGCAATGACAAGCTCGTCCTCCTCTTGAGATATCGGAATCTCTTCGACAGGCAAGCCGGCACCCGAAGATGTCTTCTCTTCAAAATCAGGCACCTCCGTGTCGCCGCCAGGATCTGACACAGAGCCAAAGGGCGCATCTACACTGCCCTCCCCGAAGATGTCTTCCCCTGAATAGAAGACAAAAGGAAGTTAATATCAGCATGACGTTAATTTTCCTAAAAGAAGAGGCATGAAAGACGATATTTACCCATGGCCAATGGTGTATATGATGTGTCCGCGGCCAATACAGCTAAATTATTCCTTAATAATGCTAGGTAAGCTGTCATACCTGGAGAAGGGGGTGCTCTAAGGAGCACTGGCGATGCTCTTCCAGGTCCTCGTCAAATTCGAACCAAGGTTCATCGGCTGGAATCTCGTTGGGCGCACCTACAGACGCGGCAGGGGTCTCACCCGGTGCTGATCCGGATAAAGATATCCTCATTTGGCTCGGCCCCGAAGGTGATCTCGTTCCACTACCTGAAGCGGTAGCAGCAACAGCAGCCTTCAACAGGAATTCTCCGGCGCCGACAGCCGGGACTGTCGAGGTCCCCTCTCTAAAAGGCAAGGAATCTCCAATCAAAGAATCATCCCCAACATGGGGAGATGCAGGCTCATTTCTAGGAGCCTCAATACCAGGAATCCGGAGGGGACGAGTAACCGTCTTCTTCTTCCTCTTGCGAGGGGAAGTCTCCATCTGAGTAGGAGCCCTTCGCTTTCCAGAGATCACTAAAGGCCCTGCAGGCAGAGGTACTTTACCCCTCGATACCTCCAACAGAGGCTCATCTGGAGTGACAGACACCCCACCCTCGTCAGAAGAAACCGAGGGGACTTCGACTCTTCCCCCAGACTTGGAAGAAGGCACCCTAAAACTTTCATGCATATCAAAATCGCGATGGAAGGTGTTGGTAGCCATATAGAACTGGGCATACGAGTGGAGAATGCGCAGCTCCGTGGAGAGTGAAAGGACGGGCATGGTAAAATTTGCCTTAGTGCAACCCATGATAAAATATCGCCATCAATGAGTCCGCCCCGGGACCTGAAGCTGGTGACGGCATTGCCCACATGTAACTGGTCGTATCCGAATTGCCTGACAAACCTACTAGGCAGGTAGGGCTCGAAGAAGCAATGGTCTTCACTCCTGTACAGTAGGTGGGAAGGTCTAATGTAGATCAACCAATTAAAAGACTCGGAAGAAAGAACGGTCTTCCCGTCGCCTACGTCCTGAAGTCTGATCCCCTGCTGATTGAGATGAATAGGGGGAACAGTATAGAAGAGCTTCCAGCTGTGACTAAGATTCAGCGCCCGCTGACAGTCTATAATTTTGGTCACGTTCCAGGAGGATTTCTGGTAGTTCAACAAGAAACTAGCCCCCGAACTACTGCCAGAGCCGGGAGACATAACCCTGGGGTTATGAAGAATTAACCATCCCATCAGATACAGGTATGGTAATTCTACCCTGGGAAAGCTATCACGTCGAGTTTCATCGGCGAGCAGCCCGTCAGTCATGGCCCTCAGGCCAGCTTGAATGCGGCACACCATGGCAGGGAGCAAGCCCAGTCTTGCCCCGAATACCAGACACACTGCAGGCCATAGCGTGTTACGGTAAATGCAGTCCGTAGATGCGATGCTGGGTACCACCAGTCGGCGCAGCCATATGGAGAGAAAGCCAGCCAGTTGAGCTTCCCTGGACAGAGGCCTGCGGCAACGCCTCAAATAACTATAGGTCTTAGTGCCTACAGGATACTTTCCCACCCCTTCGTCGAGGATCCAGTCCGGAGCCCTAGCATCTTCCATGAGATCGTCAACTACCTGAGAATTAAGCACGCTTAGAGGATTCAAAGGCAGATCCTTGCCTTCGAATACCTTCTCCGGCTTAGCAGTCCTGGACCGATGAAAGAAGAGGTAGGACGTCCATTTAATGATGTGAGCCAAATCTGAAGGCTCGTCATAAAAAGTGGTACAAGCAAGATAGTGGCACATCAGCTCCTGATATACTTCCACTACCTGAGGGTCTGAATCCCCCAGCTCCCGGTTCGTGGGAACATACTCTTCATATGGAGTATCCCCCATCGGGAGTCTCGAGATCTTTGCCATCTCTTGGAGGGCAATCCCAACTCTCCCAGTGGAGTGGTAAAAGTCCCGATGAGCGAGATATATTGCTCCATCAGTGCCAGAAAGAGGTTGGGGTTGAGAGGCAACCCAACACTGGTGGCACTCACAGCTGCAAACAGACCAATGCTCTCCAGCTCGATCTAAAAATTCTTCAGGGCCCAATCAGCTAAGCGAGCCCATCGAAGATTTGTGGGGGTGATCCACCCGCCAGTCCGAGGGTTCACCTTGAGGTATACTCCCCCGCACCCTATGAAATCATTACAAAAACTCGGTAGTTGGACCGGCTGGATCACTAAACTGTCTTCACTCGGGACACTGCCTGGGTATAGTCTCATGAACATCGTCATATTGCCGGTAGGGCAGCTGACAAACGACCCCTGGTCAGCTCCTTTCAGATGAAATATCTTCCCCGGCCTGCCATGAAGATCAGGAGTCAGCGTCCACGACATCCTCCTAGGATATGTAGCATGGAAGAATGCCGAGATGGGATAGTCTTTCGACATCTTGGGCAGATACAAAACCAAGCTCCCGGTAGGAAGACCCAGAGTTCTTTCTTGGGCTTCGTCTGGGACTGCTTGTCAATCATGTCCCCGAAGAGGAAGGCCGACTTTATGTATTGGTCCCCATCTATGTAAGTCAGGGGCTCTCCGTTGATCATGTTCAGCAGCGTTCGCTCACCCTGAGCCGATATCAAAATTTCCCTTCCTTCAGGATACTGGGGCCCGGAGATAGGAAATATCACGTGCGACAGATCCTCCAGATAGTTGGAGTGCAACATCCCGGTGGCAGAGCCCATCACATCGGCTAGCGGAGACACGTACAAGTTAACTGCAAAATGCAAAGAAAACAAGTTAGTTTCTATAATCTTGCAGCATATACAAAAAAATCAATGGTCTGTGCTTTACGCCAAGACTATAAAAACTTGATTATTATGCTGGAATCCCATTCCAAGGCATAAAATTCAAGACTGGCGGTATACGCCAAAATTTGAGTTATTACGTCAGAATTTCCATCCCTGCGTGACACTCAAATTATATAGTATACGCCAAATTTTGACAGTCAAAGCTTTTACGCCAGACTACAAAAATATAGAGTTTTTGCGCTGACACATTAGAAATATGGGCGTAAAAGATAAAACATCTCTGTGAATCATCTTCCTCGAAGAGGCTATCAGCACAAAAGATGACCTAGCGCGTTCACGTACAACGTGTGCGAAGGATTTTTAGTCGTTCTTTTTTCATCCCAAAAGCTCTACCTTTAAGGCCGGGTGCACTGCTAGTCGGCGGAATACTTCGTTCAGAATGAAGCTCGTCGTGACCGACGGAAGTCGCCCCCGATTGAGCAGAAGAACGAGAAGAAGAAGCAGCCTTCTTTCCCTTAGAGGAGGAGACTTGTTTCAAAGCCATTACTGGAGACTTTGAAGACTCGGAGAAGAAACTAAGAAAAACTCGAACAGACAAATGCTTTCTTTCGCAGAAGACGGATGAAAAGTTTTTCTCTCAGAAACTTGGGGTATATATAGAGTTTGGATGGACTCCTCGAATCCTGAACCAAATCTCACATTTAATATCTGGTTATGATTGGGGACTACGTCAGCCTATTTACTCAGAGAAGGCGGACAGTCAGCGAATTTGAAAAGTTTTCGTGCGAAGAAGATTCGCGGTTTTTACGCTAAAGAGCTTTCTACGCTCGACAGCTACGGATCTACAGTTTTACGCTCATAGGCTACTAGTCTATGGTTTTATGCCCGGATGCTTTTTTGCTCGGTAGCGTTTTACGTTCGAGAGGCTACGAACCTACGACTTCGCGCTCAGAAGCTACAAATCTATGATCTCACGCTCGGTGGTATTTAGTTTACGCTCAGAGGCAACAGATCCACGACTTCACGTTCGGAAGATTTTTATTTCAGAAGCTACGAATCTACAGTTTTTACGCTAAGGAGCTTTCTACGCTCGACGGCTACGGATCTACGGTTTTACTCTCACAGGCTACTATTCTATGGTTTTTCGCCCGGATGCTTTTATGCTCGGTAGCGTTTTACGCTCGAGAGGCTACGAACCTACGACTTCACGCTCAGCAGCTATAAATCTATAATCTCATGCTCGGGGGCGTTTAGTTTACGCTCAGAGGCAAAAAACTTATGATTTTACACTCCACGACTTTCCGCATATCTAAGAAATGCGCAGGCCAGTACAGTACATCTGAACAATTCTCAAGGCGGTCAATTACAGGAGTTCACACAGAAGATACTCCTCCTTGACCTCAAAATATCCCAAGTACCCAAGGCATACAGAGTTCAAACATTGAAAGTTACTCTTCTTCATGGGTCGATTCGAAGTTCATCCAGAATCTAGTTTGAATATTTTGTCTCAACGGTACAAGATGGTGACTCAGTTTTTAAACAGCCAGTTCTCGCCCTGTTCCAAGGGATTTTCGAGAAATCATTCTTGAAGATGACGGTATGAACAAAAATTCTGTTTATCAGAAGTAAAAATAGTTCAGAATTCTACGCGGTTCCTCATTTCTAACAGCAGGACAGTTCGAACACTCGACTGCTAAAGCGGCTTTCTGCACATCCTTAGTTATGCATAAAAGACAGGACATAACCTAACACTCTTTCTAAACAGAGTCGGTGTAAAGTATCATACGTGTCGAAGCTACACATATTCAGACTTCACAGCAAAGTATGGCAAGATGATCATATGCGAAGAAGAAGACGATCTTATTAAAATCATGATTACATATGAGGGAAATCCAGTCTACAAGGGTTTTTTCTCCATTTTTGTGGTTACATATGAGAAAAATCCCATCTACAAAGGGTTTCTCATTTTCATTTGAAGATCGTGCCCATAATCTGTTCTGCCAGGTTCTCGCATGGGCAAAATTCTTTATCCATCTTCTCCAGCAATCAGTCGGTGACCACAAACTGACTGACATATGATCAACGGCGGGAGAATACAAAACTGGGCCTAGACCTATCCTCCAATACGAGGAAGCAGGGTAAATCTGCTTTCCTACGTCCAGCGCCGTGACAGATTGAGTTGAGATATTTCACCCAACTCAATCTCGGATAGCAGCCAGTTTGCCCGCTCTCGTCCGCAAGTAACGGGAGAAGGTACCTCTTGCAAGCGGTGTGGTCTTATACGACCCTTCCTCTCTCCCGAAGAACCATCATACAAAGTTGATGATTATCCCGAGCAAAGGAGGTTATGATATCCTTCCATGATCCATCGTTGCGAAGGACATTTGCTCAAAGATGCCGTCTTTTTTGGCTCCTTACATGCTGGAAGAACATGGTCTCCTTCTTTCTCAGGTTAATTCGACGAACTCCGGCCATCATCTCTATGTGGTAAAAGAAATATGGGAAGAACAGGTTAACTCCTCAGCCTTTTTATAGGCGAAAGAGATCACACCGATCCCCGATAAACTCTGCCATAAAGTTATTCTTGAAAGAACGTGTCAGACTTGACCGTTTCAGGCTTCATTCAGAGCATTTCAAATTCTGAGGAATGGTTCATGCTTCATTCAAAGCGTTTCAAATTACGAGAAATTTAAAAGCTTTGATGGGGGTCTTGTAGAAGCATGAAAAATATGCCGGATAGCTCTACACAGCATGTTGATATAGGGCAGCATAAACAGAGGACCTCAAAGCCATCAAACGTGCAACAGAGCTTTTTTGCTGGGCACGGTGTAAAATATAGGCTCAAGGACCATCCGCGTAATGCAATAGGTCCAAGCTGCTTCAGCGTAAAAAGGGTGCTACATCGCCTTTATGGCGTAAAACTCATCCACTTTCAATGCAGCATTGAAGTGTACAAGGGACGCTTCGTATTCTTCGAAATGAACCTATCAGATCATGTAATGAACCTGACGTCTGGGCTCCTGACAAAGAGTACTTCACGACAACCCAAGCCACGGCTATAATGATAGCGCGGTACTGCAACCCAGGCTGTCATTTACTGTCATTTCCTTGGTGTAGAACGCTTCTACGCATACAAAGGAGTACGCCGCCCAGTTTTACACAGGCAGATATGAGCTGTTTACGCTCCGCAGAAGACAAACAGCCTGCTACGTCAAAAGCTGCTCTTCGTACAGGGCTTGAGGCACGTCTCTACATTTAATGCGCAGAGCGGTGACAGGTTCTCAAGGCACGTCTCTGCATTTAATGCACCGAATACTGACAGATGCCCGAGGCACGTCTCTGCATTTTATGCGTAGAAGGGTGGCAGACCTTCAAAATACGCCTCTGCATTTAATGCGCAGGATAATGGCGGATCTCTGCATTTAATGTAGAATATTTGATTAAATGTCACCGAACCGTCGTCTAGTGACATTCCCTTTGCGCCAACTGCTCTTACGCATACAAGGGATACACTGCCCAATTTTACACTGGCAGACGTGAGCTTCTTATGCTCCGCAGAAGGCAAACAGACCGCCACATCAGTAGTTACTCTTCGTACAGAATTCGAGGCGCGTATCTGCATTTAATGCACAAAATGATGGCAAATCTTAAAGACAAACCTCTGCATTTAATGCGCAGGATGGGGGCAGATCTCTGTATTTAATGCAAGAGATTTGATTATATCTCCAAGAGCCGTAATTCCGGCTAAAACGTCTACATCATCCCGGCTTCTACGCCTGCTCGGCTTCTATGCCCACTCGGCTTCTACGCCTGCTCGGCTTCTATGCCCACTCGGCCTCTATGACCACTCGGCTTCTACGCCTACTCGTCTTCTATGCCTACTTGGCTTCTACGCCTACTCGGCTTCTATGCCTACTTGGCTTCAATACCATGGTGACAGTTATTGGCTTCTACGCCAACCTCTTCTACACAAGGGATAACTACCTACGTGGCTTCTACGCCATGATCTTCGCAGCAGATATACGCATTTTGTCCCTTAGTTGGACACGCGTCACATGCTCACTCAAAAGGTCATATATACGCAGGCATTGGTTATTTTAAACTGTAGTATAAAAGGATGCTGTACTTTCCACTATTCAGTTTCTACGCCGACTGTGTGGTCACTGTCAGTAAAAACTCTATAAATAGAGACCTCTATCAAAAGAGGAAGGAGGTCGGAAGAAACTGGTCAAAAAATTAAAGATCGAACGATCGAAAATTGGTCAAGGAATCCAGTATCAGACCCAAGGTCAAAAGGTAGAAAATTAGAGGTCGAGAGAGAGAGAGAAGAATCCAGAGCTCAGACAAAGAGAAGGGATCAACGACTTTGGCATCGGGCATCCACCCTCTTTAGCAACCTTCGAAGCTGCTTTCTGTCTTCCTCGGCACTTCTTCAACATCGTGTGGTCCAAGAGCTAAAGTGATCGACTGCAGATCAGGCACCTATAGCAATATTTACCAAGATTAAATAAATTGTACTTAGACATCCTCGTATAGGATTAAATTATACAATCTTGTTTGTAAACACCAAAGAAAAGGCGTGTTTTTGTATAAGACCTCATTTTCCATATTCTCTCTCGTTTATTATCCGAAACAGCCGAGTGGGCGTAGAAGCCGAGTGGGCGTAGAAGATAGCTGATCCTCCTCCCCTGACTGAGGCCTTGAGCGAATTTTGGACCGAATAGCCTTAATACGCGCCAATGCAAATGTGGCCTGAGTTGACGTATTCCAAGGAGATAGCGTACAGCGTGCTCCCATAGCTGAGAATAGCCTGATGGCGTAATGTGCCAAAGTGATGATGTGGACGTTTTAGCCAAAATTATGGCTATTGGAGATATAATCAAATCTCTTGCATTAAATACAGAGATCTGCCTCCATCCTACGTATTAAATGCAGAGGCGTGTCTTCGAAGATTTGCCATCATTCTGTGCATTAAATACAGATACGTGCCTCGAACCCTGTACGAAGAGCAACTGATGACGTGGCAGTCTGTTTGTCTTCTGCGGAGCGTAAGAAGCTCACGTCTGCCTGTGTAAAACTAGGCAGCTTATTCCAGAGACGTGTCTCAAAGATTTGCCATCATTCTGTGCATTAAATGTAGATATGCGCCTCGAGCTCTGCCATCACTGTGCGCATTGAATGTAGAGACGTGCCTCGAGCTCTACCATCACTCTGCGCATTAAATGCAGAGATGTGCTTCGAGCTCGGCCATCACTTTATGCATTAAATGTAGAGATGTGCCTCGATCTCTGCCATCACTCTGTACATTAAATGCAGAGACGTGCCTCGAGCTCTGTACGAAGAACAGCTTTTGACATGGCAGTCTGTTTGTCTTCTACGGAGCGTAAGAAGCTCACGTCTGCCTGTGTAAAACTAGGCAGCGTATTCTCTTGTATGATTAAAAGTAGTTTACGCCAAGGAAATGGCAATAAACGACAGCCTGGGTCGCTGTGCTGTGCCATCATTATAGTCATCGTCTGGGTAGTCGTGCAGTACTCTTTGTCAGGAGTTCAGACATCAGGTTTACTGCATAATTTTGATAGGTTCATTTTGTTGAATACGAAGCGTTCCTCGTACACTTCAATGCTGCATTAAAGGGGATGAGTTTTTATGCCATAAAGGCGATGTAGCACCCTTTTTATGCTGAAGCAGCCTGGACATACTACATTACGCGGATGGTCTTTGAGCTTATATTTTATGCTGTGCTCAGCGAAAAAGCTCTGTTTGCACGCCGGTTGCTCTGAAGTCATCTTTTTACGCTGCCCAGCCTCAACATGCTGCGTATAGCTATCCAGCGTATTTTTCATGCTTCTACAAGACGCCCTTCAAAGCCTTTAAAATCCTCATAATTTGAAATGCTTTGAATGAAGCATGAAACGGTCAAGTCTGACATGTTCTTCAAGGCTGACTTTTTGGCAGATTACTAGGGATTTGTTGGGATTGGGTGCGTTCTCTTTTGCCTATATAAAGGCTGAGGAGTTAGCCTGTCCTTCCCACATTTCCTTCACCACACAGAGATGATGGCCGGAGTTCATCGGGTCAACTTGAGTGAGAAGAAGACCATGTTCTTCCAGCATGTAAGGAGCCAAAAAATATGGCATCTTCGAGCAAATATCCTCTACAACGATGGATCATGGAAGGATATCATAGCCTTCTTTGCTCGGAATAATCAGCAACTTTGTATGGCGGTTCTTCAGGAGAGAGGAAGGGTCTCATTTGACCACACAGCTTGTAAGCTGTATCTTCTCCTGTCGTTCCTGGATGAGAGCAGACAAACTAGCTTTGTCCTCGAGTATTGAGTTGGGTGAAATACCTCAACTTAATCTGTCATGGCGTACAGAGGATAGGATCTGCATAATTTATGCAGGCCCAGTTTTGTATCCTCCCGCCATTTATCATTTTCTTGTTAGTCGGTTGCGAAAACCGACTAACTGCTGGAGAAGATGGATGAAGATCTCCACCCATGCGAGAACCTGGCAGAACAGACTCTGGGGTGGCCTTCCGACGATGACGAGGAAATACTTTGTAGACGGGATTTCTCTCATATGTAATCATGAAAATGAAGAAAAACCCTTTGTAGACTGGATTTCCCTCATATGTAATCATGATTTTAATAAAATCGTCTTTCTTCTGGGCATATGATTATCTGCCATATACTTTGCTACGAAGTCTGAATATGTGTAGCTTCGACACGTCTGGTAACTTTACGCCGACTCTGATAGAAAGAGTGCTAGGTCCCGTCCTGTCTTTTACGCATAACTAAGGATGCGCAGAAAGCCGCTTAGCATTCGAGTATTCGAACTATCATGCTGTTAGGAATGAGGAACCGCGTAGAATTCTGAACTGTCACTTCTGATAAATAGAATTCTTGTTCAGACAATCATCTTCAAGAATGATTTCTCAAAAATCCCTTGGAACAGGGCAAGAAATAGGTGTCAAAAACTGAGTCGCCATCTTGAACTATAGATGAAATATTCAGACTGGATTCTGGATGAACTTCCAATCGACCCAAGGAGAAGAGTCATTTTCAATGTTGAACTCTGTATGCTTCGAGTACTTGGGATATTTTGAGGTCAAGAAGGAGTATCTTCTGTGTGAACTCTTGCAATTGACTGCCTTGAGAATTATTCAGATATATGCGTACTCTGGCCTGCGTATTTTCAAATATGCAGAAAGTCATAGATCTGTAACTGTAGATGAGCGTAAAATCATAAGTTCGTAGCCTCTCGAGCGTAAAAGTTGTTGAGCATGAGAGCATCCGTGCGTAGAAACTGTAGATTTGTAGCTTCTGAAAAGGAAATTTTCCGAGCGTGAAGTTGTGGATCTGTTGCCTCTGAGCATAAAAGCCACCGAGCGTGAAATCATAGATTTGTAGCTGTTGAGCGTGAAGTCGTAGGTTTGTAGCCTCTCGAGCGTAAAAGCTACCGAGCATAAAAGTATTCGGGCATAAAACCATATACTTATAGCCTGTGAGCGTAAAACTGTAGATCTGTAGCTGTCGAGCGTAGAAAGCTCCTTATCGTAAAAATTACGAATCTGTTTTGCACGAAAACTTTTTGAATTCGCTGACTGTCCGCCTTCTCTGAGTAATAGGCTGACGTAGTCCCCAATCATAACCGAATATTAAATATGAGATTTGGTTCAGGATTCGAGGAGTCCATCCGAACTCTATATATACCCCAAGCTTTTCAGAGAAAAACTTTTCATCTGTCTTTTGCAAAAGAAAGCCTTCATCCGTTCGAGTTCTCTCCTTCGTCTCCGCTCCGAGCATTCAGAGCTTTCAGCAATGGCCCCGAAACCGATCTCCTCCTCTAAGGGAAAGAAGACTGACTCTTCTTCTCGCTCTTCTGCTCAAGCGAGAGCGACTTCCGTCGGGCAAGGCGAGCTTCATTCTGAGCGAAGTATCCCGCCGACGAGCAGTGCAACCGGCCTTAAAGGTAGAGCTTTTGGGACGAAAAAGAACGACTGAAATCCTTGGCATATATTGTACGTGACCGCGCTAGGTCATCTTCTGTGCTGATAGCCTCTTCGAGGAAGATGATGCACAGAGATGTTTCATCTTTTATGCCCATATTTCTAATGTGTCAGCGCAAAAACTCCATATTTTCACAGTCTGGCATAAAGTACAGACTTTCAAAACTTGGCGTATACCATAAAATTTGAGTGTTACGCTTCTGGATGACATTCCGGCGTAACAACTCAAATTTTGGCAGTTTGGCGTAAAACACAGACTGTCAAAACTTTGCGTATACTGCCAGTCTTGAATTACCATACCTGTATTTGATGGGATGGTTAATTCTCCATAACCCCAGGATAGAATTAAACTCGGCGTGATAGCTTTCCCAGGGTAGAATTACCACACCTGTATTTGATGGGATGGTTAATTCTCCATAACCCCAGGGTGATATCTTCCGGCTCTGGCAGTAGTTCGGGGGGTAGTTTCTTGTTGAACTACAATAATTCCTCCTGGAACGTGACCACAGTTTTAGACTGTCGGCGGGTACTGAACTTCAGTCACAGCTGGAAGCTTTTCCGTACTATCCCCTCTGTACATCTCAATCAACAGGGGATCAGACTTCAGGATATAGACGAAGGGAAGACCGTTCTTTCTCTTGATGCTTTTAATTGGTTGGTGTGCATTAGACCTTCTCATCTACTGTATAGAAGTGAAGACCATTGCTTCTTTGAGCCCTACCTGCCTAGTCGGTTTGCCAGGCAGTTTAGGTACGACCAGTTGGACGTGGGCAATGTCGTCACCAACTTCAGGTCGAGGGGCGGACTCATTGATGGAGCGAGAGGATGGCAATACTTTATCATGGGTTACACTGGAGCAATTTTTACCGTGCCCGTCATTTCACTCTCTATGGAGCTGCGCATTCTCCACTCATATGCCCAGTTCTATGTGGCAACCAACACCTTCCATCACAATTTTGATATGCATGGAAGTTTTAGGATGCCCTCTTCCAAGCCTGGGGAAAGAGTCAAAATCCCCTCAGTTTCTTCTGACGAGGGTGAAGATTCCGTTAATCCAAATGAGCCTCTGTTGGCGGTACCGAGGGGTAAAATACCTCCGCCTGCAGGGCCTCTGGTAATCTCTGGGAAGCGAAGGGCTCCTGATCCGAAGGAGACTTCCCCTCGCAAGAGGAAGAAGAAGACGGTTACTCGTCCTTTCAGTATTCCCGGCAATGAGGCTCCTAGAAGTGAGCCTGCTTCTTCCCCTGTTGGGGATGATTCTTTGATTGGAGGTTCCTCGCCTTTTAGAGAGGGAACCTCGACAGTTCCGGCTGGCGGTGCCGAAGAATCTCTGCTGGAGGCTGCTGTCGCTGCTACCGCTTCAGGTAGTGGAACAAGATCGCCTTCGCGGCCGAGCCGAATAAGGATATCTTTATCCAGGTCAGCATCGGGAGAAACCCCTGCCGTGTTTGTAGGTGCACCTAGCGAGATTCTACCTGGTGAACCTCGAGTGGATCTCGGCAAAAATTTGAAAGAGTACCTGCCGATGTCAGTTAGTACACCCCCTTCTCCAGGTATGACAGCTTGCCTAGCATCATTAAGAAATGATTTAGCTGTACTGGCCGCAGACGGGACATATACACCATCGGCCATGGGTAAATGTCGTCTTTATGCCACTTTTTAGAAAAGTTAACATTATTTCGATATTAACTTCCTTTTGTCTTCTTTTCAAGGGAAGACATCTTCGGGGAGGGCAGTGTTGATGTGCCTTTTGGCTCTGTATCGGCTCCTGGCGATGACATGGAGGTGCCCGACTTCGAAGAGGAAACATTTTCGGTTGTCGGCTCACCCGAAACGCTTTCGATATCTCACGAGGAGGGTGAGCCTGTTATTGCAACAATGCCTCCTTTGAGTATGCCGGTCACTTTGTCCGGTGTTGGCGCATCTTCTTTTATCGTACCACCAGTTGAGGCGACGGCTGTGGCAACATCGTCTGCGATCGTTCCTGGAGAGAGGTTTGTCAATATCGCATCCACTCCCAGCTTCATTCGGATCTGGCTATGCTGACTGAGCAATATACCGATATCTTCTACACCACTATAAAAACATTGATATCAATGGTGTTGGAGAAGAATCTGAGCATTGAGTCTCTGAGGAGGTCCTCCCAGTTCGCAATAGTGCCGATCAGGGACTTTAACGACACTGGGGTAGCTGATACACTGGAGCAGATAGTTAATGGTTTGGAGGAACCCATTAACGAGTATCAGCAGCTATCTTAAGGCAGCATTGACAACCTGGTTCAGGCTAGGTTCGACTCCTTGACTACAGAGCTTGCTGAACAGATGGAAGGCCTAAATAAATCCATCCAGACACATTAGTAGGAGATGGATGAAGAAAAAGCTGTCTTGGAGGAGGTCGTTCCTCTTCAAACGAAGTGCCGGGCCGAGCATGAAGGGAATGTAGCGAGGGTCCACAAACTGGAAGCAAAACTTGCTCAGGCAATGGAGTGGGCTTCTCAGTCATCGAAAGCTCTAGATGTAGTGAATGGTCGACTGGGCCTAGCTCATCAGAACTTGGCGCGTGCAGGAGTTGCCCGTGCTGGTTTTGTTCGGGCTAGATCCGAATTGTCCCTCCTAAGCAATGACGAGGCACGGCTGGAGCGGGCCCGCGCTATTGTTTTGAGCTCCAGGACTGAAAAGATGACCGCGCTGGCACAGCAGATTTGCAACCTGATCGCTCCTCCCAAATGATGTACTTTTTTGCTTTCCAATATAATTTTGCTCTTTCTGGAAATAATAAAGAGGCTTTCATCTGACTTTGTGGACCCATCATTTTGTAATATAAATGACAGGTTTGGGTGAGAGTAATATCAGAGGTAATATGGACGTGATATACTCTCGATAAGTTTTAGTAGGACATATCTATTCAGAGGTTATATGGACATGATAGAATACGCTTCAACTAAAATTTGTACACAAAACACTATCAGAGGTAATATGGACGTGATAGGTCTTGAAGTTCTAAATTAGTTAAACATATCTATTCAGAGGTTATATGGACCTGATAGAATACGATCCAACTAGTTTCGTTTTGGAAGTAGTTTTATTAGAATAGGTTTTTTGCCCTATTGCACTAGAGCAAAGAATGTTAAGCATAATACCTCTTTAGGAATTTGCCATTGATAGGAGCCATCAATAAGTCTCCGTTAGGCTTGGCTAACCTGTAAGCCTCGTTTGAGAAAGTCGTCTCGATCACATAAGGGCCTTCCCATTTGGGCTGGAATTTACCCTTACTCCTGTGGGTAAGAATCATCGGCCTTCTCACAGCTAAAACTAGCTCGCCAACTTTGAACACCCTTTCCTTTACTTTTTGGTTAAAAGATCTGGAAATGCGTGCCTGGTAGAACGCGATGCGCTGTTGAGCTTGGAGGCGTTTCTCGTCTAATCCTTCTAACTCTTAAGGCCTTAACAGGTTATTCTTTTCTTGAGTCAACTCATTAGCCACTGCTATCCTGAGTGACGGAATTTGGACTTCGATGGGGAGGACTGCTTCGCTCCCGTAAACTAATGAGAATGGGGTGCAACCTGTCGGTGCTCGTACCATTGTGCGGTATGCCCAGAGACATTCTCCTAGCTTTTCATTCCAATCCCTCTTGTTCGAAGAGACAAACTTTTTTAAGAGTTTAATAATGGTTTTGTTGAAAGCTTCCGCCAAACCATTAGCAGCAGGATTATATGCCGTAGAGGCCACATTTTGTATCCGATTTTTATCGCAAAATCGATGAAATGCTTGGCTGATGAACTGGGGTCCATTGTCATAAATTATCCTTTGGGGTATCCCAAAGGGATAAATGACATGATGCTTGATGAAGCTGATCAAATTAGATGCCTTCATCTCAGCAAGAGGGATCGCCTCTGCCCATTTGGAGAAATAATCCTTGATGGCCAGTATGAACCGGTGACCTCTGGAAGAAGACAGGTGAATAGGACCAATGATATCCATATCCCATGCTTCGAAAGGCCAGGATGCAACCGTAGGATGTAGATGTTCAAAAGGTTGATGGATAAAGTCTGCGTGGACCTGACAGGCTCTGCATTGTCTTGCATACTTTATTGCATCTGTGATCATAGTAGGCCGGTAATAGCCCATTCTCCTTATACGATCCTGTAGCTTAGGACCGGGTTGATGCGCTCCGCATACGCCATCATGAGCTTCACGGATAATCCGTTGTGCCTCATCATCGGAGAGACATCTCAATAGCAATCCATTGTAGGTCTGACGATATAGACATTGTGAAGATGCATCAAAATAGAAGCGTAATGATCGTCTTTTGACGGATATTGCTTCTTTAGGGTCCCCCGGCAAGATTCCGTATGCCACAAAATCTATAAAGGGACTTCTCCAGTCTCTCCTGGGAGGACCGGTGTTCACAGCGTAGCTGCGTTCTATATGAAAGTTGTTTTTCACACAGAATAAATCTCTGTTAAGAAGGATCACCGAATTCTGCCTTCTTATAGGAGTAGCTAAATCTACAGCTAGACTATCAGCTTCCAGATTCTAAGATCGAGGCACATGTTCTAGGAAGAATCCTTTGAATGTCATGGCTATCTCAACCGTTGCTCGGTGATAGGGGATGAGGTATGGATTTTGGACTTCATATATTCCTCTGACTTGATTGACGATCAGCAGAGAATCACCGAAAGCTTCCAGAGATTCGACGCCCAATTCTTTAGCGACTTGGAGCCCGATTAGTAGAGCGTTATACTCTGCCACATTATTAGAACAGGGCTCGCTAAGAGAATATGCTCGGTAGATGACGAGTTTATCAGGAGTAACCAGGATAATCCCTACTCCTGAAACCACGTTTCCCCTGGGACCAATTCTGGAGGCACCATCGAAGAACAGTTGCCATGCATCATTTTCCATTACGGAATTACATTCTGCAACTTTGTCGGGAATATCCTCGTACAATTTGGAGGTCTCCGGGATCGGATGAGCAGCTAGGAAGTCAGCCAACGCTTGGCCTTTGATGAACTTCTAAGGGACATACACCATGTCATACGGTGTTAATAATATCGCCCAAGTCACGAGTCAGGAGTTAAGAACACTTGGCTTGTTCATCAATACCTGAAGAGGATTGATCCTAGAGATGATATGAATAGTCTGGCCCATGACATAGTGTCGCATTTTTCGGATAGCGAACATCAGAGCCAAGCATTCTTTTTCTACTGGATTGTACCGGTGTTCGGCTCCGACCATCATCCTGCTGAGGTAGTAGATAGCCTGTTCATGACCCATATCGTTCTTCTGTGTGAGAAAATCTCCCAGAGAATGATCCATCGCTCGAACATATAGCACGAATGGTCTTCCTATGACGGGAGGCACCAGAACTGGCGGACTAGTGAGGTAGCGTTTGATATCGTTAAAAGCTTGCTGACAGGCTTCGTCCCATACGAAGGATACACCTTTCTTCATGAGACAAGAAAAAGGCTGACATCTTCCAGAGAGGTTGGATATGAATCTCAGGATATAAGCCAGACGACCTTGAAATCCCCTGAGTTCTCTGAGATTACGGGGCGGTCGCATTTCTAAGATGGCCTTGACTTTATCAGGGTGTAACCTCCGTATCCTGAAATTCATGCTTAAATATTGTTATTAGGTTGATTTGAGACTATTGGAATTTTTTCATAATTTTTAGTTAATTAAAAACTAGTAACCCTAATTTCCTAGGACTTTCAAGAATTTATTTTTGGGACAAACTTAATTAAAAATATGCCAAACTTTTATTTTAGTTTCTAAATAATAAAATATATTTTCTAGAATTTTTTGAAAATTTTCTGATTATTTTTAGCATTTATTTTGAGTTAATTATAAAAAACTGAATTAAAAACTAATTTCTGAAAAAGAAAACCCAAAAATTAATTATTTCTGCCCAGTCAGCCAACAGGGGCCCACCTGTCAGCCTCTCGCAGCCAACAGTGCGGGGCCCGCCTGTCAGTGACTGCGGGGTGGGCGTGGGTGAAGCCGAGCCGACCTTGAGCCGAGCCGAGTCAGAGTTCGACTCGGACTCAGCTGAGTCGAGCCGCGTCAGATTCGGACCATCCGATTTGGGCGGGGCAGCGTGGATGCCTGCCATGTGTCAACTCCGAGCCGCGGCTGTACTCTCTCTCCTCTATATATATATAATAGTTTAAGTTTTTTTTTAGGGTTTTTCTTGAGCCGATTTTTGGAGAATTGCCATCTAGGGTTCTTCATCTTCCAAAAGCCATTGTGCATAGCTCCGGACTCCAAACGAGGCCTATTTTTTTGTGTTAGAACGATATTGAGGTTAGATTTCTGATTATATAAATTTTTTTATGAAATTATGAGTATTAAATTCTGGAAAATTTGTAGAGTACAGCATGTCCAAAAATAGACGCGTCTCGATGTTTTTACGAATTCGGGAGAAACAGGAATCAGAATCATGAACCGTTTAAAGTTTTGGAAAGATAATGTCGAGATCATTGACTATGTTTTTACTAGAATTTAATTCGAAGTATTTACTTACTGTTAATTCTGTAGAACTTCTAGGTTAGAATTTAATCATCGTTGCACGATACAAAATTTGTATGTGCCTTAATTTCCAAACTAATTTGAATTCGGACGAGCCATAAATTCTAGCATATTTTTGACGCTGAAATCTACAGGAAATCATGCATGAAAGTCGAGTTTGTGTCGGTTGACTTTTTGGTCAATAGATCGCCTCGATTTGCGTACCATGAGTCTCGAGTTGATAAAATTCAGTTCCTTTGGAAAATTTTTAGGAATGAACCAAAAAATCAGAATAATAAGATTAAAATAGGATTTTAGAGTAATTTTTCCAGAATTAAATAAATTAAAATAAATTATCTTTTGACATGGTAGATTTGTAATACATAGGCTATTTGGACTGTGACTTGGACTCCGATTCATACCAGCTAAGGACCACAGGCAAGTACATTCTCTGATAATTTTCATTATTTGATAATTTTTATAATTCCAGTATTTAGAAATATTATATCTGACTCTTGACACTGTGCTACACGGACTAGTATATAGATTGGATCTTTAGTCATGAGATGTTACATTGGTTATCATATTGACATTGCACATGACATTGACATTAGACATTGATATTAGACATTGTACATGATATATTGGATATTGATCGTGTATCGTGACGTGTCATGATTGGATCCAGAGTACTAGTTGGGGGTGGGGAAATTGCTAGTGAGAGATGTGATCAAATCCCTATCATACAAGTGTAGACATTAATAGTGTTAATCATACACCTCACGTATGATTAGTCAGGCCATGTAGTCACCGAACAAGTTCCCAAGCCGATCATATTTCGAAACTATGATTTTAAATACTTAAAATAGATATAGTTCTCTATTTCTGTTCATATACTACATCACCCGTATATGATATTGTAGTTCTTCTCTTCATTTTATATATGCACTGACTGTACCACATTTGCCTATATTGCCTGTCTCTTTATTTTACCATTGCATTTACCTATTGTCTTCTCTCAGTATATAGCATCATCTATTTATTATTTTATAGTCCTTATCAATTAACTGGAACTGTTATTTGAGATGTACTTTGCTCCATCCTGACTGAAAATATTTTTCCAGACTGCGCCTTAGAGGACTAGTATCCGATATTTTATGGACCATAGGGAGAGTAGCTGTAGACTTGGACTTTGTAGCACAGGTGTGATTCCCAGGAGGTCTAGTCGGGATCACTAGTTACTTAGTTAGTTTCTTTTAGCAGTTTTTGGTACCAGATTTGTTTTCATCATACTTTAAAACTTGGATATTACTGTTGAGTTAGATTATTTCTATTTTAGACTTGAGTTACATTTTGATTTATTTATTCTTTGATATCTTATCGTGCTGTAGTTATGTGATTGAGTATATTGTTTATATTATAATATGATATCTATGACTCCTTATGGAGTTGGATGCTCGTGTGAGAATGATTAGATAGCATTATGACCTAGACAACGTTCTACCGCCGATGCTGCGGCGTAGGCTGGATGTACCCACCCTCTCGTGCCCAAATACCGGGTGCGGGTCATGACACATTTTTTAGTGGTGGCCCATGCAGGTCAGACTTCGCAATTAGAGCGATGTCGTGGTAGTGCGACGTCTTAGTTGTACTACTGCGTGCCTGCGGTAGGATCTAGGATATAGCATATAGGATGAGAGCGAATACTCAATCACAACTAGGAACATTTTCCAATCTATCTGTTTCGTTATCCTTTTTCCTTCTGAATGTTGCTTCCTTAGAATTTTACTGTCCTCCCTTGATGATATCGCATCTATTGCCTTTAATTGATTCTTTTGATCTGTATTTAGGATGCCGCCGAATACTAGATCCATTAGAGCGGGAGCAGCAGATTCAGAGAGGTCTGCCACCTCTCCACCTAACGGACAGACAACTAGAGTTCCTCCTATATCTCATGTTCATGTGGGAGTATCTGCACCTAACGGGATTCCTCCTCCACCTATTCCGAGGATTTTCTCAGCTATGACGGATGACCTTCCACCACCACCGATACCGATTCCCGGAGGAGTGCCCACTGACGGGGCACAGATGTTCGCACTGTTGCAGGGCATACTAGAGGCCCAGAGAGTAACAGCGAAAGCTCAGCGTGTTCAAGCTGAGGCTCAGAGAGTGCAAGCAGAAGCACACCAGGCGCAGACAGAACTGATAAGAAAAAGCATGGAGAATGCTCATCAGGTGTCTCTCCAAGCTGTAGAGAGAGTAGCACAACAACCGCAGTTTCCTGGCCAGTAACAACAGAGGCCAGGTACCATAGTGGACTTTAAGAGGATAATGCCTCAAGAGTTCAAAGGCAGGAAAGGAATACTCTATGCTGACGATTGGTTAGAGGACATAGAAAGGAACTTGCGCTTATCACAGATCCCGAAGATTCTTCAGATAGAGGCCGCTGGCAGTCAGATGTTTGATATCGTACTGACGTGGTATCGTACAGAGCCGAGACTCACTAACGGAGGACTTACTTGGTAGGACTTCAAAGAGCTCTTTAAGGAGAAATTCTTTCCTGACATAGCTTTGGGAGCATTAGAAAGTTAGTTCCATAACTTGGTCTAAGGAAGCATATCAGTCGACGAATACATTGCAGAGTTTTACCGATTGAGTCGATTCGCGCCATCGATGATTCGAGACCCAGGAGACCGAGCATAAAAATTCAGGAAGGGATTAAATAGGGAGTTCAAGTCCCGTACTTCGGGACGACGCACTGCTACGTTTGAGGGTATTCTGATGGATGCCCAGATTGCTGAAGATGACTTGGACCTCAGGCCTAAGAGAGGACACGACACTTCTGGAGCGACAGGTGGTAACACAGGACCGGCCAAGCGTCCATACTTTCAATAACAACAACAGAGGTCGTACCAGCAGCAGCATCAGCAATACCAGGCACCAGTTCGTGTTCAGCAGGATCAGCAGCAGCCTCCAAGAGAGACACAGCAGACTTGTCATTACTGTAAGAAGCCAGGTCATCTTTGGGAGAACTGTAGAGCGAGGCTAGGACTTTGTTTGCACTGTGGTGCTGTGGGACATCGAGTGAGGGATTATATTCAAGCCCCTTATCTTTCCGGCCAGCGAGCAGCTCCAAATCATAGGGATCTAGTTAGGCCACCTGTGGAACCGCAAATTGTTCAGCACCCGCGAAAGGGGCCACCCCAGCAGGGCGGGGCATTTGCGATGACGGTCGAGGAGACCAATACTGCAGGTAATGTGTTAGTAGGTTCTGTTCCTTTCTTCCTTCTGTTCATTTCTATTTGATTGATTCCTTAGTACCGTAGGTTGTATTCATGATTTTCTTGCTAGAATATAGTTAGTAGTACACCCTGACAGAGAATGCAATACCATGACAAAAGTGACCATAACCATACATATTTTTCTTAGATTGCATGTTGTATGATTGTAGGTAGATTTCTCTTTGACTTTGATTGTTGAGGATTTGACTGTAGTAAAGATTAACGAAGAGGTTATGACTTGACAATGAGAGACAAGGTGCCATAAATTTTGAGGAAAAATATTACATTAAATAACGAGTTAGGAATTTAATATGGCAGAATTGACGATTTTGTTAAATCATTAATTTTTATGAAAATTATGAAATGATTAAAATTATCATTGAATTTTGAGGAATTTAAGAAGGCTATCAATATAATTATTAGACTGCAAGTTATGAACTTATATTTTGAATATTGTGTTGGAGGTTTCATAAGTATTATATCGTTGAGTATTATGAAGAAAAAAAAATCGAGGAATAAGAACACAAATGGATTAGGGTTGAATTCAAAATTTGGGATGAAATTCAATTTTATAAATATGCATTGATGGGATTTCAATTAGAGGATTGAATATTTAATTCTTGTATTTGTTATTAACTTAAAATTTTGGAGGAGATTGTGATAAGAATGGAATTTGATTTTATATTTGAAGATTTTTAGGGATATGATATTTATAGAATTTTGAGAAATATTGTGAAATAACAATGTGGATTAGTTCATGGTTATATGATTTGATGAATTCAATTTTGATGGTAATAAATAAAACAATTGAGGATTTTAAATTTTGAGGATGAAATTTTTTAAGGTGGGTAGACTTGTAACCTCCGTATCCTAAAATTCATGCTTAAATGTTGTTATTAGGTTGATTTGGGACTATTGGAATTTTTTTATAATTTTTAGTTAATTAAAAACTAGTAACCCTAATTTTCTAGGACTTTCAAGAATTTATTTTAAGGACAAACTTAATTAAAAATATGCCAAACTTTTATTTTAGGTTCTAAATAATAAAATATATTTTTTAAAATTTTTTGAGAATTTTTTGATTATTTTTAGCATTTATTTTGAGTTAATTATAAAAAACTGAATTAAAAACTTATTTCTGAAAAAGAAAATCCAAAAAGTAATTATTTTTGCCCAGTCAGCCAACAGGGGCCCACCTGCCAGCCTCCCGCAGCCAACAGTGCAGGGCCCGCCTGTCAGTGACTGCGGGGTGGGCGTGGGTGAAGCCGAGCCGACCTCGAGCCGAGCCGAGTCAGAGTTCGACTCGGACTCAGCTGAGCCGAGCCACGTCAGATTCGGACCGTCCGATTTGTGCGGGGCAGCGCGGATGGCTGCCACGTGTCAACTCCGAGCCGCGATTGTACTCTCTCTCCTCTATATATATATAATAGTTTAAGTTTTTTTCTAGGGTTTTTCTTGAGCCAATTTTTGGAGAATTGCCATCTAGGGTTCCTTCATCTTCCAGAAGCCATTGCGCATAGCTCCGAAATCCAAACGAGGCCTAATTTTTTGTGTTAGGACGATATTGAGGTTAGCTTTCTGATTATAATTTTTTTTTTTACGAAATTATGAGTATTAAATTCTGAAAAATTTGTAGAGTACAGCATGTCCGAAAATAGACGCGTCTCGATGTTTTCGGGATTTCGGGAGAACCAGGAATCAGAATCATGAACCGCTTAAAGTTTTGGAAAGATAATGTCGAGATAATTGACATATGTTTTTACAAGAATTTAATAAAAAGTAATTAGATACTGTTAATTCTGTAGAACTTTTAGGTTAGAATTTAATCATCGTTGCACGATACAAAATTTGTATGTGCCTTAATTTTCAAACGAATTTGAATTCGGATGAGCCATAAATTCCAACATATTTTTGACGCTGAAATCTATAGGAAATCATGCATGAAAGTCGAGTTTATGTTGGTTGACTTTTTGGTCAACAGATTACCTCGATTTGCGTACCATGAGTCTCGATGATAAAATTCAGTTCCTTTGGACACAATTTAGGAATTAACCTAAAAATTAGAATAATAAGATTAAAATAGGATTTTAGAGTAATTATTCCAGAATTATATAAATTAAAATAAATTATCTTTTGACATGGTAGATTTGTAATACATAGGCTATTTGGACTGTGACTTGGACTCTGATTCATACCAGCTAAGGACCACAGGCAAGTACATTCTCTGATAATTTCTATTATTTGATAATTTCTATAATTCTAGTATTTAGAAATGTTATATCTGACTCTTGACAATGTGCTACACGGACTAGTATATAGATTGGATCTTTAGTCATGAGATATTACATTGGTTATCGTATTGACATTGTACACGACATTGACATTAGACATTGATATTAGATATTATACATGATATATTGGACATTGATCGTGTATCGTGATGTGTCATGATTAGATCCGCAGTACTAGTTGGGGCCGAGGAAATTGCTAGTGAGAGATGTGATCAAATCCCTATAATACAAGTGTAGACATTAATAGTGTTAATCATACACCTCACGTATGATTAGCCAGGCCATGTAGTCACCGAACAAGTTCCCAAGCCTATCATATTTTGAAACTATGATTTCAAACACTTAAAATAGATACAGTTCTCTATTTCTGTTCATATACTACATCACCCGTATATGATATTGTAGTTCTTCTCTTCATTTTATATATGCACTGACTGTACCACATTTGCCTATATTGCCTGTCTCTTTATTTTACCATTGCATTTACCTATTATCTTCTCTCAGTATATAGCATCATCTATTTATTATTTTATAGTCCTTATCAATTAACTGGAACTGTTATTTGAGATATACTTTGCTCCATCCTGACTGGAAATATTTTTCCAGACTGCGCCTTAGAGGACTGGTGTCCGACATTTTATGGACCATAGGGAGAGTAGCTGCAGACTTGGACTTGGTAGCACAGGTGTGATTCTCGGGAGGTCTAGTCGGGATAACTTGTTATTTAGTTAGTTTCTTTTAGCAATTTTTGGTACCGAATTTGTTTCCGGCATACTTTAAAACTTGGATATTACTGTTGAGTTAGATTATTTCTATTTTAGACTTGAGTTACATTTTGATTTATTTATTCTTTGATATCTTATTGTGCTGTAGTTATGTGATTGAGTATATTATTTATATTATAATGTGATATCTGTGACTCCTTATGGAGTTGGATGCTCGTGTGAGAATGATTAGATAGCATTGTGACCTAGACAGCGTTCTACCACCGATGTTGCGGCATAGGCTGGACGTACCCACGCTCTCGTGCCCAAATACCGGGTGCGGGTCGTGACACGGGGTCCACTTGAATGCCTTTGGCGGTAATGACAAATCCCAGGAATTTATCACTAGATACACCCAGGAAGGACTTTGTAGGATTTATTTTGAGTTGATGTTGGCGCATCAACTCAAATATTGTCTTCAAGTCTTGGATGTGATCACCCTTGAGGCGCTTTTGATAGCTACGTCGTCCACGTAACATTCCACTGTCTTGCGTAAATGCTCATGGAATATGTTACCCATAGCCCATTGGTACGTAGCCCCGGCATTCTTTAATCCGAAGGGCATGACCGTATAGCAATATACCCCTAATGGTGTTCGGAAGGTAGTATGCTTCTCGTCTTCAGGATGCATCTTGATTTGATTGTATCCTAAAAATCCATCCATGAAAGACATGCGTTCAAAACCGCATGTATTGTCAATCACGACGTCTGTGATGGAAAGAGAAAACTCATCCTTGGGGCAGGCTGCATTCAGATCTCGGTAATCGATGCAGACACGTACTTTCCTATTTTTCTTCATGACCGGGACAACATTGGCGACCCAGTCAGGATGTTGTTCTTCCCGGATAAACCATAGGCTATCAACTTCTTGATTTCAGCTTCAATGGCGTCCATCATATCCGGGCAGAACTGACGTTGGTGCTGCTTCACAGGCTTCGAATCAAAAAATATATTGAGTTTATGAGTAGCCACCTTCGGATCAAGACCTGGCATATCCTCATAATTGTACGCAAAGACGTCGATAAATTCTTTTATTAGCTAGATAATTTCTTCCATTTCTTCTTCGGAAAGGTTGTTACTGGTAAATATCGGCTTTGGCAAAAATTTATCCCCAACATCGATCCGGATAACTTTATCTTCAGTAGGAGGTTCTCTCAGCTCGAAACAGAATATCTATTGTGTATCCAATTGTTGAGCCCAAGCGTCATTCTCAAACAGTTAAGATTATTATTCGCCTGCTTCGAAGGAGTCTGTCACTACCGTATTTACTGATAATGTTCGTTCGAGAGCATGAGATGAGTCGGAGGGCGACGAGCCATTCTAAAAAGAGGAAAAGATATCCTCGTTTGACTCAAAAGTTGTAAGGGAGGTGGTATACCCTAACCCGAAACGGGTTCATTGATAGTAGGGATGTCCGTGCAGCGGCATCCGTCTGCCTTTCCCGTAGTTGAGACCTGGTTCCAGCTTCAAGTCATGATCTTCAAAGCTTGTAGGCTGTATCTGTATACCTATATTTTACCAACATCATCATCGAAAGAATCTTCTCGTACAGTCGGTTCGTTGCGCATGCGGCCGAAGACTATTGAATGCTGACTGCTGCAAGTAGGCGGGACAATGAAGATAAAATCCTCATGTGGTCCATATGTCGTGGTGACATTGGATGATGACGCTACTTCCTACATATACGGATAATAGGAATCTATAGCTTCCAAGAATTTTTGTGCTATAGGTTCTATGTCATCATGGGGAAAGGATTCCTGGTTTGGAATTTGAGCGTCAATATACTGGAAAAGAGGATCTTTATTATCATCCAAAACTGCGTTCCTGGTTGCATTTACATCAATCGGCTGCCTGTTGCACTGAAGGTTGATGAACAAGGGTGGAGGCTTCTGGTTCAAAGTGATCCCTAGAGGATCACCCCTTTTTCCTGACCTGGTTTTGTTCAGGTGGATAGCCATAGGCTCCATGGCTTTTGGACGAGTAGTTCGCCCTTTCACCTTGATTGACAGAGGTTGTTCGGCAGAGGGTTCTTCTGGCTCCCGATGGGATTCCTTCTCTGCTTCGCCTGATACCTCTACCATATAGTCTTGAGAGTACAATACGGCATCAGAGTAGTAGGATTCTACTCCTTTAAATGGGTTCAGGTCAGCAAACTCTGTTTGTACTATTCCTTGGGCATCTATATATATAAAGCATTGATGTAGAGTCAAAGGAACGATGTTGTGGTCGTGGATCCAAGGTCTACCTAGTAGAATGTTGTAGGATACCTCTGAATCAATGACATAACATATAGCCACTGATCTAAGGTCACCAATCTGGATCCTCAGACAATTTTTCCCCAACGGCTTACTTTTCCTGGCGTTGAAACCCACGATTGTAGTCGTGGTGTAAGCCAATTCGCTGGTAGGAATCCTCAGCGGTCTGAGCAGACTATGAGGAATGATGCTGATTGATGATCCCGGATCTATGTGAATCCGGTCGACCTCCATGTAACCGATGTATCCGGTGTAATAGAGGGGTCTATCATGCCTATTATGCTTTAACAGCATGTCGTCTTGAGTGAAAGTGATATTCGGGACCACCTCCATCACACTGTGGCATTGAGGACATTCCACGGGTTCTTAGTCAGGGGACTTGAGCTGGGTCATGTATGCCTCCGCCTGCATTAATGCTTCACTCAGGGCTTGACGAGTGTCTTGAGAGAGCCTGAGTAGTTCAAAGATGGACAACCTGGCTGGTGTGTTAGCCAATTGGGCCAGGATGTCGAAGTTGTATGGCTTCTCTAAACCTTTATTTTTAATATTTTTCAAAGGTTTATCGAAGCATACTTCTTTTTGCTTCCCTTTGCCCGACGGAATTAGTCTCGAAGGACCGGCCTCTGGTATGGCGGGCTCTGGTTCTGAAGGCTTGGCGGCTGAAGCGTCTGCCGGTGCATCTTCCTGACTTGCTCCATGGTCCCTAAGGTAAGCTTTCCCTGACCGGGTTCCAGTAGCCAAGACCTCGTCTTCTGAGGTCGAGTGTACCGCAACCATGTGACATGGTGTACGCTTCAAGTTCTTTTTAGACTTAGCCTTAGCAGCTTGAGTCTCCTCCTCGATCTCTGGCATAAGATTTGGATGAACCAACATAATCTTGCCTCGCTGGGTGGTTAGGGGTAGCAGGTCATGATTTTGACCCCTAGTTGGAGGGAGATTAACGATGTTCATCGTTGTCCGGGAAATAGGTGTAACACCGTCCGGGACTTCTTGGGGAGGCAGATTGCCAAATTGCAGAGAGATCATGTTGGCTGTGACCGTCTTCTCGCTGTTGCGCAGAGTGATGGCCTTAGCATCGATCAGCTCCTGGATCTTCCTTTTCAGTACATAATACGCCTTCGTAGGGTGGTGTATGTATCTATGGAAGATGCAGTACTTGGGGTTATTAGTACTGCCGACTTCGTTAGGCCGCTCCTCCTCAGGAAGGGTAATCTTGCCGCTTTTGACAAGACACTCGAATATGCTCAGAATATTGTCGTCGTCGAAAGAGTATACTTCAATGGGCTTGAAAGTCCCAGGTTTCGTCTGTGTGGTTGCCTCAGTCCTTTGCCTGGACGTATTGACTGCCAGAGCTTCTTTTCCTTTGGAACCACGAGGATGGTCGCTGTTGGGGGATGACCTCTTGCCTCTATCGGAGGTAGAGATCATGATGCCATTATCATGCGCCTTCCGACTATTGTCCTCGGCGGCTACCGCTGAGATGATGAACGAGGGCCAATCATGGAACTGATATGGTCCTGTGAACACCGAGATTACGAGAAAAAGGTTCTTCCTGTAAATGTCTACCAATGCCGAGTCTGGAACTCCGGGAGGCATTTGCAAAGTGGCTTGATGGAAACGTTCGATGAAGGTACGAACGTCCTCTTTTTTCTTCTGCTTCACCTCGATGAGAGAGGACATAAACATGTGTAGAAGCATGAAAAATATGTCGGATGGCTATACGCAGTATATTGGTGCAAAGCAGCGTAAGCAGAGGCCTTCAATGCCATCAAGCGTGCAACAGAGCTTTTTTCGCTAAATACAGCGTAAAATATTAAAAGCTCAAAAGGCCATCCGCGTAAGGCAGTACGTCCAAATCACTTCAGCGTAAACGGGGTGCTTCATCGCCTCCAGGGCATAAAACTTATCCTCTTTCAGACGCGGCATTGAGGTGTACAAGAGACGCTTCGTATTCTCCGAAGTAAACCTGTCAGACCCTGCAATGAAGATCCTGCAATGAACCTGACATTTGGACTTCTGACAAAGGGATACGGCTTGACTACCCAGAAGACAGCTAAAATGATGGCACAGCACTGTGACCCAGGCTGTCATTTACCGCCATCCCCTTTGCGTAAACTGCTTTTACAAAGCACGAAGGGATACGCTGCCCTATTTTATACAGGCAGACATGAGCTGTTCTGCAGTAGACAAACCGCCTGCCACATCAAAAGCTGCACTCCGTACGGGGTTCGAGGCATGTTTCTGCGTCCAATGCACAGAGCAATGACAGTTGCTCGAGGCACGTCTCTACGTCTAATGCACAGAGCGGTGACAGTTTCTCAAGGCACGTCTCTGCGACTGATGCACAGAAGGGGTTGCAGATCTTCAAAAACATGCCTCCATATTTAATGCGCAGGATGGTTACAAATCTTGGCATTTAATGCAAGAGATTTGATTATATCTTCAAAAGTCATAATTTTGGCTAAAATGTCCACATCAGCACTCTGGCATGGTACGCAGCGGCTTCTACGCCCATCCAGCTCCTGTGCTTACTCGGTCTCTATGACCGCTCGGCTTCTACGCCCATCCAGCACCTGTGCTTACTCGGCCCCTATGACCGCTCGGCTTCAACGCCTATTCGGCTTCTACGCCTGCTCGGCCTCTATGACCACTCGGCTTCTACGCCTATTCGGCTTCTACGCCGATTCGGCTTCTATGCCGATTTGATAACTTTTTGGCTTCTATGCCATGGTGACAGACATTTGGCTTCTATGCCAACCTCTTCTACACAATGGATACCTACCTACGTGGCTTCTACGCCGTGATCTTTGTAGCAATTATACGCATTTTGTCCCATAGTTGGACCTGCATCACACGCTCATTCAAAGGATCATCTATACGCAGGCATTGGTTACTTTAACCGTTGTGTAAAAGGGTGCTGTACTTTCTACTCCTCGGTTTCTACACCGACCGAGTGGTCACTGTCACTAAAACTCTATAAATAGAGACCTCTATCAATGAGGAAAGAAGAGAGAAATTGGTCAAGAAACCAATATCAGATACAAGGTCGACAAATTGAAAGATCGAACCAGAGGTCAAGAGAGAGAGAGAGAGAAAGAGAGAGAGAAGAATCCGGAGCTCAGGCAAAGAGTAAGGATCGACGACTTTGGCATCGTGCATCCACTCTCTTCTGCAACCTTCGAAGCTGCTTCCTGTCTTCTACGGCACTTCTTCAACATCGTGTGGTCCAAGGGCTAAAGTGATCGACTACAGATCAGACACCTATAGCAATCATCTACCCAGATTAAATAAATTATACTCCTACATCCTCGTATAGGATCAAATTGTACAAGTTTGTTTATAAACCAAAGAAGGCGGGTTTCGTATAAACCCTATCCTGAATATATTTTCATTCTTTCATTTAATACCACAAACTAGATGGCGACTCTGCTGGGGACATCTTTCTCTTCTGACGAGAAAGTGATTGCTTAACACGATACGGTATCTATTGGAACCGTGAAGAAGACACTGGTCGTCCAATTCGACCAGTCTACCTACGAAGACATGCTTCGAACCGGGGGTAGCTCTCACCCTCTCTCCGTCTAAGACAATAAGAAGCTGCACAAAGTCTGGATGCCCAAGACATCCTCTACCATTCCTGTGGACTCTCTGATCTCTCCGATCTCTTCGACCTCTCTGACCAATGAGGTTGTAGCATTGCTCCCTCCGTGCCCTGCACATAAAATTCAGTCTTCCGCTACGCGCGGTACAGACGAAACTTCGGGCAAAGCCTCAGCGCTAACCCAGAAGTATCCACTGCGCTCTACGCATAGAAACCAGTCTCCCGCTACGCGCGGTACAGACAAAACTTCGGGCAAAGCCTCAGCGCTAACCCAGAAGTATCCACTGCACTCTATGCGTAAAAACCAGTCTCCCGCTACGCGCGGTACAGACCAAACTTCTGATGATGCCTCAGCGCCGAATCGGAAGTACAAATCACGCTCCGTGTGCAAGACAACATCTGACCTCTACGGGGAACCAGATGAGCGCTGTGATTTTCGCAAGGGAAAGCAAGCAGCAGAGTACTCAACTTTTCGGCCTTTACGCCAGCGAGGGAGCAATCTGCCTACCCTCCGGATTATGCGGGAAGCCGACGGCCGACTGAGGACCTCTTCAGCTTTACGTCAGTCTGAGCAAATCTCTAAATTACGCCAGGCGAAGCCCCACGGCGTAAAGCAAGCTCAGGTTACGGAAAGACACTCTCCTCGGGGATTATCCGCCACCCAAATGGCCAATTTGTTGTACACAGGTGGCACAGGGAAAACTGTGGTGCCCAATCTTCGCATGCCCACTAATGGGAACAGAAGGAACAAACCGTCGTCTTCTTCCTCTACTCCTCCTGACTTACACAAATATCTAATCCAGAAGCGTAAGGAGAGGGGACCTTCCAACATGTCTATTATGCCCCCTGGCGAGCAATGTTGTAATAGTCATAAAATTGTGATTGACTGCTGCTGTTCTAAAGCAAAACGGTCGGTTTTCGACCGATTAAGCTACTCTCAGTCTTTCTAGGAAGAAGAGCCCGCGCATGCATCCGTGAATATGGCTACACATATACCTAGAGGAGGGCCGAGCTCAAGACGTCATCCCTCTAGGCCTCCGAGCCGAAGGAGATTCGAAGACCTCCTTAGGAACACTGAAGCTGGGGTGTTCCAAAACACCCGTGCAAGGACACAGCAACCAGCTTCGTACTAGTTTGATTCCGACACTGGGGGTCGCTAATCTCCCGAATCAGATGCTGAGAGTATAGAGTCGACTTCTGCGGTGACTTATACTAATCCTTCGATGAGGCCCAGGGAAATGGAAGTTTATGCCGTTGAAGATGAACGCGAGGAAGCTTCGCCATCAGGAAACGCGGAACAACGCATCACTGTACTGGAGACATCTCTGAAATAAATGTAATCCATAATGGAGAACATGCACCAGATGATGCTAACTCCGCACGCAACTGCCATGGCTCAAGCGTCGGTCCCGCCAACTCAGATACGTGTGGGGGTGGACTTACCACCATCCAACCCAAGCCAAGAGCCTGCTCTAGATCAAGAGTCAGCAGTTCCTCCGCTTCCTCACTCGGAGAATATATTACCCCCCGTTGGAGTCACGATACAACCAACTCCGCACTACACCGTAGTCCCGCCTCCAACTGAAAATCCGATGCAGGCAGTACGGGAGTTAAAATCCCAGTTTGACGCCTTGAAGCACAAAGATCAGCTCAATAAACTGGGAATCAACCAGCCTTACCCAGCTATCTGGGAAGAGGTCCATTTTTTTCCAAGGTACAAACCTCAGACTATGGCTCTGTTCGAGGGAAAAACATCACCAAGTCAGTACATGAACTATTTCAGTATGATGGCGGTGTTGCTACAAGGGAACGACGCCCTCCTCACTCGGGTGTTCAAAGGCTGCCTCTCAGGAGTAGCCTATCAGTGGTACCGTAGCTTGGCGGACAACTGCATTACTTCCTTCGAGGACTTCAAAGCTTTATTCTTCACGCAATTTTACGAGGAAGGAATGGACATGTCTATGTCCTCTCACATCAAAGTCAAGCAGAAGGAAAAGGAGGACGTTCGTACCTTCATCGAACGTTTTCGTCAGGCCACCTTACAGATGCCTCCAGGAGTTCCAGATTCTGTGTTAGTAGACATTTGCAGGAAGAACCTCCTTCCCGTAGTCTCGGTGTTTACAGGACCATATCAGTTCCATGATTGGCCCTCGTTCATCATCTCTGCAGCGGCCGCCGAAGACAACAGTCGCAAGACGCGGGACAATGGCATTATGATCTCCGCCTCTGACAGAGGCAAAAGGTCATCTCCCAGCAACGACCATCCTTGCAGCTCCAAGGGAAAAGAAGCTCTGGCGATCAATACGTCCAGACAAAAGACTGGGACGACCATGCAGACGAGACCCGGGACTTCCAGGCCCGTCGAAGTCAACTTTTTTGACGACGACGATATCCCAAGTATATTCGAGTGTCTCGTCAAGAGTGGCAAGATCACCCTTCCGGAGCTAAGGCGGCCCCAAGAAGTCGGCAGTACTGACGACCCCAAATACTGCATCTTTCACAGATACGTACACCACCCAACAATGGCGTGTTACATACTGAAAAGAAAGATCCAGGGGTTAATCGATGCTAAGGCCATCATTCTGCACAACTCTGAGAAGAAAGTCACGGCCAACATGATCTCTCTGCGGTTTGGCAATCTGCCTTCCCAAAAAGTCTCGGACGGTGTCACACCAATTTCTCGGACCACGATGAACAACATCAATCTTCCTCCAGCTATGGGTCAAAATCATGACCTGGTACCCCTAACCACCCGGCAGGGCGAGCTTATGTGGGTTCATCCGGATTTGGTGTCCGAGCTCGAGGAGGATACTAAGGCTATGTCTAGAAAGAGCTCCAAATATAAACCATGCTATATGGTCGCAACTTCTTCGCCATCAGACGAAGATGAGGTATTTGCTACAACCCGTTCAGGGAAAGCCTACCTCAACGACTACGGAGCAAGTCAGGAAGAGGCACCGGTGGACGCTTCAGCTGCCAAACCTTCAAGACCAGACCCCGTCGTACCAGATGTCGGTCCTTCAAAACCAACTCCGGCGGACAAGGGGAAGCAAAGAGAAGTGCACTTTGATAAACCTGTAAAAAATATTCCAAACAAAGGTTTAGAGAAGCCATACAACTTTGACATACTGGCCCAACTGGCTAATACACCAGCCAGGCTGTCCATCTTCGAGCTACTCAGGCTCTCCCAAGACACTCGTCTAGCCCTGAGTGAAGCACTGATGCAGGCAGAGGCATGCTTGACCCAGCTCAAGTCCCCCGACGAAGAACCAGTGGCGTGTCCTCAATGCCACAGTGTAATGTAAGTGGTCCCAAATATCACTTTCACTCAAGACGACATGTTGTTAAAACATAACAGGCATGACAGGCCCCTCTATTACACCGGGTACGTCGGTTCCATGGAGTTTGATCGGATTCACATAGATCCGGGATCGTCGATCAGCATCATCCCTCATAGTCTGCTCAGGCCGCTGAGGATTCCTACCAGCGAATTGGCTTACACCTCCACTACAATCATGGATTTCAACGCCGGAAGAAGTAAGCCGTTGGGGAAAATTTGCCTGAGGATCCAGATTGGCAACCTCAGATCGGTGGCCATGTGTTACGTCATCAATTCAGAGGTGTCCTACAACATTTTGCTGAGAAGACCGTGGATCCACGACCACAATATTGTTCCTTCAACTCTACATCAATGTCTCAAGTATGTAGATCCCCAAGGAATGGTACAAACGGAGGTTGCTGACCTAAACCCGTTCAAAAGAGTTGAATCCTACTATTCCGATGCCGTGTTGTACTCTCAAGACCGTACAGAAGAAGTGTCAGGCGAGGCAGGGAAGGAATCGCACCGGGAGCCAGAAGAACCCTCTGCCGCACTACCGCTGTCAATCAGAGTGAAAGGACGAACCACTCGTCCAAAAGCCATGGAGCCTATGGCTATTCACCTGAACAAAACCAGGTCAAGAAAAGGGAGTGATCCTCTAGTGGTCACTTTGAACCAGAAGCCTCCACCCTTGGTCATCAACCTCCGGCGCAACGGGCAGCCGACCGATGTAAATACGACCAGGAACGGAGTTCCAGATGATAATAAATATCCTCTTTTCCTGTACGTTAATGCTCAAATTCCAAATCAGGAATCCATTTCCCGTGACGAGGTAGAACCCATAGCACAAAAATTATTGGAAGTTATGAACTCCTATCGTCCGTATGTCTGGGAAGTAGCATCATCATCCAACGTCGTCACGACATATGGGCCACATGAGGATTTTATCTTAATTATCCCGCCTACCTACAGTAGCCAGCGATCAATAGTCTTCGGCCGCATGCGCAATCAACCGGCTATCCAGGAAGATCCTTTCAATGATGATACTGGAAAAATGCAGGTTCACCGATACAGCCCGCAAGCGTTGAGGATCATATAAAACATGGGCTATGACTTGGAGCGGAAGCCAGGCCTCAACTACGGAAGAGGCAGACGAACGCCGCTACGCGGCGACCCCCGCTATCAGTAAACTCGTTTCGGGTTAGGGTATGCCACCTCCTTACGACTTCTAAGTCAGACGAGGATATCTTTTCCCTCGAACAAACACTATCAGTGAATATGGTAGTGGCAGATCCCTTCGAAGCAGATGAACAGGATCCTGAGCCGTTTGAGAATGACTCTTGGGCCCAACAAATGGATACGCAGTGGGAATTCTGCTTCGAGCAAAGAGAACCTCCCACCAAAGACGACATTATCCAGGTTGATGTTGGGGGTAAACTTTCGCCAAAGCCGATATTCATCAGTAATAATCTTTCCCCAGCTGAAAGGGAAGAAGTTATCCAGCTGATAAAAGAATATATCGACGTCTTTGCGTGGAATTATGAGGACATGCCGGGCCTTGACCCGAAGGTGGCTACTCATAAACTCAATATATTGACCGACTCGAAGCCTATGAAGCAGCACCAACGCCGATTTCGCCTGGATATGATGGATGCCATCGAAGCTGAAGTCAAGAAGTTGATAGCCTGCGGTTTCATCTAGGAAGAACAACATCCCAACTGGGTCGCAAACGTTGTCCCTGTCATGAAGAAAAATGAGAAAATACGTATCTGCATCGATTACCGAGATCTGAATGCATCCTGCCCCAAGGATGAGTTCCCTCTTCCCATCATGGACATCATGATCGACAACACCTGTGGTTTTCAATGAATGTCTTTCAAGGACGGATTCTCAGGATACAATCCGATCAAGATGCATCATGGAGACGAGAAGCACACTGCCTTCCGGACCCCGTTGGGAGTATATTGCTATACGGTCATGCCCTTCAGATTGAAGAACGCCGGGGCTACATACCAACGAGCTATGAGTAACATATTCCATGAGCATTTACGCAAAATAGTAGAATGTTACGTGGACGACATAGCCGTCAAGAGCCGTCTCAAAGATGATCACATTCAAGACTTGAGGATGGTATTCGGGTTAATGCGCAAACATCAACTCAAGATGAACCCTACGAAGTCCTTTCTGGGTGTATCTAGTGGCAAATTCCTGGATTTGTCATCACCGCCAAAAGCATCCAAGTGGACCCTGACAAAGTCCAGGCCATCGTAGAAATGCGACCGCCCCGTAATCTGAGAGAACTCCGGGGATTACAAGGCTGTCTGGCTTATATCCGGAGGTTCATATCCAACCTCTCGGGAAGATGTCAGCCCTTTTCGCATCTCATGAAGAAAGTTGTATCCTTCGTATGGGACGAAACCTGTCAACAAGCGTTCGGAGATATCAAGCGCTATCTCACGAGTCTGCCAGTTTTGGTGCCTCCCGTCATGGGAAGACCATTCTTGCTGTACGTCCGAGCAATGTATCATTCGCTAGAAGCTCTTCTCGCACAGAAGAACGATATGGGTCATGAACAGGCTATCTACTACCTCAGCAGGATGATGGTCGGAGCCGAACACCGGTACAACCCAGTGGAGAAAGAATGCTTGGCTCTGATGTTCGCTATCCAGAAGACGCGGCACTATGTCGCCGGCCAGACCATTCATATCATCTCCAAGATCAACCCTCTTCGAGTACTGATGAGCAAGCCAAGTGCTCTTAATTTCCGACTCGCGACTTGGGCGATGCTGTGGTATACGTCCCGCAGAAGTCCATCAAAGGCCAAGCGCTGGCTGACTTCCTAGCTGCTCATCGGATCCCGGAGGCCTCCAAATTATACGAGGACATTCCCGACGAAGTTCCATAATGTAATTCCGCAATGGAAAGTGATGCATGGCAACTGTTCTTCGACGGCGCCTCCAGGACTGGTCCCCAGGGAAACGTGGTTTCAGGGGTAGGAATCGTCCTGGTCACTCCTGATAAACTCGTCATCTACCGAGCATATTCTCTTAGCAAGCCATGCTCCAACAATGTGGTAGAGTACAACGCTCTGTTAATCGGGCTCCAAGTCACCAAAGAACTAGGGGTCGTCTCCCTGTAAGCTTTCGGTGATTCTCTGCTTATCGTCAATCAAGTCAGAGGAATATATGAAGTCCAGAATCCAGACCTTATCCTCTATCACCAAGCAACGGTCGAGATAGCCATGACATTTAAAGGGTTCTACCTAGAGCATGTACTTCGATCTCAGAATCTGGAAGCTGATGCCCTAGCCAGTCTAGCTGCGGATCTAGCCACTCCTATAAGAAGGCAGGATTCGGTAATCCTTCTTAACAGAGATTTATTCTGTGTGAAGAATAACTTTCACATAGAACGCAGCTATGCTTTGAACACAGATCCCCCTAGAAGAGACTGGAGAAGTCCCTTCATAGATTTTGTCGCATACGGAATCTTGCCGGAGGACCCCAAAGAAGTAGTATCCGTCAAAAGACGATCATTACGCTTCTACTTAGATGCATCTTCACAATGCCTATACCGCCGGACCTACGACGAATTACTATTGAGATGTCTCTCTAATGACGAAGCACGGCAGATTATCCGGGAAGCTCACGACGGCGTATGTGGAGCGCACCAGCCCGGTCCCAAGCTACAGGATCGTATCAGGAGAATGGGCTATTACTGGCCCACTATGATCACGGACGCGTTCAACTATGCAAGACAATGTAGAGCCTGTCAGGTTCATGTAGACTTCATACACCAACCGTCTGAATATCTACATCCTACGGTGGCATCCTGGCCTTTCGAAGCATGGGGTATGGATATCATTGCTCCTATTCACCCGTCTTCTTCCAGAGGTCACCGGTTCATACTGGCCATCACGGATTACTTCTCTAAATGGGCAGAGGCGATCCCTCTTGCTGAGGTGAAGGCATCTAATGTAATCAGCATCGTCAAGCATCACGTCATTTATCGTTTTGGGATTCCCCGAAGGATAATCCATGACAATGGACCTCAGTTCATCAGTCAAGCGTTTCATCGATTTTGCGATAAAAATCAGATACATAATATTGCCTCTACGACATATTATCCAGCTGCTAATGGTTTGGCGGAAGCTTTCACCAAAACCATTATCAAACTCTTGAAGAAGTTCATCTCTTCAAACAAAAGAGATTGGGATGAGAAGCTGGGCGAATGTCTCTGGGCGTACCGCACAACGGTACGAACACCAACAGGTTGTACCCTATTTTTACTGGTCTACGGAAGCGAAGCAGTTCTCCCCATTGAAATCCAGATCCCATCATGCAGGATAGCCATGACTAATGAGCTGAATCAAGAAAAGAATGACCTGTTAAGGCTTCAAGAGCTAGAGGGATTAGACAAGAAATGCCTCCAAGCTCAACAGCGCATCACGCTCTACCAAGCACGCATTTCTAGAGCTTTTAATCATAAAGTAAAGGAAAGAGTGTTCAAAGTCGGCGAGCTAGTTTTAGCCGTAAGAAGGCCAATAATTCTTACTCACAAGAGTAAAGGGAAATTTTAGCCCAAGTGGGAAGGCCCTTATATGATCGAGACAACGTTCTCGAACAGCGCTTGCAGGTTAGCCCAGCCTAATGGAGACCTGTTCATGACTCCTATCAACGGTAAATTCCTGAAGAGGTACTATGCTTAAACCTCCTCTATTCAAGTGGAATATAGCGAGAGTCTCAATTCTGACAAAACTACTTCCAAAATGAAACTAGTTAGGTCATATTCTATCATGTCCGTATGACCTCTGAATAGGTATATCCTGCTAGAAGTTTATCGAGAGTCTATCACGTCCATACTACCTTTGATATCACTCTCGCCCAAACCTGTCATTTACATTCCGAAATGATGGGTCCACAAAGTCAGAAAAGATTCGCTTTATTTATTCCCGAAAAGAGCATAATTACATTGGGGAAGCAAAAAGAAGAAAGGGTACATCATTGTGGGAGAGCGGTCAGATCTCGAATCAGCTTTGCCAGTGCAGCTACCCTCTCATCCCTGGAAACCAAGGCATCAGCGCGGGCCTGTTCCAGCCGTGCCTCGGGATTTTTCATAAAAGACAGTTCAGCCCTTGCCCGAAGGGAGCCAGCTCGGGCAGCTTCTGCACGCTCCAGATCCCGTCGTGCTGTGCTCAATCGACCAGTCGCTACATCTAGACCTGCCAACGACTGGGAAGCCCACTCCTCTGCCAGAGCGAGTTTTTTCTTCAACTTGCGGGCCCTCTCTACATTCCCTTTATGCTCGGATTGGCACTTCGTCTGAAGAGCAAGAGTCTCCTCCACGACAGCTTTTCTTTCATCCATCTCCAGCTTATGTGCTTTGATGGAGTTGTCTAGGCTTTCCAGCTGTTTAGTAAGCCGCGCAGTCATGAGGTCGTATCTGGCCTGGACCTTAGCTTCAAGACTGCCCCGAGCCAGCTGCAAATATTTGTTAATAGGTTGCTCCAACCCATTAACCATCGCCTCCAGGACATCAAGCACCCCAGAATCGTCGAACTCCCTGATCGCCCCAATCAAAAACTGGGAAGCCTTCTTCAGACGCTCAAAATCCAGATTCTTCGCAAACACCATTGATATCAGCATTTTCAAACTGGTGTAAAAGAGGCTGGTATATAGCTCGGTCAGCGCAACCAGATCTGGTTGAACGCCAAGAGTGGCCGCGATATTGGCGAGTTCCCCTCCAGGAATAATTGCAGACGAAGTGGCCACAGCCGCCATCTCGACGTATAGTGCGACCGAAGAAGGTGCGACAACGACGGTCGAAGTCATCGGCATACTCGCAAGAGACGAGGTCACGATAACAGGTTCGTCCTCCTCTTGAGGTGACAAAACTACTCCGGGCGAGCTGGCCCCCGAAGGTATTTCCTCCTCGAAGTCAAACACCTCCGTATCACCGCCGGAAGCCCAAGCAGAGCCAGAAGGCGCTTCAACGCTATACTTCCCGTGGATGCCGTCCCCTGAGAGGAGGACAAGAAAGTTGATATCAATATGATAGTAATCATTCTAATAGGAGACATAAAAGATGACCTTTACCCGTAGCCAACGGTATATATGCCTCGTCTGCAGCCGATGTAGCTATATACCTGGAGAAGGAGATGGGCCAACCGACATCTCCAGGAGCTCTACCAAGCCTTCACCAAGACACAGTCGAGGTTCGTCAACTGGAATCTCGCTAGTCATGCTCACATATACGGCAGGAGTTTCATCCGTTGCTGGTCTAGGGAAAGATTCTCCCATTTGCCTCGGCCACGCAGGCAATTTCATTCCACTACCGGAGGCAGTGGCAGCAACGGCAGCCTCAAGAAGGAGTTCTCCGACACCACCAGCCAAAACTGAGGATCCCTCTCCAAAAGGCGGGGAACCTCCAATCAAAGAGACATCCCCAACAGGAGAAACAACAGGTCCCTCTCTAGGAGCCTCAACGCCAGGAATCCGGAGAGAACGATTAACCGTCTTCTTCTTCCTCTTGCGAGGGGAAGTCTGCTTCGAGGCAGGAGCCCTTCGCTTCCCAAAGACTGCCAAAGCCCCCGCAGGCGGAGGCACTTCACACCTCGGCACCGACACCAGAGGCTCATCCAGAGTGACGGACTCCTCACCCTCGTCAGACGAAATCGAGGGGACTTTGACTCTTCCCCCAGGCTTGGGAGAAGGCACCCTAAAGCTTCCACGCATGTCAAAATCACGATGGAAGGTATTGATCACCACGTAGAACTGGGCATACGAATGGAGGATATGCAGCTTCGTGGAGAGTGTGACAACCGGCACGGTAAAGATTGCTCCCGTGCAACCCATGATAAAATAACGCCATCCTCTGGCTCCATCAATGAGTCCGCCCCTGGACCTGAAGCTGGTGACGGCATTGCCCACATGCAGTTGATCATACCCAAATTGCCTGGCGAACCGACTGGGCAAGTAAGGCTCGAAGAAGCAATGATCTTCGCTTATGTACAGCAAATGGGAGGGTCTGATGCAGACCAACCAATTAAAAGCTTCCGGAGAAAGATTGGTCTTCTCTCCACCTAAATCCTCAAGCCTAATCCCCGACTGATTGCGATGCACAGAGGGGACAGTGCAGAGGAGCTTCCAGCAATGACCGAGGCTCAGCACCAGCCGACAGTCTAAGACTGTGTTCACGTTCCAGAGGGAGTCCTTGTAGTTCAGCAAAAAACTACCCCCCGAACTACTGCCAGGGCCGGGATACATCACCCGGGGGTTATGGAGAATTAACCATCCCATCAAGTACAGGTATGGTAACTCTACCTGGGGAAAGCTATCGCGCCGAGCTTCATCAACGAGCAGTCCATCAGTCATGGCTCTCAAACCAGCCTACGTACGACACACCATGGCAGGGAGCAAGCCCAGTCTTGCCCCCAACACCAGACGAACGGCAGGCCACAGGATGTTCCGGTGAATGTGGTCCGTGGGCGCGATACCAGGCACCACTACTCGACGCAACCATATGGAGAGGAAACCAGCCAGTCGAGCTTCCAAAGACAAAGGCCTGCGGCAGCGCCTCAAGTAACTATAGGCCTTAGTGCCTTCAGGGTACTTTCCTACCCCGTCATTGAGAATCTGATCTGGAGCTTTAGCTTCCTCCATAAGATCCTCGACGACCTGGATACTGAGCATGCCCAAACAGTTCACGGGCTCATTCTTGTCCCCCAAAACTTTCTCCGACTTGATGGCCCTGGCCCGGTGGAAGAAGAGGTAGGACATCTACTTAGTGGTGTGAGCCAAATCAGAAGGCTCATTATAAAAAGTAGTGCACGCGAAGTAGTGGCACATCAGCTCCTGATACACCTCCACAACCCGAGGGTCCGAGTCCTCCAACTCCCGGTTGGTGGGAACATACTCTTCATATGGGGTGTCCCCCATCGACAGTCTCAAGATCACTGCCATCTCATGGAGGGCCAACCCTAACTCCCCCAGTGGAGTGGCGAAGGTCCCGGTGAGCGAAATGTATCGCTCCATCAGTACCAGAAACTGGTTAGGGTTGGGAGGCAACCCAACACTCGTCGCACTCACAGCAGCATACAGTCCGATGACCTCCATCTCTCTCCAAAAATATTTCAAGGTCCAGTCAACTAGGCAAGTCTATCGGAGGTTTGTTGGGGTAATCTACCCATTGCACCGAGGATTCTCCTTGGGGTATACCCCCCCTCGTACCATGAAGTCATTACAGAAAGTCGACAATTGGACCGGCTGGATCACTGAACTGTCTTCACTCGGGACGCTGCCCGGGCACAGTCCCCTGAACAACGTCACGACGCCAGAAGGACGGCTAACAAACGACCCTTGGTCAGCTCCTTTCAGATGAAAGATCTTACCCGGCTTGCCGTGAAGATCGGGAGTCAGCGTCCACGACATCCTCCTGGAATGTGTGGCATGGAAGAAAGCCGAGATGGGATAATCTCTCGGCATCGTAGGCAGATACAAGACCACACTCTCGGCGGGGAAAACCCAGGGTTCTCTCTTAGGCTTCGTCTGGGACTGTTTGTCAATCATATCCCCAAAGAGAAAGGTCGACTTGATGTACTGGTCCCCGTTTATGTACGTCAGGGGCTCTCCGTTAATCATGTTCAGCAATGTCCGCTCGCCCTGAGCCAATATCAAGATCCCTCGTCCTTCGGGATACTGGGGTCCGGAGATAGGAAATGTCACGTGCGATAGATCCTCCAGATAGTTTGAGTGCAGCATCCCGGCAGCGGAACCCAACACCTCGGCCAGTGGAGACTCATGCAAGTTAACTGCGAAAGTGCAAGGAAAACACGTCATTATAAATCTTGCAACATAAAGACCAAGAAACGACAGTCTGTGCTTTACGCCAAGACAGTACAAAATTTGGTTATTTTACGCCGGAAGTCACATCCTGAAGCGTAATTGGCGGTATACTGTCTGTGCTTTACGCCAGACTGCCAAAATTCTACTTACTATGCCGGAGGTCCCATCCACAAGCGTAAAACTAAAATTTTACAGTATACACCAAGTTTTAGGCAGTCAGAGCTTTGACGCTCAAAACTGCAAAAACATGGAGTTTCTACGCTGGCACATTAGAAATATGGGCGTAAAAGATGAAAACGTCTCTGTGCGTCATCTTCCTCTAAGAGGCTATCAGCAGAAAAAATGACCTAGCACGGTCACGTTCAACGTGTGCGAAGGATTTTTTGTCATTCTTTGCCATCCCAAAAGGCTATACCTCTAAGGCCGGGTGCGCTACTCGTCGGCAGGATGCTTCGCTCAGAAGGAAGTTCACCTTGCCTGACCGAAGACTCTCTCGCCGGGACAGAAGAACGAGAAGAAGAGCCTGTGCTCTTTCCCTTGGTGGAGGGGGTTTGTTTCGGCGCTATTTATGAAAACTCAGAGTGCCCGGAGAAAGAACGAGGGGAAAAACTCAAATAATCGAAGGCTCTCTTTCACAGAAGACGGATAAAAAGTTTTTCTCTCAAAGGTTTGGGATATATATAGAGTTCGGGTCGACTCCTTGAACCCTCGGACGGGCTCCTCGAAACCCCAACCAAATCTCACAAATTAAATATTTGGTTATGATTGGGTACTACGTCAGCCCACTACTCTCGAAAGACGGATAGTCAGCAAATTCGAAGAGTTTTTCGTGCAAAACCAGGTCAACGGTTCCTATGCTAAGGAGCTTTCTATGCTCGACAGTAATAGATCTACGGTTTTATGCTCGCAAGTTATAAGTCTATGGTTTTATGCACGGATGCCTTTGTGCTCGGTAGCTTTTATGCTCTAGAGGCTACAAACCTACGACTTTACGCTCAGCAGATACCAAATCAATGATCTCACGCTCGGTGGCGTTTAGTTTATGCTCGGAGGCAACAGATCCGCAACCTTACACTCGGAAGATTTTTTTTATTCACAGGCTACAAATCTACAGTTCTACGCTAAGGAGCTTCCTACGCTCGACAGCAACAGATCTACGGTTTTACGCTCGCAAGCTATCAGTCTATGGTTTTATGGCCGGATGCCTTTGTGCTCAGTAGCTTTTACGCTCGAGAGGCTACAAACCTACGACTTCACGCTCAGCAGCTACGAATCTACGATCTCACGCTCGGTGGTTTTCTATGCTCAATAGACTACGAACTCAGGATTTTTAGCTCATCTACACAATGGATCTCTGACTTTTCGTATATCCGAACAGTTCTCAAGACGGTCGATTACAGGAGTTCACACAGAAGATACTCCTTCTCAACCTCAAGATATCCCAAGTACCCAAAACATTAAGAAATTACTCTTCTCGGGTCAAATGGAGGTTCATCCAGGCCCCAGTCTAAATATCTCGTCTATTAAGATGGCAAACTCAGCTCGACAGCCATTCCTCGACCCTGTTCCAAGGGATTTTTCGAGAAGTAATTCTTGAAGACGAAGTCCGAACAAAAAATTTTGTTCATCAGAAGTAAAAACTCTACGCGGTTCCTCAGTCTTAGCAGCAAAACAGTTCTTCTAAATGTTCAAAATGCTCAACAGCATTCTATGGACTATTCGCTACGCACAAAAGACTGGACCCAGCACTCTTTCTATACAAAGTCGACGTAAAGAATCAGACGTGTCGAAGCTACACATATTCAGACTTCACAGTAACGTATGGCAAAATGATCATATGCGGAGAAGAAAGATGATTTTATTAAAATCAAGATCATGATTACATATGAGGGAAATCCTGTCTACAAAGGGTTTTTTTTCTTCATTTTTATGATTACATATGAGGAAAACTCCGTCTACAAAGGATTTCCCCATCGTCGTCTGAAGATCGCCCAGAAGCTGTTCTGACAGGTTCTCGCGTGGGCACAATTCTTTATCCATCTTCTCCAACAGTCAATCAGTTCCAGCAAACTGACTGACATTGAAATGATCAATGGCAGAAGAATACAGAGTTGGGGCTTGCATAAATTATGCAGATCCCATGCTCCATGTGCCGTGACAGATTGAGTTAAGATATTTTGCCCAACTCAATGCCCGAGGTCAGAGCTAGTAGCTCCTCTCACCCCCGGAGGTAACAAGAGAAGACACCGCTTGCAAGCGGTGTGGTCTAATACGACCCTTCCCTTCTCTGGGAAGAACAGCCATATAAAGTTGCTGATTATCCCGAGCAAGGGAGGCTAAGATATCCTTCCATGATCCATCGTTGCAGTGGACACTTGCTCGAAGATGCCGTCTTTTTCGACTCCTTACACGCTGGAAGAACATGATCTCCTTCTTCCTCAGATCGACCCGACGAACTCCGGCGATCATCTCTGTGTGGTGATAGAAATATGGGGAGAATGGGTTAACTCCCCCAGCCTTTTTATAGGCGAAAAAGGTCACACCGGTCCCCAATAAATCTGCCATAAAGTCAGCATCGACCGTTTCAATGCTCCATTCAGAAACATTTCGAGTTACGAGAAGCGGTTCATGCTTCATTCAAAGCATTCCAAATTCTGAGAAATTTGAAAGCTTTAAAGGGGGTCTTGTAGAAGCATGAAAAATACGCCGGATGGCTATACGCAGCATATTGGTGCAAAGCAGCGTAAGCAGAGGCCTTCAAAGCCATCAAGCGTACAACAGAGCTTTTTTCGCTAAACACAGCGTGAAATATTAAAAGCTCAAAAGCCCATCCGCGTAAGGCAGTACGTCCAAAATACTTCAGCGTAAACGGGGTGCTTAATCGCCTCCAGGGCGTAAAACTTATCCTCTTTCAGACGCGGCATTGAGGTGTACAAGAGATGCTTCGTATTCTCCGAAGTGAACCTGTCAGACCCTGCAAAGAAGATCCTGCAATGAACCTGACGTCTGGACTTCTGACAAAGGGATACGGATTGACTACCCAGACGACGGCTAAAATGATGGCACAGCACTACGACCCAGGCTGTCATTTATCGCCATCCCCTTTGCATAAACTGCTTTTACAAAGCACGAAGGGATACGCTGCCCTGTTTTACACAGGCAGACACGAGCTGTTCTGTAGTAGACAAACGGCCTGCCACATCAAAAGCTGCACTCCGTACGGGGTTCGAGGCACGTCTCTGCGTCCAATGCACAGAGCGATGATAGTTGCTCGAGGTACGTCTCTACGTCTAATACAAAGAGTGGTGACAGTTTCTCAAGGCACGTCTCTGCGACTGATGCGCAGAAGGGGTTGCAGACCTTCAAAAACATGCCTCCATATTTAATGCGCAGGATGGTGGCAAATCTCGGCATTTAATGCAAGAGATTTGATTATATCTTTAAAAGCCGTAATTCTGACTAAAACGTCCATATCAGCACTCTGGCACGGTACACAGCGGCTTCTACGCCCATCCAGCTCCTGTGCTTACTCGGCCTCTATGATCGCTCGGCTTTAACGCCTATTCGGCTTCTACGCCTGCTCGGCATCTATGACCACTCGGCTTCTATGCCTATTCGGCTTCTACGCCGATTCGGCTTCTACGCCGGTTTGATAACTATTTAGTTTCTATGCCATGGTGACAGGCATTTGGCTTCTATGCCAACCTCTTCTACACAATGGATACCTATCTACGTGGCTTCTACGCCGTGATCTTCGTAGCGATTATACGCGTTTGGTCCCTTAGTTGGACCCGCGTCACACGCTCATTCAAAGGATCATCTATACACAGGCATTGGTTACTTTAACCGTTGTGTAAAAGGGTACTGTACTTTCCACTCCTCGCTTTCTACACTGACGGAGTGGTCACTGTCACTAAAACTCTATAAATAGAGACCACTATCAATGATGAAAGAAGAGAGAAATTGGTCAAGAAACCAATATCAGATACAAGGTCGACAAATTGGAAGATCGAACCAGAGGTCAAGAGAACGAGAGAGAAAGAGAGAGAGAAGAATCCGGAGCTCAGGCAAAGAGTAGGGATCGACGACTTTGGCATCGTGCATCCACCCTCTTCTGCAACCTTCGAAGCTGCTTCCTGTCTTCTACGGCACTTCTTCAATATCGTGTGGTCCAAGGGCTAAAGTGATCGACTGTAGATCAGACACCTATAGCAATCATCTACCCAGATTAAATAAATTATACTCCTACATCCTTGTATAGGATCAAATTGTACAAGTTTGTTTGTAAACCAAAGAAGGCGGGTTTCGTGTAAACCCTATCCTGAATACATTTTCATTCTTTCGTTTAATACCACAAACAACATGTCTATCCCTCCCTCGTAGAATAGTGCGAAGAATAAAGCCATAAAGTCTTCGAAGGAAGTAATGCAGTTGTCCGCCAGGCTGTGGTACCACTGATAAGCCACTCCCTAGAGACAGTCCTTGAACACCCGAGTGAGGAGGACGTTATTCCCTTATAATAACACCGTCATCATACTAAAGTAGTTCATGTACTAATTCGGTGATATTTTTCCCTCGAACAAAGCCATAGTCTGTGGTTTGTATTTAGGAGGGAAAGGGGCCTCTTCCCAGATAGCCGGGTAAGGCTGGTTGATTCCCAATTTCTTGAGCTGATCTTTGTGTTTCAAGGCATCAAATTGGGCTTTCAACTCCCGTATTGCCTGCATCGGATTTTTAGCCGGTAGCAGGACCACGGAGTGATAAGGAATCGATTACATCGCGACTTCAACGGGAGGTAATACATTCTCCGAGTGAGGAAGTGGAGGAACTGCTGACTCCTGATCTAGAGCTGGCTCTTGGATCGCGTTGGATGGTGGCAAGTCCACCCCCACACATATCTGAGTTGGAGGGACTGATGCTTGAGCCATAGTAGCTGTGTGTTGAGTCAGCATCATCTGGTGCATGTTCTCCATCATGGATTGCATTTCTTTCAGAGATGTCTCCAGCATAGTAATGCGTTGCTCAGCGCTCCCTGACGGGGAAGCTTTCTCGTGTTCAACTCCAATGGCATAAACTCCCATCTCCCTGGGTGTCATTGAAGGATTAGTATAGGTCTCTATAGAAGTTGACTCTATACTTTTAGTATACGATTCGGGAGACTGGCGACCCCCAACATCGGAATCAGAAGAGTACGAAGTCGATTGTTGTGACCTCGAATGGGTGTTTCGGAATACCCCAGCTTCAGTGTTCCTAAGGAGCTGGTTGAATCTCCTTCAGCTCGGAGCTCTAGAGGGATGACTTCTTAAGCTTGATCTTCCTCTAGGTATGTGTGAAGCCATGTTCATAGATGCATGTGTGGGCTCTTCTTCCTGGAAAGACGGAGAGTAGCTCAACCGGTCGAAAACTGACCGTTTTGCTTCAGAGCAGCAACAATTAATTATAATCCTATGACTATTACAATAGTGCTCGTTAGGAGGCGTAATAGACATGCTAGAAGATCCCCTATCGTTGCGTTTCTGGATCAGATACTCACGCAGTTCAGGAGGATTTACAGAAGAAGAAGATGGCTTGTTCCTTCTGTTCACATCAGTGGGCATACGGATGTTGGGAACCATAGTTTTCCTTGTGCCACCCATATACAACAGGTTGGCCATCTGAGTAGCGGATAATCCCCGAGGAGGGTGTCTTTCCACGAATTGAGCCTTCTTTATGCTGAGGGACTTCTTCTGGCATAATTTGGGCTGACATAAAGTTGAGGAGGTCCTCAGTCGGCTATCAGCTCCTCGCGTAATCTAGAGGGCGGGCAGATTCTTCCCTTGCTGGCGTAAAGGCCAAGAAGTTGAGCAGTCCGCCACTTGCTTTTCCTTGCGTAGATTGTAGGGATCATCTGCTTTTCAGCGGAGGGCAGATGCATTTTTATGCGTGGAGCGCGTTTGGAATTTCAGATTTGGCGCTAAGGCATTGTCAGAAATTCTGTCTGCCACGTCATCGGCGGGAGACTGAATTTTACGTGCAGAGTGCGGAGTAGGCTTCGGGACTAGCGCTGAGGCATTGTCCAAAGTTTTGTCAGCCACGTCAGGGATGGGAGACAGAGTTTTACGCGTATAGCGCGATGTATACTTCTGGATTAGCACTGAGGCATTGCGAGAAGTTTTGTCTATTCCGTCAGTGACGGGAGACTGAATTTTACGCGCAAGGCACGGAGGGAGCGATGCTACAACCTCGTTGGTCGGAGAGGTCGGAGAGTCGACAGGAATGGTAGGGGATGTCTTGGGCATCCAGACCTTATACAGCTTCCTGTTGTCTTGGACAGAGAGAGAGTGAGAGCTACCCCCTGTTCGAAGCATGTCTTCGTAAGCAGACTGGTCGAACTGGACGACCAGTGTCTTCTTTACGGATCCCACGGATACCGTATCGTGTTGAGCAATTGCTTCCTCATCAGAAGAGAAAGATGTCCCTAGCAGAGTTGCCATCTTGTGTTTGATAATAAACGAAAGAAATAGAAAATGACAGATTTATACGAAAACCCGCTCTTTGGTTTACAAACAAGATTGTACAATTAATCCTATACGAGGATGTCAAGTACAATTTTTTAATTTGGGTAAATATTGCTATAGGAGTCTGATCTGCAGTCGATCACTTTGTCCCTTGGACCACACGATGATGAAGAAGTGCCGTAGAAAACAGAAAGCAGCTTCGAAGGTTGCTGAAGAGAGTGGATGCTCGATGCCAAAGTCGTCGATCACTACTCTTTGCTTGAGCTCTGGATTCTTCTCTTTTTTGATCATTTTCTACACCAATTTTTGACCTTTTTCCCTCCAATATTTGACCTTTTTTTTGACCTTGGACCTCTGTCAATAGGGTCTCTATTTATAGAGTTTTAGTGATAGTGACCACTCAGTCGGCGTAGAAACCGAGTAGTGGAAAGTACAGCACTCTTTTATACGATGGTTATAATAACCGTTGCCTACGTATAGATGACCTTTTGAATGAGCGTATGAAGCGTGTCCTATTAAGAGACAATGCGTATAACTGCTGCGAAGATCACGGCATAAAAGCCACGTAGGTAGTTATCTTTTGCATAGAAGAGGTTGGCATAGAAGCCAATAACTGTCACCATGGCGTAGAAGCCAAGTAGGCATAGAAGCCGAGTAGGCGTAGAAGCCGAGTAGGCATAGAAGCTGGGTGGGCATAGAAGCCGAGTAGGCATAAAAGCCGAGTGGGCGTAGAAGATAGCTGATCCTCGTCCCCTGACTGAGGCCTTGAGCGAATTCTGGACCGAATAGCCTTAATACCCGCCAATGCAAATGTGGCCTGAGTTGGCGTATTCCAAGAAGATAGCGTACAGCGTGCTCCCATAGCTGAGAATAGCCTGATGGCGTAATGTGCTAAAGTGATGATGTGGACGTTTTAGCCAAAATTATGGCTTTTGGAGATATAATTAAATATCTTGCATTAAATGCAGAGATCTGTCCCCATCCTGTGCATTAAATGCAGAGGCGTGTCTTCAAAGATTTGCCATCATTCTGCGTATTAAATACAGATACACGCCTCGAATCCTGTACGAAGAGCAACTGATGACGTGGCAGTCTATTTGTCTTCTGCGGAGCGTAAGAAGCTTACGTCTGACTGTGTAAAACTAGGCAGCGTATTCCAGAGGCGTGTATCGAAGATTTGCCATCATTCTGTGCATTAAATGCAGATACGCGCCTCGAGCTCTGCCATCACTCTGCGTATTGAATGTAGAGACGTGCCTCGAGCTCTGCCATCACTCTGCGCATTAAATGCAGAGACGTGCCTCGAGCTCTGCCATCACTCTGTGCATTAAATGCAGAGACGTGCTTCGAGCTCTGCCATCACTCTGCGCATTAAATGCAGAGACGTGCCTTGAGCTCTGTACGAAGAACAGCTTTTAACGTGGCAGTCTGTTTGTCTTCTGCGGAGGTTAAGAAGCTCACGTCTGCCTGTGTAAAACTAGGCAGCGTATTCCCTTGTATGCGTAAAAGTAGTTTATGCTAAGGAAATGGCACTAAACGACAGCCTGGGTCGCTGTGCCGTGCCATCATTATAGCCGTCGTCTGGGTAGTCGTGCTGTACTCTTTGTCAGTAGTTCAGACGTTAGGTTTACTGCATGATTTTGACAGTTTCATTTTGGGGAATATGAAGCGTTCCTCGTATACTTCAATGCTGTATTAAAGCGGATGAGTGTTTACTCCATAAAGGCGATGTAGCACCCTTTTTACGCTGAAGCAGCCTGGATATACTATATTACACGGATGGTCCTTGAGCTTATATTTTACGCTGTGCTCAGCGGAAAAGCTCTGTTTGCACGTCGGTGGCTCTAAAGTCATCTTTTTACGCTGTCCAGCCTCAACATGCTGCGTATAGCTATCCAGCGTATTTTTTATGCTTCTACAGCGTCGACCTCGACTCAGTTGCTTGAGGTGGATCACTCTCAATTTTATCGATACAACTAACAATCTCTAAGCTTTATGCAAAATATAGGATATAATTTTCAGAAAGTTGAAGGTTTAAACTTTGGCAAGGGATGACGTATTCCTATATAAATCCGAGGATAGTCCAATAAATCCCGTAGTGGATTGGGCTACGATGAGACCATCCCACAGACTCGCTCCAAGAATGGGCATGATAAAAAGAAAATCAACTCATGTAACATGGTATTTCTTTCTCCGATGCCCAAAGAAGAAGCTATGACTGGTACCAGGTCCAGCAAAGATTATCATAAAACTAATAAATCTATCCTGGAAGATATTCCTGAAACTCTTCCTACTTTGCCAACTTTTATTGCTCCGGTTACAACCGAACCTAGTCCTTCGAAGCCTACTACGATAAAGAAACAAAAAAAGGAAGTACGCTTGGACAAATCTCTGAAGAAGAATGTACCCCAAATACTTGAAAAGCCCTAAAATTTTAACATATTGGCACAACATGACAATACCCCAACCTGACTCTCCATATTCGAGTTGCCTCGTTTGTCGAAGGTGACTCGTGAAGCTTTGAGTGAAGCTTTGATACATGCAGACTCATGCTTAGCTCAACTCAAGATTCCTGATGAAGAGCCATTAGAATGTCCCCAATGCCACAGCGTGATCGAGAAGATTTCTAACATCACCTTCACGCAAGATGACATGCTACCCAAAGATAATCATCATGACATGCCTCTGTATTATATCTGTTACATCAGATCTATTAAGGCGAACCGGATTCACATCGACCCTGTTTCTTTACTCAGTATCATTCCTAAAAGTCTATATAAAGGCTTAAAGATATCTATGCACAACCTATCTTTTACCAGTACTACCATTCTAGGCTTCAATGCTGGAAGAAGTAAACCACTAGAAAAGATACGCCTACAAATTCAGATATGCGATCTACGTACTGAAGTTATATGCTATGTGATTGACTCTGACTTATCCTGTAACGTTTTGCTGGGACGGCGATGGATACACGAGTATAAAATTATACCCTTTATCCTATATCAATTCTTTAAGTATGTGAACAGTAAAGGAGAGGTCAAAATAGAGGTAGCTGACATCAATCCATTCAAAGGTATCGAAGCCTATTTTGCTGACTCATTACTCTATATACCGAAGTATATGAAAGAGGAAGGTAATCAAGCTAGTAATAAAGCTAAAAATACTTTAAAAGAAGAGCCTCTGATAATCAGAGTCAAATGACGTACTACTCGTCCAACTCCTTCGAAGCCTCTCGGTATCGACCTGCACAAGTTATCTCCATTGGTTATCAAACTTCGATGAAATGAACAACCAACACTGGAGAATGGACTACTTGTTATCGACCTTCATAAATCAACATCAGTGAATCAACCCCTAGTCATTAATCTTGCCAAGCCTCCTGTCAAGGCTGAAGATTCTGCCAACTAAGTGGAAGATGAAGAAATCTTATATTTCATGAATAAAGAAGGCACTTCACACTACGTTAATGTTGAACCCTTTGCTGAAAAATCTTTAGAGGATCTTCACCTCTACGAACCTCTGTCCATAGCTGTGGCATCTCTATTCTAATATGGTTGTCATATGAACCATATGATGAGGCATACTTCATAGTCCCAGTGAGATAGGACAAGCAACATCATATAATTTTTGGCAAAGCTAGAAACAAAAGAGTTGCGGAGACTAATAATTTTGACGAGGATATGGGGAGGATACAACCGTATCGTTATAGCCAACCAGCCAAGAATATCATACAAATGATAGGCTACAACTTAAAATCTGGCTTGGGACTAAATTACGGGAAAGGCAGACGGACTTCTATACGTCACCTCTCTCATAAAGGCAAGCCAAAAAGATACTACCAACGGAGTGGTCATAGTTTGGGATATGTTACACCACCAACAAGTCCTGAAAGTTCAGAATCAAAAGAAGAGATGTATTCTCATTCTTCTGACTCATTATTGTAGGATTCTAAAGAAAGTATGGGTGACGTATTCAAACAGGATTTTTCTATAAATATGGTTTCAACTGTCCTAGATGATAAAGATATTGGAGATTTGATAATGATGCCTATCAACGACAAATTCCTTATGAAGTATTATGTCTAAGCACGACATATTGTAAACCCCCTCATTTATTTCTATAGATAGTCTGGTTATGGGTTAGAAAATTTTGGTTTAGCAGCAGATGTTTGAGGTTTAGAATTAAGGATGCAGATGTCTAATTCTTTAATTAAACCCTTGGTGCGCCTTACCGTTGTTGCAATATTCGGAGCCCAACATTAGCCCATAACTTCCAATAAGTTGTTGCATTCTAGACTTGGCATGCCAATTTAGGCGCTGGACTTTTCCGTCACTCAAAATTATAATCCCTTCTGCTCTAATTTAATTGCACAACTTTCCGTAACTGAAATCCATATTTAATCATGTATCTCACACCTGTGTCGTTGCTATAAATTTTGAGATACCAACTCAACCCGTTGAGTCGGACCAATTAAAGGGTCCAAGAATGACACTAAGCCTACACCGTTCATGACCTTTGTGTCACTCCCAATTGAGACCCCATGTGCCCCCATTTAATTTAAGAGCACATGACATTTTTATTTTAATTTAATTGGGGATACCAACTTTGACAAATCCTATTTTTTAATCCCAACTTAACCCAATGCTCCATGAATTAAGCCCATGCAAAACACACAATACCCCCTCACCCTACAAAACACCAAACACCAATTCTCCCATAAATTTTTCATCATTTCATGTGTCTGTGCAAATACCCAAACTTAGGGGACTAATTTGCAAAAAATTGCATTAGTTTCATTCCCTCATTGGTTTAAACTAATGAAGAAACCACCCCTCTCCCCCTTGACCGGTCCCTCTCCATTATGTGAACACAATTCCCTCGTGATGAATCCTAGCCATCCATTTGAATTTGGAGCATCCTCACCCCACACACCCCATCACCTTTCCCTATATAATGTCTTCTCATACACACTTCCCCAAGCAGGCCCTAATCCCCACACTTGGGAAACCTCCCTACCTTCTGTCTCCTCCTTTCTCACCAAAAACCCACAGCCGAATACTCCATACTTCCCTTCTTCTTCTTCTTCTTCTTCCTTCTTCTTCTTCTTCCTCTCCACTTCTTCTTCTTCGTGTGACCACTTCACCCGATCGGACATGAACCTCCCTCCGACCAGCTTCTTCCCCGGCAAGCCAATAACCACTAGCTGACCTCCTTCCACCGCCACGGCCCGGCCAACCTCCTCCAACTGCTCCTCCGACCGCCAACCTCCTCCAGCAGCATCACCCGCACCACCGCCATTACCTCCAGTCGGTCTTCCCCACGGCCAACCGAACACTCCTTCTTCTCCACCTCGACCAAGCTCTTCCCCGCTGCCTCAACCATCTCCAGCGGCTGCCACCACTACCACACACCAATGCCACCACCACACACTAACGCCACCACCACCCTTAGCCACCAGCACCACCACCCTTAGCTATCTTCACCACCTTCATCATCACCATATTCACCATTAACACAACCATATCACCACCATCACCTCCACCCGCACCACCGCCATTACCTCCAGTCGGTCTTCCCCACGGCCAACCGAACACTCCTTCTTCTCCACCTCGACCAAGCTCTTCCCTGCTGCCTCAACCATCTCCAGCGGCTGCCACCACTACCACACACCAATGCCACCACCACACACTAACGCCACCACCACCCTTAGCCACCAGCACCACCACACTTAGCTATCTTCACCACCTTCATCATCACCATATTCACCATTAACACCACCATATCACCACCATCACCTCCACCCTTCACCACCCGCATCACCACCCTCCACCACCCTGCCTCTCCTCCTCACCATCAGCATCATCATCATCGTCTTCACCACCACCATCATCACTTTCACCATCTTCATTAACATCATCATCATCATCACCGCCACGACCCCCTCCGGCCAAGGTGAGAACTCATCTCCCCTAGTGTAGTGTAGTTTTATATGGATATTTTTGGGAAATATACTTGTATTGTTATATGCATTAAGGGTTTTGCATGTTTTAGATTTAGTTTAATAGGTTGCTATGCATTGAGATTTTAGTGATATTATATGCACGTGATGGTAAATTGCTAGGTTGATTAATTATGGTTAAATATGCAATGATGTTCATGGGTTAAGGATGTGAAATACATACAGTTGATGGTTGGGAATGACACATATAATAAGGTTAGGGTTTTAAAAGCCAAATGAGAATTGTTAGGGTTTTATACATAATGATATACACGTTGTCGATCGATTGTTTGAGTATAAGTCATGATCCTTAAATATTGGTCAGTTATTAAGGGAATCTTGCCCTAAGTTAAGTGCATGCAGGTAATAATAATAAATTTATTTGAGGAGACGTTTCTTATAAAATGATAGATGATTGTACAAACAACGATTTATTGGAGGATGAAATATATCAACGTATATGGTAATGACTGTAAAGACCAGGGTAAATTTTAAGAATTTAATCATGGCTGGAACTACTGAACACCGTGGTGAGATATAAGATTGAGGATTGTTGATGATATTGTATAGATGATTAATCGGATCTGACGTAACATACCATTAGTCAACCTTGGTCAACCCTCTAGCTTCGTGTCCATGTGAGTTGTAACTGAGATTGAACATATGTTTAGACGTGTGCCATATCTTATTTCAGTCTCGTGATAGTTATTGATTGAGCTTGTATCTTGTCTCTAGGTACTACGAGACCTACGAACTTGGACGTTGTACCGGATCCCCGTCATCAGCAGCTAGATCCAGGCAAGTGTACCTTGCCACCCTATATTTCAGCTACCAGTTATTTATTATTTTAATATATGTATTGTGCGCATGTTTGTTTAAAATTGTTACTTCGCGTCCGAATCACAACCGGGTGCAGATATTCGTCGTAACGTCTCGTAACGAATGATAGATGGTTCACAACACCTTGATGTACGTACTTGTGTATATCGTAACCCTAGGACACATTCAGACACTGTCATCGTGCCAGATTTCCTATATCTTGATACTGACATCATGATCGGAACCTAGGATGACCTAAGGTTCACGTTGATTGATATTTACTTTAGTATGACGAGACTGCTAGATAGAGGTTCAGGTTCAGCGCACAATCGTTGACCGCTTGGGAAGGGAAAGACAGTTACTAGACGTTTGGGCTCCTCTGTACGCGCTTATATATGTATATGTACTATTTCTGTAGTGATCATGTATCTAGAGTAGTACTATAACCCGTGTGACTATTTGCCCGAAGCTGCGGTACGTCCCGTGTGTTTCCGTGTCTGGAGCTACGGTTTTATTTTGGACAGCTCACGCGTCGAACATTGTCTTCAAAACTGTGTCTCACTTAGTTGATTATGCTAGATTACACCGTCGTTGTACTTGTTTCTTTCTGTTACTACGGCTTGCTATAATTTTGTACCTTGTTACATCCCTCTGAGGACCTGGTCCCTGCCTGTTTTGCAGCATAGACGATTACGGAGCCCTTAGAGTTGCTAAAGGAGTTGCTTGTCTTGTAGGCAATGGTACCAGGTACTCACATCATTTCTACCAGCATTATGGTTATTTTATATTGATTATTCATCTGCAGTTGTAGCTTAGTTTTTATAGACTTATATTTTTTCTCGAGTCTATTTGAGTTGGTGTGTTATTGGGCGGCCGACTTTATAACCTACAGCTCTTTCTTGTATATTTCTGTTTATTGTGGATTGAGATATAGATGTTTACATTTACGAGATTTTTAGATAGTGTCCTTTATTACATCTTATACGTATTCGAGTTAGACCAGAGTCTGGTCGAATGCGTAGCTGGCATGTTGCGTATTCCTGGTCCTACGTATTTTGGGACTGGGGCGTGACACATATTCTTCTCCATTTTCAGTAGGTTAAAATAAGATGTACAACAGATATATTTTATTTAATCCCCAATAACTTATAGCCTACACGACCTCTCAAACTATTATCGATATTTATTTTTGAATAAGACATGGGTAATGGGTCCTTAAAGTTCCCCAGATGGATAATACTCAGATCCAACATAATACTTTCATTGAGACCACTAAACAATTCTCTCCAACCAAAATATTCCATTCTTAAAACCCATTTGTTTTAAGGATATAATATTCCTGATCTTCGGTTGGGTTGGGAATAATCTCACATGTTTACTCACCAGTCAATAAGGGTAAAGTGATTCATGTCCATATTACCTCTGAATCATATTTTATTTATTATCTCCTAAAGAGAAGATAATAGGTTATCCTTGACCTACTCTTTCTTCTATTCTTCAGTGGAGTAAACTAATAAACTATTATGTCTACATCACCTCTGATAGTATTGCATCCTATAAGATTTATCATTTATACTCAGCACGAGTATGCCTTGAGTGATAAATCTACCAAATTCTCCCACAGAGTTATTCTGCCATGTCCATAATACCTCTGAGCAGATATATTCGGTGGGATCCCATTTGAAAATATGTCACGTCAATATTACCTCTGATCTTGTTTTTACTCTAACCTATTATTTGTATCTAATAGTAGATATGCAATAAATAATTGGTCCACAACAAACATGCATTATTTAAAGCTAAAAGTTTTAATATATTTTTATTGAGAAACTTAGAAAATAGAGAAGAGCATAAGATAGACCTCACTCAGGGGAAGTTGAAAGATCAAGGAGGAACTAGGTCAGTCGAGCTAGTTGTTGATCCTTTTTCAATCTCGCCCTTCTACGTGCTTCAGGCATTCTGGAGTCATCTGTAGCAAAAGGAGCCACAAAAGCATATGACTCTATCATCTTATTTCAAGCATGATCAAGCTCGTTCTTGTTGTGCTCAAGCTCCAAAATATGTTCTTGAGCTAGGCTTCCAGTTCTTGAATCTGTGTTTTAAGTTGTATCGCCCTATCATTATGTTCATCGTGGGCAGAATGATGAAAAGACAGAGAAGAAGTTATTTTTTTCATAGAAACATTTATCTAGACAGTCTTCTCATCATGGATTGTTATATGCTCCTGGAATGTGGTCTGAAGTTCCATGAACTCAGTAGTAATTGACTCATATTCAGTCTGAACTAGAGCTGAGATGTCCCCACATTAAGCTGTAGATACTCATTAATATGCTGCTCAAGGCATATCAAGATTTGTTCAAGAGTAGCAGCCTTAGCTTCACCCTTAAAATTTTTGATAAGTTGAATCATGGATAAACTAGCATCCTTAACATCCCCAAAGGATAAACCTTTCTCGAGCACTAGATTTATCAACTCCTTTAATGTTGTGTAGAAAGCAGATGTATAAGCTTCTACTAAAGCATTAAAATGAGTATTTGAACTCGAAGTCGCAGCAATTTTTGCTAATCCTAGACCATGGTGCACGAAGGTAGTTATCATTACAGTTATTGCCTCGATACTGGGAACAAAAGATAAGGAACCCGTCGCTCATTCTCACGGGCTAATAGTGGAACCATTTTAGTAGTAATAGTCAATTCTACCATAAGAGCAATGCAATACAAGAACTTATGGTATAGAAAGAATAGTGAGACACGTACCAGCACCATGTGGTACATATTCATCTTCAGGAGTCTGCCCATCTAAGGAATTCCTCAGGCCTGTCAATGAAGCCACCATCTCAGACGAGTTGGCATGAATGAGCAAATCATCATAATCACTCAACGTCATGCTCGCTTCTGAAACTATAGTTTCAGTATCAATATGCTTTGTAGCATCTTTAAGTCCAGCTGTGTAACAATAGTAGATTTAGGTTGAGCCTAAACATCATGATCAGGCATATCTTCGGGGGCTATAGCAGCAATGTCAGCTTGTGACTCGACCTGCTCACCAACTATAACCCGAGAAGGTGAATTATTTTTACACTGAAATCAGGACTTCCCGGAGCAGGTAGATCATTTGAATCCATTGGCGAATGAGGAGGTATAAGTGCAATCGACGTTATAAATTGAGCTACAACATCAATGATAGGATCCGCAAAAATCGACTGTTACAGTAGCATAAGTGACACTTATTCCTATAGGAGAGGGACGAAAGTGATAATTCTTTTTACCATTAGAGAAGTGACGGACGGTCCATGCCGCTCTGGGGAACTAATCGGTTCGTCAATCAAACTCCTGTGTGAAAGAACATAAACCATCAATTTTGTCTTCCTAGGCTTCGCGAAAGCAGCCCTCTTTTTAGCAGGTCGGTCCTCAGTAGGGGATGTAATACTATGCTTCTAATTTCTGCACCACTATGGCAGGGACGGGTGCATCTTATTCTACATATGGAAGAGCTTCTAATATCTCATTCAATGGCCCATCCTCCTCCTCTTCGACTAGAGAATGTCTTATTGACTCTGGATTGACTCCTTCCGTCGAGTTTTAAAAACTAACCCGCATATCAAAGTCTATATGGAATTGGTTTATGGAGTAATAAAATTGGACAAAGGAATGCAATAGGCGTAAATGAGGTTTGGGTTCAGGCAGAGTAAAAGTGGCTCCCATGCAACCTATGATGAAATATCTCCATCCCCAGATGCCATAAATTAAATCTCCAAAATTAGGTAAGCATAGAGTAGTATTTTCCACGTATAGTTGATTATAGCCAAATTCTCTTTATAAGTGGCTTGGTAGATACGGTTCGAAGGTGCAACCGTTGCCATGTGTATATACCAAGTGAGAGGGTCGAATAAATATTAACTATGAAAAGACCCCTGATGGAAGCCTCGATGTGGTGGTCCCCTTGTCAATAAAAATCAAACCATAGTGCTCAGTTGCCACGTTGGGAACTGCGCAGTAAAAGCTCCAACTTTTCGCCATATTTAAAGCTAGCCTGGTCTAAAAAGGCATAGTATAAGTCCACTTAGAAAGCCTATATCTACAAAGGAACATGTGTTCTGTCCTATCAGCCTGAGTCAAACTGGGAGCCATCAAACTCTGATTGTGCAAAATCAATCAGCCCATCAGATAGGTGAATGGAAGCTCTGTTCGAGGAATTTCTCTCATTGAGAATCTACTGCCAAATTATGAGCAAGTTCTCGTAAACCAGCGTTCAAACGGCACACCATAGCTGGTAGCAATGCCAGTCGAAGCTTGAAGACCAAATGCAGTGCAGGAAATAAAATATTCCTTTGGAGATGGTCCACTGAGCCTGAACTTCCAGGTACAACCCATCTTCGGAGCCATAAAGAGAGATATTCGGCCAACAAAGCTTTAGAGAAAATCTATGTACAAGTAAGTCTGAGATAGCTCATAGCCTATGTGCTGCTGCAAAATCTCCTACACGATCCTCGAAGGACTTATCTTCGACATTATGACTTGCTATGAGCTCTTCAACTCTGGTAAAGCTCAAAGGTCAAAGCAGTTGAATCTCCATGCATTCTTTCTTGTTTCTATCATTGAAGAGGTATTAAAACCACTTCCTAATGAAGACAATGCCAAAATTAGTATTTTAATAATAATTACAGGCCAAGTAGTGGCACATCAGCTCTTGATATACTTCAACTAGACGTGGCTCAGTCTATGCTAAATCTTCCAATTTTGCGTTGGTATGTATGTATTCCTCAAAAGGAACCTCCCCCGTGGGCAGTGTAGATATGCCCTTCATCTCGTGTAAGGCGAACCCCAACTCGCCAAGAGGAGAGAAAACAGTTCCAATACTAGAGTTATATCGCTCTAGCAAAGCCAAGAATATATTAGCGTTGGGTGCAATGCCATAGAAAGTTGCTAACAAGGTATTGTATAAACCTGAAGATATGAGGTTCTCGATATATTCATCCAATATCCATGTCGTTGCTCGATGCCAATAGATATTTTTATTTGTCAACCATCCTGGCAACCAAACATTCTTCTGAGGATAAATGCCTTCAGCATCAGTATAAATATTGACAAATCATGCACTAGGAAGAGGAGCTTTGACAAGGAGATCGTATCCGGATCATGTGCGTAGAAACAATTCATTGAAAATCTATCTCCTAATAGGTATAGATCTGAATTTCTTTCTAATTTGAGTTATAAATCATGCATTTGGCCATTAGGAACCCTCCCATGGAATAGGGCTTCATATAGGAAGAAGTTCTAGGCTCTTTTGTTGTATATTGTGATTTCTACATAATAATGTATCTGTTTTGGGGAAAATTATGAAATTGACACATCAATTGTGTGTCATGAGATTAAATTAGTCTAATTAGACATAGATCGGGGTTGTAAGACTAGCTATGTGTCCACAATTGGACACGAGTTGGCCGTATAGCGATATTGTGTGATACTTTGCGATACAGAGCTCAATTTTGTATAATTTGTACTATTTCTCTTCAATTCTTAGTATAGGAAGTTGCATTAGTTATATAATAGTATATTTGATGTGTATTAGTGTTTATTGTGGTAATTAGGGTTTTTGGTATTCATATTTGGTGAGCATCATGACTTCTCTAATTGCATACTCTAAGTGTTTGATTAAATGTCTCTATGTAGCATATGGTCATGAGTATAAGAATTATATGAGTATTATATATATATATATATATATAGTTATATATAGTTATATATATATATATATATATATATAATTATATAACTATATATATATAAAACTATATACTATATATATATATAACAATATAACTATATATATATATATATATATATATAGTTATATATGTGTATATGGGTATATATAAGTGAGTGTGTGTGTGTGTTAACTGTTAGTGTGGGAGATAGGGTATCCTGGAATACCTGGAGTAGTGCCAGGTTATTAGCAGTAGTGACTGTGGCCATATAGGTTGCAATGATGTTCAGTTGAGTGTCCAAGTAATTGAAGAGTGAGGAGGGTTGTGTTTAGGTTATTAGCAGTAGTAAGAAGTGTACTGTAGTGTGTTTGTGTTGAATCTGAGTACTCGAGTGACAGTGAATAGGGAAAATCATAGCTCAGGTCAGTGGCAATTCATATTAAGGGTATGTAGGAATGACAGGGTAGTAGTAGTGTGATACATTTGGTGTATCATACATGATGGTATCAGATGACCGTGCGGTAGATATGTTGTTAGTGATATGTGTATTCATATATGTGTGTGACTGGGATGATAGTAGGGACTTTTGGATTAGAACCTGACTTTAGCAACAACAATTATTTCCTAATGAGGGGTCCAGGGATTAAGATGCATCAGTGTATTGTTTGGGTCAGCAATGTGAGTGTTGATTTGGGGAAAATCTTTAACTGATACACGAGTATTAGTTGTGTTTAAGGCTTGATGGTTACCAGTTAGCTTAATACTTATTTATATATATGTAGTTATTGTAGAGCAGTAGTGCTCGAGCTAGGAAGAGAGGAAAGATATTCCAGTTGAGTGTGTGTTAAGAGTAGATTGATAGCTTGGTATCATTCAATAGCTGATACCATGCAATGGCAATTCTTAGCAAGCAGCAGCGGATGGGAAGTGTGCAGGTTGATGCACACTTGTGCATTAGCGCATAACTTGAGTACAAGATTGGAAAGGGAGGTAAGCTATCTGTGTACTATATTGGAGTAATAACAATGACTGTACTAGGTTAGGAAAAACTCGAGCACAGGCCAGGAGCAGTAAGGTAACTATTAGTTGTTTCGGTTGGGCATGCCAGAGAAGGTAGGTTCAATTGAGGTATTGGGGGAATTGAATATAGAAAGTTTGAGGAAGAATAGACCTAGGTGGATGTACTAGAGCCTTGCACACAATAAAGTGTGTATCAGTCCTACACTAATGGTGTCAGGATGTGTACTGATATAGGTATTGGTTAGTAAGTTAGTGTTAATTAGTATGTATTAATTAGATAGTAGTTGGCAAGTTATGTTATCATTAATAGTTAAGGAATATATGTATTAGTTAGTGAGTTAGTTAGTTAGTAGTGTATTATTATCTATATATTATGCTAAGTGAGTTGTATGTTAGTAAATAGTTAGCTGTCAGTTGGGTAATTTAAGTCAACATAGCAGTTGGTTTATGTTAGTATTAGTTAAGGGTACTAGTTAACTTTTAGTATCAGTGAGTGATACTAATGTAAGTTAATAGGTAAAGTATTTACTAGAACTAGCTAGTATTAACTTAGAAACATAGTTAATGACCTAGTATAGTTAGTATAAATTAGTATTAACTAGTTAGTAACATTAAAGATTGATTACCTTAGTATGGACCTAGTTAGCTAGAAATAACCTAAAAAAAGCATCCTATTAGCATTTTAGCTCATTTCTCACTCTTATTACCCCAAATTGATATGTCATTCATATCTAGGTATGTGTGACACCAGCTCGGACATCGAGAGACACATTTTGCTCAGGAACCGAGGCAAGTACATCTCTATGTTAGTTTTCTGTCATGATAGTATATATATCACATATTCTAGAACTGTTTACTTGATTCTGACACAGTGGCTACCCGGACTGGTATGATATGGATCCTGTCATGGGATGTTATCCCCTACGTGTTTAGCGGGTACTCCTTTACATATATTTTATCATGTGTATCGGGTATTGATTATCGTGTACTTCATGTTCACATACTGCTCGTGTTCAGTGTGCTTATATTCGTGTTCGTAATGTGTCATGATTGGATCAATGAGTATTGGTTGGGGATGGAGAAGTAGGAGTTGGTTATGTGATCAAGCCCATTATATTCGTATACATGTCGCTTATATATCATATGTGCAATCGAGTTACCATATTGTATTCGTGTTCAACCCAAACCGATCACATAATAAACTTGTACTCCAAGGCACATTAGCTAGTGTTATCTTTTCTTTACTTATAGTTATTCTCTATTACCTGTTCTTTACTTTCCAGTACATTACCTGTTCACTCTAGTTCATTATCATTTTCTATTGCTAGTTATCCTGTATTATTTTCTATTGCTTATCATATATTCTCTACCATGTATTTGAAACCGCTTTCAGAGGTATGTACTTTGCTCCGATCTTGATTGGATATTTTTTTTTAGATTATTGGCTTGTGGATCAATATTCCACTTATTATGAGTCGCAAGACGGCAAGCCATAGAGGATTCTACCTTAGAGCTAGAGGACCTAGTGTTAGTGACCGAGTAGGCCTAGATATATAATTTTGGATATTGTATTAGTCTCATTCTAGACTCATGGCATGTATATATTATTTTGGGAGTGGCTATGTCTAGACTTATGAATTTGGACTTGTGGATGTATTGTGACTCTTATTTTTCTCTCTTTTATTCCATATCGTGCTTTCATCCTCCTTTAGTTTTATATTGTGATTGAGTATTGTTCACTACCATATTGTTTTCTCCATTTGGAGTTGAGATGAAATTAATAGGTAACTTATATATATATATATATATATTTATATATATATATATATATATATATATATATTGTATAAGATGTTTAGATAGTATGGTTGACCCAGACAACGTTCTACCGCCGATGCTGCGGTGTAGGCTGGGCGTTGTTCACTACTTGTGTCCTTATTCTGGATGCGGATCGTGACATATTTTTAGTGGTGGCCCATGCAGGTCATAGTCGTACAAGTACGATATCGTACTAGTACTCTAAGTCTGAGATACTGCTACGAGCCTGCCTTAAGATATAGGGTATATAATGAGAGTATACTTAATCACAGCTAGAAACACTTCCAATTCATTCAATATTGAATGTTATCCTTATCTACTTGAATGCTTGCTTTACTTTGAATAATTTTGCCCTTTTTTGATAATTTCATATCTTACTCAATATTGATTCCTTTTAATCTGTCTTCAGGATATCGCCGAAGACGCGATCCCAGCGCTCAGGCACAATATCAGCGAGGTCGGTCACTTCGTTACCTCTGAGGGCAGCACCAGCAGATACTGCTCCAGCAGCTTCAGTTCAGAGGTCTACTTTACCGGTCCAGGTGGGCATTTTTACAGCAGCGTTCGGGGATGCTCTACCTCTGGTACAGAGGACAGTGCCTACAGCTTCAGAGGAGCTTCCACCTCCATCACCAACAGTTGATTCGACCCAGGTGTTTGCGCTCTTTCAGCAAATAATAGAGGCCCAACAGCACCAGTCAGAGGTTATGAGGCAGGGCATTGAGAATGTCAACCAGCTTGTGCTCGTCGCCGTTGAGAGAGTTGCCTTGGTCTAGCCACATGTAACTCCACCTCAGTTTATCCCGTATCAGCCGAGGCCGGGGACTATCATATACTTCAAGTGGATGGGGCCGAAGGACTTTTAAGGCACCAAAGGGATTATTTATGCTGATGATTGGATAGAAGACATTGAGAGAAACCTGCAGTTAGCGCGGATTCCAGATAGCTTACAGGTAAAGGCAATATGGAGCATGATATTTAACATCGCATTGACTTGGTTCAGGATAAACCCCAGGATCTTAGCGTCGGGACTTACTTGAGAAGATTTTAAGAAGCTTTTCAAGAAAAAGTTCTTCCCGGATGTGGCTCTGATATCTCTAGAGAGCCAGTTTCAGTACCTCGTCCAGGAAAGTATGACAGTGGATGAGTATGCGGCAGAATTTTATAGATTGGGTCACTTTGTGGAGGGACAGAATCCCCCGAGGAAGGCCTAATATTTCAAAAAGGGTCTGACCAGGGAGATTAAATCCTATACTAGCAGATATCGCACCACTGTATTTGAGGAGATCCTGGCACAGGCACAACAGGCGGAGGATGATTTGGAGCTTGGCTCCAAGAGGATGAGGGACACCTCAGGAGCTAGCAGTAGTGCGAGGCCAGCAAAGCAGCCTCACTTTCAACAGCAGCATTAGAGACACTTTTAACAGCAGCATCAGAGACACTTCCAACAGCCGAGGCAGCAATTTCTCATACCAGCTAGAGCTCTAGTATAGTTGGCGTACCAGATTCAGAGGCCAACTCAGCCAGCTATTCCTTGCCCATTCTGCAAGAAGCCAGGACATGGATGATATGCGTACAGGATAAGATTGGGCCAGTGTTTGTTCTACGGATCAGGAGACCACCAGTTGAGGGCTTATTCTAGGGCTCCAGCTCATTTAGCTCAGGGCAGGGCCCAGGAACAGAGAGCACCCGTAAGACCACTAGCGGGACAACAAAGAGGACCTCTGTTGCCGACATAGCAACAGAGGTTCGTACAACACCAACAACAGTAAAGAGGTGCGCAGCAGGGGTGAGATTTCACCTTGACCATCGAGGAGGAGGAGCTAGTTGGAGATGTCATTTCTGGTTCATTCTATCTTGATTCTTTTTCAGTTTATGCTTTATTTGATTCTGGTACTTTACATAGTTTCGTATCTGTATCTTTTCCTTTGAAGCATCATCTTGAGACTGAACCGTTGGTGAGGACTTGCATGATCATGACCGAGGGTGGCATTATCCTGGTAAGTAATATTTACAAGGATCTGAGAGTTTCCTTAGAAGGACGAGAGTTGAGTGTGTGTCTACTCGTAATACCACTTTCAAGGTACGATATAGACTCAGGATGGATTGGTTGAGTAGGCACCATGCTAGTATCGATTGTCATGGAGGTAGGATTTTATTTCAAACAATAGGAGAGCCAGAGTTTAAGTTTGTCAAAGGAGCAACAGAGCAGAGCGAGAGAGACTTCTGTGGAGCTATGGTGGAAAGCAGAAGCTGCTACATCTATTAATTACAAAGTATATGGAGATCTTTTTGAAGGAGTTGTCGGGGTTTCCACCAGACCGAGATATAGAGTTCTTTATAGACTTGGTGCCAGGCATAGAGCCAATATCACAGCACGTCTCTAAGGTGAACAATAGCGAACTGAAAGAGTTGAAGAAGCAGGTGGATGAGTTACAGGACAAGGACTTCATCCGCTCTAGTTCATCACCGTAGGGTACTCTGATATTATTTACACCGAATAAGGATGGGTCATTACATATGTGTATGGACTATAGGGCCCTAAATAACCTTACTATAAAGAATAAATATTCGTTGCTTTGGATTGATGATCTGTTTGATCAGTTGAGCATAGAAAAGGTATTCTCGAAGATAGACTTGAGGTTAAGTTACCACCAGGTAAAAGTAAAGAAGTAAGACATTCTGAAGATAACTTTCAGGACTCGGTATGGGCAGTTCGAGTTCTTGGTGATGCCGTTTGGGTTGACCAATGCCCCAACGGTATTCATGAACCTGATAAATAAAGTGATTCATTTGTACCTGGATTAGTTTGTTATAGTCTTCATTGATGATATATTGATATATTCGAAGACCCCAGAGGAGCAAGGGAAGCACATGAGGATAGTTCTGAAAAATCTCAGGAAGGAGAAGCTTTATGGAAAGATTTCGAAGTATAAGTTCTTCCTTGATAATATTGAATTCCTCGGACATGCGATTACAGGAGACGAGATCTCAGTAGACCCGAAGAAAATTTTAGCAGTTGAGTCGTGGTCTACCCCGAGCTCAGTGGCAGAGCTCAGGAGCTTTCTTGGATTGACAGGCTATTATTAGAGATTTGTTCAGGATTTGTCTAAGATTGCAAAGCCGATGACTAGGCTGACCAGGAAAGACGTGAAGTTCATTTGGACTGAGGAGTGTTAGGACGCCCTTAAGGAGCTGAAGAAGAGGTTGATTATAACTCCAGTGTTGATGTTGCCATCGGAGATAGGAGGATTTTCTATATACAATGATGCTTCGAGAAAGGGTTTGGAATACGTGTTGTAGCAGAATGAGAAGTTGATTGCCTACGCTTCCAGGAAATTATGCCCTCATGAGAAGAATTACCCTACCCACGACTTGGAGTTGGCAGCGATTATTTTTGCTCTCAAGTTATGGAAGCACTACTTGTATGGGGAGCGGATAGAGATCTTTACAGACCATAAGAGCTTGAAATATGTGTTTATACAAAAGGAGCTCAACATGAGGCAGCGATGATGGTTGGAGTTGATTAAGGACTTCAATATCTCGTTGCATTATCATCCAGGAAAGGCCAACGTAGTCGTTGATGCCTTTAGCAGATACCTAGAGGCTATGTACTTGACAAAGGATAGATATTTATGGGCCAATCTTTATAGTTTGGGTATTGAGGTATTAGTTCCTGGAGTTGTGAAACAGATATGGGGACTTCAGGTACAGTTAGAGTTAATGGACCAGATCAGAGCCGCACTGTTCGAGGATGAGTCTCTGAGGTGCATCAGAGCGCAGGTCCAGATGGAATTGGCAAAGGACTTCAGTATTGCAGAGGATGGATCATTGCGACATGGTACTAGATTGTGTGCGCCGAGTGGAGCGTTGCGCGTGGAGGTTCTTCAGGAGACGCATCGATCTCAGTACTCTATGCATCCAGGTGCCAACTAGATGTATAGAGACATGAGAGAGCATGTTTGGTGGTATGATATTAAGCGGAAGGTGGCAAGTTCGTATCCAGATGCCTGGTATGTCAGCAGGTAAAGACGGAGAGACAGAGGCCAAGTGGATTGCTTCAGTCTTTACCCATTCTAGTGTGTAAATGGGAGCATGTGACGATGGACTTTGTATCAGGGCTTCTGCATTCTCCAGGAGGTAAAGACGCGATTTGGGTTATCGTTGACAGGTTGACAAAATTGGCCCACTTCTTGCCATTCAAGGTAGGTACGTCTACGGAGAAGCTCGCAAAGATGTATGTGTAAAAGATAGTCAAATGGCATAGAGTTTCTGTGAGCATAGTCTCAGATCGAGATAGTCATTTCATATCCCATTTTTGGAGGAGTTTGCCAGCTTGATTGCATACCCAGCTCATGTTTAGAATCATATATCACCCCCAGATAGGCGGGTAGTCAGAGAGGACTATCCAGACTTCGAGGATATGCTACACACCTGTGTTTTGGATTTTAGAGGTTCTTGGGAGGATCACCTTCACTTGGTAGAGTTTGCTTATAACAACAACTATCGGGCCAGTACACAGAAGTCACCATTTAAGGCGTTGTATGGACGAAGATGTCGCACTCCGTTATCTTGGGATGATATTGGTGAGATAGCCTTATTGGGACCGGAGATGGTCTTAGATGCAGCTGAGAAGGTGAAGCTTATCAGAGATAGACTTCGGGTGGCGCAGGACAGACAACGACATTGGGCAGATAGCCACCGAAGATATTGGAGTTTGAGGTATAGGTTTTGTTTTGTATTATTTGTGATTGCTTGTTATAGTTACAGTGCTAAGGCTGTATTTTATGCTAGGTTGGCGATCTAGTATTCTTGAAGATTTCTTCGACACGAGGTACGATTCGCTTTGATGGAGGCGGGAAGCTTAGTCCACAGTACATCGGACCCTTCGGTATTCTTGAGAGGGTCGGTGCAGTGGCCTACGGACTAGACTTGCCACTTGTACTAGAAGGAGTGCACAACGTATTCCATGTGTCGCAGCTAAGACGGTATGTGGCTGACCCTAGCCATGTATTGGATCACTCGAAGATCGAAGTAGATCTGACTCTCAGCTACCCAAAGCAGCCTGTGGAGATTCTGGATCACAGGGAGAAGGTGCTACGGAACCAGACAATTCCTTTGGTATGCGTCGCGTGGAGGCATCAATCTCCAGGGGAGTCTACCTGGGAGCAAGAGGCCGAGATGCGCGAGCGATATCCTTATCTGTTTGAGCCGTGAGGTATAATTCTTTCTTGCTTGATATGATTATTTTTGTAGCAAGTTTCTTCCTTAATTTCCAGGACAAAATTTTTCTAAGGTAGGTAGGATTGTCAACCCTCACTTTTCTAAATAAAGGTAATTTAGTCATTTAGCATAGTTATATTATTTTAGTAATTTAATAATTAATTAGTATGCTATATTAATATTTGTGGTTGTGCTATATTTTAATTATAGTTAGTGGGCTAGCAAATAGTTAGACTTGACCCATGTGAACCCAATTAGAATTGTCATGATAACTTATGAGCTCAACATGGACCAAGCCCAATAGACCCATTCCTACTAATTAATTAGGAGGATTAGACTAATTTATATTAGTGTAGAATTTCCCAAAATAGCCTCCCTACTTATTTCTTCAAAATTCATCATATAGGGGCAAACTAGACAATTAGAGGTGACTTGAGAAAGAGGAAAAGGGCCGGCCACTTTAAGAGAGGTCTCCTCTCTCTTTCTCTCTCTCTCTCTCTCTCTCTCTCTCTTCTTCATTTGCATTCATTTTGGGATCCCCAATTTTCTAGATCTTTAATTCATTCATCCCTCCACCAATCCCTCTCAATTCATACATATTATCTCCCATTCTCATCACTCAAGGAGTATTAGAGTTTGGAATTTCAAGGAGCACTAGGAGGAAGAGCTTTGATGAGAAGATCATATATGAATCGTGTCTGTGGGAATAATTCATTGGGAATCCATCTTCCAATAGGTATATATCTAAATTTCTTTCTAATTTGAGTTCCAAATCATGCATTTGACCATTAAAAACACTCCCATGGCATAGGACTACCTATAGGAAGAAGTTCTAGGCTCTTTGGCTGTGTATTATGATTTCTACATGGTAATTTATGTCAATTTTAGGGGAAATTATGAAATTGACACATTAAGTGTGTTTCATGAGATTAAATTAGTCTAATTAGACTTAAATCAGGATAATAAGACTAGCTAAGTATCCATAATTGGACATGAGTAGGCTGTATCGCGATACGGTGTGATACTTTGTGATACAGAGCTCAATTTTGGATAATTTGTACTATTTCTCTTCAATTCTTAGTGTAGCAAGTTACATTAGTTATATAATAGTGTATTTGATATGTAGTATTTATTTTGGTAATTGGGGTTTTTGGTATTCATATTTGGTGAGCATCATGAGTTCTTTAATTGCATACTCTAAGTGTTTGATTAGATGTCTCGATGTAGCATATGGTCATGAGTATAAGAATTATATAAGTATTATATATATAGACATATATATGTATGTGTATGTACATATAGTTATAGATGTGTATTTGGGTATATATAAGTGAGTGTGTGTGTGTGTGTGTTAACTGTTAGTGAGGGAGATAGGGTATCCTGGAATACCTGTAGTACCTGTAGTAGTGCCAGGTTATTAACAACAGTGACTGTGGCCATATAGGTTGCAATGAGGTTCAGTTGAGTGTCTAGGTAATTAAAGAGTGAGGTGGGTTGTGTTCACAGTTTAAGAAGTATGGAATATGTTCGTGTTGAATCTGAGTGCTCGAGTGAGAGTAAAGAGGGGAAATCATAGCTCAGGTTAGTGGCAATTCATATTAAGGGTATGTAGGAACGATAGGGTAGCATTAGTGTGATACACTTGGTGTATCACACATGATGGTATCAGATGACTGTGTGGTAGGTATGTTGTTAGTGATATGTGTATTCATATATGTGTGTGACTGGGACGATAGTAGGGACTGTTGGATTAGAACCTAGACTTTAGCAGCAATAATTATTTCCTAAAAAGTGGTTCAGGGATTAAGATGCATCCGTGTATTATTTTGGTCGATAGTGTGAGTATTGATTTGGGAAAACTCTTTAACCGATACGTGAGTATCAGTTGTGTTTATGGCTTGATGGTTGGTAGTTAGCTTAATACTTATATATATATGTAGATATTATACAAAACTAGTGCTCGAGCTAGGAAGAGAGGAGAGATATTTCAGTTGAGTGTGTGTAAATGGTAGATTGATAGGTTGGTATCAGTCAGTAACTGATACCATACAGTGGCAATCCTTAGCAAGCAGCAGCATATAGGAAGTGTGCAGGTTAATGCACACTTGTGCATTAGGGCATAACTCGAGTACAAGATTGGAAAGGGAGGTAAGCCATCCGTGTACTATCTTGGAGTCATGATAGTGGTTGTACAAGGTTGGGGGAAAACTCGATCATAGACCAGGAGCAATAAGGTAAGTATCAATTGTTTGGTTGGGCATGTCAGTGAAGGTAGGTTTAGTTGAGGTATTGGGGGAGTTAAATGCTTGAAGTTTGAGGAAGTATTGACCCAGGTGGATGTACTAGATCTATGCACACAATGAAGTGTGTATCAGTACTACACTGATGGTGTCAGGATGTGTACAGATATATGTATTGGTTAGTAAGTTAGTATTAATTAGTATATATTAATTAGATAGTAGTTGGCAAATTATGTCACCATCATTAGTTAAGAAATATATCTATTAGTTAGTGAGTTAGTTAGTTAGTTAGTTAGTAGTGTATTATTAGCTATATATTATGCTAAGTGAGTTGTATTTTAGTAAATAGTTAGATGTCAGTTGGGTAATTTAAGTTAACATAGCAGTTGGTTTATGTTAGTATTAGTTAAGGGTACTAGTTAACTGTTTGTATCAGTAAGTGATAGTAATGTAAGTTAATAGCTTAGGTATTTACTAGAACTAGCTAGTATTAACTTAGAAACCTAGTTAATGACCTTGCATAGTTAGTATAAATTAGTATTAACTAGTTAGTAACATTATAGATTGTTTACCTTAGTGTAGACTTAGTATGGACCTAGTTAGCTAGAAATGACCTAGAAAAGCATCATATTAGCATTTTAGCTCATTTTTCACTCTTATTACACCAAATTGATATGACATTCATATATAGGTGTGTGTGACACCAACTCGGACATCGAGAGACATATTTTGCTCAGGACCCGAGGCGATTACATCTCTTTGTTAGTTTTCAGTCATGATAGTGTATATATCACATGTTCTAAAATAGTTTACTTGATTCTGACACAGTGGCTATACGGACTGGTACTATATGGATCCTGTCATGGGTTGTTATCCCCTATCATGTTCAGCAGGTACTCCTTCAGCGGGTACTCCTTCACGTGTATTATGGGCCACAGGACGACGAGCCATTAGAGGATTCTCCCCTAGAGCAGGGGATCTAGCGCCAGTGGTCGAGGAGGCCTTGATATATATTTTTGGATATTATATAATTCTCATTCTAGACTCATGGCATATATATATTATTTTGGATGTGGCTATGTCTAGACTTATGGATTTGGACTTGTGCGTATTTTGTCTCTTATTTTTTCTTATCTTTTATTCTATATCGTGCTTTCATCATCCTTTAGTTTTATATTGTGATTGAGTATTATTTACCATTTTTATATACCATATTGTTCCTCCGTTTGGAGTTGAGATGACATTGACAGATACCTTATATATATATTAGATGAGATATTTAGATAGTATGATTGACCCAGACAGTGTTCTACCGTCGATGTTGTAGCGTAGGCTGGGCATTATTCACTACTTGTGCCCTTATTCCGGGTGCGGATCATGACATTGATACACTTACTACGTGCTATGTGTTCTTACGTGCTAAGTGTTCCTACGTAATTATATTACATGTTTACACTGAGGGGTACCTACGTGCTACATGATATGTGATATAATACGATTTCTCCAAGCATTGACAAAATAGTTTAGTCAATTTCCAAGCATGGCTAGGACTTGTTTGATTGTTGCATCACGCAGGGGTGAATCCAAATTGGACTGTCAAGTGACAAAGTGGATTCATATCTAGCGTGTCCGTACTACAGTACGACATATAAAGAAAATATCAAGTGACCACACCATGAGATTTTAGTAACAATAGGGTTAACTAGGCAACAAAATAATGTAGAGCATTGGGAGGGACAAAATCTCGATATTGTGCTTAACTAGCTACCCTCAAATAATTGTCTGGATTGTGCAGGCTGGCCTCCATAGATATTATTTAAATCCTCATTAGTTGATCGCAATATCTGACTATTATATTATACTATGTGTTCTATGCGAACTTACACGATGGCCTTACGATGAACTGGTGCATAAACACTAGGTGTTATACGATAATTTATGGCTCGGCTAGCCCTGCTAGCACATGGATCGATCTGAGGATTCCTATTATAAGCATATATCTTTTGGATCCTAGACTCCACCTAGTAAGTCGTACAAGTGATTGGCCAATTATGTAACTGAGCTTGATTGTGTATTGTATATTCTGTTAAATAGTTTAGGGACGTGGACTATCATGGTGCGATGGTGTAACCCTTCTCCTTGTTTGGTTGTAGGGTTAGATTGTTGTATCACGGGTAGGCTATGGACCGAAACTACAAGACAGAACTATATATATGTGTGTGTGTGTATGTGTGTGTGTGTGTGTTTATTTCTCACTAATTTTTTTTCTTCATTCGTGCTTTCTTTGTGGTATTTGCTATATTGGGGTCTAACCCCACTAGTTTTGCATGGCCAGGTTTAGAACCAGCACTCGAGGATCCAGCTTGCCACCCCCAGAACAATGGTGCACACCAGATGGATGGCCGCTGAGGGACACGAGTGGGTTTCTTAATCACTGCTCATTATTGTACATTTTTCTCTTTTGGGCGTTTAGCCACCGACACTTGTTAGTCGTGAATCTGGACATTTAGTTTTATTACATTATTGTAATTAATCAGACTGCATCTGATCATGGTCATATACTTTTGCTACTCTGCCAGCTTCTTATTTTGTACAGATGCTTTCTAAAATATTTTGACAGCACATTTGGGACGTCTTACTTCCTTGTCATATATATTATATATTTACTATTCTCATTTGACTGATTGGGACATTAGATGTTCTATGTGACCCTAAGTAACTTGTTTGTAGAATGTGCCCCTTGTCTAGTTACAACTGTGACCGCCGTACGATGTTCTATAACTTGTATGGGGTAGCTGGCCATGTCCATTTTCGTATTTTGATACTAGGGCATGGCATACGTTCGGTCTATATTGCAGATTAGGCGGGATAACGATATCTAATATCTCACACATATAATCCACAATCTCACGCAATATCTTAACTCCTCTAAATAAAGGCAAGTAATATATGAAACAATAAAATACTCAATCACAATGCTAAAGGAAGATAATGCAGGAAAGAATTTAATGAGAAGAAGTAATAAGTCTCATGTCTAATATTTAGGAATCTCAATACCCAATAAAGTCTAAATCCAAAACATATCGAATATATCAAATAGGTCTTCAGAGATATCCACTCTTAAATACTAAAGTAAGTAATACTAAGATATCTAGGTCCCAGGCTAGATCTCTGCTGCGATCACTCCTTGATCCTCCGGAAAGGTTGGATCAAGCTCAGCTATATAGTCCTCAAGCGGCCCATAGTAGGTAGGACACATGTCCTCGTAATAGTCCCCTAAATTTTTTATCCAATCATGATAGAACGAGTACAAAATACTGAAAGTATTTCCAATACATGTTAGAGACTATAAAACATAAAATATTAATGAAATACATGTTGAACAAGTAAAATGAGAATCATGGTATTGTAAATAAAGAGAAATAGTTAAATACGGCAATCATGGCATGTCAAGTAAAATAAAATGTGTAAACACGAGCAAATATGACATATAATAACAAGTATAGAGTGAAAAAAGAGAAACTGCACCTATCTAAATGTTTTGAGATACCACATTCGACATGTAAACGGCTAGGGGATAAATCTGGCCAACCGCACGTGTCGTGTGCAACTGCTATTCATCACTGAAGACCATGGGATAGTTCTGGGTGATTTATATGTCTACTAGGGTATTTTTTCACCCGACTAGCACTAATGGATTCGAGTCACGACACAAAGATCACGAAACACGATGATCACGATAATCATGAGAAACACAATAATTGCGAGCATGATAATCGCGAACAACATGAAATTAAGATATCATAACTATGAATCCGTATAACACGATCTCGTGTAACAAGCGTGTCAAGAATCAAGTAAAATATAACTAGAACATGTGTTATAGAAGCTATCAAGTAATAGAAACAATCAGAGAATGTACTCTCATGTCGTCCTAAGCTGGTGGTACGAGTCTGGTACGTAGTCCAAGTCCAAGTAACCTATTTATGAATAATCTAGATCAATTGGTGAAATACAATTAATCTCGATTCTATCTACTCTTATTAGGTTACTAGGTACGCTAACCCTATATATATATATATATATATATATATATATATATATATATATATATATATATGTGTGTGTGTGTGTGTGTGTGTGTATGTGTGTGTGTATCTTAGGTTACCAGCCCATGATACTAGGATACTCAACATTGACACTTAACTAATACTCAAGATACCTCATCTAACACATAAGTTCACATTTGACACCCTCCGATACTTATTTTATCCACTCACTCACTGACTCACTAAAATCTGATACGAACAAATATAACACACACACACACACCCCAATACTACTATAACATGTGATATTCTATTCTCACCGATAGTGTTTTGTTGCAACAGACACATACCCTACATCTACTTGCTAACCACACCTAACAACCATTTGAACTATTGTTGTTCGATAATCTGGGCTGCAAATATCCCAATTCTTGCACCTATACTCCCATTCTCATACTGCTGACAATCCTCTTGGCTTCTGCAGTTCGAGCTAACTGCTACTATTCTGTAGCTGCAACTACTATTGCTATAACATGCTGCTGTAGAACCAACTGTACTGTGCAGATTTTGCCACTGGCCTGCAGCAAGGCACTACTACTGCTGTAGATACCTACTATTCTATAGTTGATGGGTTCTAACCCCCCTCCCCCCCAAATGCACATACATATGAACAAAAATGCAGTGTGATACACACACTATCCCATTTGTCCACACCTATGGCACTTGTATACTATACCCACTCAAGTAATGGATACACACACATGCACAACACATTTCCAATCCAATTTAATACCAATTTTGGTATCCATAATACTTAAACACCCATCATCTATGATCTCATAAAGATACTCCTACACATACAACAATATCAATATATCTCATATGATACCTGTAAACCCCCTCGACCAGAAATTAGGGTTAATTAATTCAAATGGCCTAATTAGGGTTTACTAGATATAATTAAGATTATTATATAGTGTTATAATACCTGTACAATAATTTGTTACTTTTGGATACTACCCTAACTGTTATCCTAAAATAATTTCCACATACCTGGCTTAGACATGCTAACCTATCATATTGAACCTAGAACAAACCACGGATACTGATTTTCGGGCCTGATTTTAATCGCACAAAAGTCGTTACAAACGTCCGTATGCAAATTAAATAAATTGCGTATTTACGTTCGTTGTCCGTTCCAATCAAAATTGATATCCCATCTCGATCCGACTTGACCAACCCTGATCATGACATTATTGTACACTGAGCCTACTACACGAATGACCCTTGTCCAACCCAATTTAGATGTCACTACCACTTTTCCAGGCAAGGGCATTTGTGTAATTTTACCATTTTGAATAATTATTTATTTAATTAATCTGCTGAGTTATATAAACTATTCATATTGTTAGTGATTTTTGGTTTTAGGTCAAGCCCTAGAACCCATTAGGTCAAACCCTAATGACTAAACCCTAATTTGGAGACCAATTCTAGAGAAACCCTAGAATTCAAACTTTAGGCTGGACCTCAAACCCTGGACTGACCAAACCTTAGTAACTAGGTTTTACATGACTTAACATAAAGGTTTAACCTAAAACTAAGCTTGGAAACCCTAACCTAGTTGTTTATATAAAAGGGAGCCACCATTCTTCATGTAGTAGAAGAAACCCTAGCCTCCACAAGAGAAAGCCATCTCCCCACCAGATTTCGAAATCTAGCCCTAGGGATCCCATTCTCCTCCTCCAAAGCAAGGAAAGCAAGGAACTTGGATCAAAAAGCCTTGGGGAAGAAGAACTTCCATTGGAGAAACCATCCCTGCAGGTAAAACCCTATTTCTATTCATTTTAATTCTGTTTTCTGTTGTTCATACCCATTAGGAAACACCCTTGCTATGTAGATCTCGAAATTTAGGGATTCTAGGTGAAAACCTAGGAGGAACTAGTGTTTTGGTGACCCACATAGGTTTTCCCCAATTTTTCAAGAACCCTAACCCTAGGTATTTGTAGGGAGACTGATTTCATCTCATATGTGTAGGTTGAACCCGATTTTAGGGTTTGGATTAGAGGAATTATGGGTTCTTATGCAAAACCACTTTTCTGTACTCCTAGTGTTTGATAAAATGTTCCTTAAGGTTTACCTATCTAACTTATTTAATTTCTGCATAGTTGATATATGAATCTATAGGTATATATATATCTATTGTGTTGTTAATAGGTTATGTGCAGTCGGGCCTGGGAAGTATTGCCTATGGGAATGAACTGAGTGTGCATTGAGGGAATTCAGGGCAGTGTCTCCCTGATTCTATGAACCAGTGTCTTTGCATTAGTGTCTAGGTTTTGGTTGTGTGTGTTGGGGTATTCTTTGTTGGGGATTAGTTATCAGTATATTGCAACTTGTGTTGTGTGTAATTCTGTGCATAGGGGTTTAATTGGCTGTGTGCAGTGAACTGTGAGTTATGCATCAGTAAACTTCAGTGTATGAATTGGAGTTCCTGTCAGTGTGTATATTTATGTGTGTGTGTGCAGTGAACAGGGGGTGTATCTATGTGATTCAGTGTGTAGCAGCATGTGTGAGTGGGTACATGTGGCTGTGTGAAATTCTGAGTGAGGAATTCTGAGGTGTGCAGTGTGTATGTGTGCACTGAGTTTTGTGTGTCAGTGATGTGGTGTGCAGCAGTGAGTGATTATGTATCAGTATGAGAACTATTGTATATGTGTTAATAGGTAGGAATTATGGGTTTAGATGCTGTGTCAGAGAGTCTGCTGCTGTGTTCATGCATCAGTGCTTCAGGTATTGGGGGATTGAGTATCAGTGAGTATGTATGTGTGGTATTAGAGCAGAGGGAAACCTGTGTCAGCAAACTGTGTGTGTGTGTATTAGGGTGCCAGTGAGTGAATGTGTGGCTATGTTTATGTGCCAGTGTGTGCCAATGTTGAACTAGCTGTGTTGGTTTCCACAGTGCAGCATGGTTGATGGGTGAGGCAGTGATGTATGTGAGGGTTCAGTGTGAGTATCAGACTTTATGTTGATACTTAGTGTCAGGTTGGATGAGGGGAGTGCATATGCTTGTGTATTGATATGTGTTAGTATGCAAAACAGATAAGGATCTGCAGTATGTGGGTATAGTTCCTGCACATAAAAATTAGTTAGAGGGGAGTTTACCTGTGTGTTCTCAGTAAGGGGGAACAGTCAGTGTGTGTGCATATTGGGTAGAGTTGTCCCAGTTTTAATAGAGTGTACTGTGTGTGTGGGTTTATTTCAGAACCTGTGAACTAAATTTCTGTGTGTATATGACAGTGCTTGAACCTATGTGTCTCTGTATAATAGTATTCAACCTGTGTGAGTGTGTTGCTGTCAGTGGGTACATTGAGGTAATATATGTGTGTAGGTATTGGAGTGTCAATCAGAAGAGAGTCAGTTAGAGTTATGTATATAAGTAGATAATTAGAGTTTAGTTAGTGGTTGGTTACATTATCTTGATTAGATGCTTGATATTAGTTAAGTTAGATAACAGTCAGTATTTATATGCCAGTGAGTATATAACTATAAGTAGTATCTTCTAAAATATTATTTAGGATGTTAGTGATCATTTAGTATAGTTAGTATATATATTAAGTACCAGTTAGCAAATTAGAATGTCAGTTAGTATTAGAAGTTAATAGGGAATGTTAGTTATATAATAGCTAGTATCACTTAGAAACTTAGGTAAATACCTAGAATAGCTAGTGTTAGCTAGTTAGTGGCCAATTTAGACCAATTGACTTAGTTTGGACCTAGTATGACTTGGTTGAGCTAGAATGGCTTAGAAATTAACCTAGAAGCATTCATTAGTATATTTTATCCATTTTCCACTTATACATATTTTGACATTGAATTTCCATAATTAGGTCCTTGTGATTTCATCTTGGACATCGATCCTCACACCTTGCTCAGGACCACAGGCGAGTATATTCTCTGACAGTTTTCATTGTTGATTACTTTTATAAATTGTAGTGTATTACATACTTGATTCCGACACTATGGATACACGGGTTAGCACCCTAGATCCCCATCATGAGGAGTCGTGATTGGAATCCACCGTGCTAGCTGGGGATGGGGAACTATTAGTAGATTATGTGATCATATCCAAATCCTTACCATGCATCATAGTTCACCCCACTTCTCACGTCGGGTGCAGCCTGACCATCATCATGCTTCATAGCTGTTATATATGATTAGCCTGACCATTATCATGCATCATAGCTAACCATATGGTTAGCCTGACCTTCAAGAATCATAGCTAATCATATATAACCAGCCTGATCTAGTCCCAAGCCGATCACATAATAAACTAATATTTCAAACACTTAGCTAGATGTTTTATCTTTATTCAGATTTACTTGTTCTAGCATTCACTGTTTATTGTTCATTGCTAGATGCTCTATTGTCTATTTCATTTTCTCCTGTACTTCTCATTTTCAGCATTTATTTCCATCTTGTATCTCTTACACTGTTTATAGACTTTGTCAATTTAATGAAACTGCTGTTAGTGCATGTGCTTCGCTCCAATCCTGACTGGATAATATTTTTCTGAGGACTTGGAGGATCTTTGCCCCACTCATTACGGCCCAGGATTAGAGGGTGATTTTACTCCAAAAACCCCAGAGGAGTTGCCTAGCCTAGAGGAGAACGTACCTGGCTGTTCTTAGACTACTTTTTCTGCATTATTATTTTAGACTGAGACTGAGATGTATTTATTATTTGTGACTTTGTGAGGTCATTTAGACCCAGGATTTGAGTTGGATTATTGTGGTTGGTTTTATTAGAACTCTTTTCTATTCTCATCGTGCTATGATTTCTATTAGCTTGTGATTGAGTATATCATAGAACTGTGGATTATTATCATTGTCCTCCGTACGGAGTTGAGATTATTGACAGGATATATTATGTTTAGACCTAGACAGCGTTCTACCGTCGATGCTGCGGCGTAGGCTGGACGTACCCACGACTCATGCCCAAATTTCGGGTGCGGGTCGTGACACATTTTTAGTGGTAGCCCATGCAAGTCTCTAGTCGAGTCCTAGAACCGCATTAGAGCAATATCGTAGTGGTGCTCGCTTAGAGTATTACTACGAGCCTGTTTTAGGAAATAGGAATTAGGCCGAGGATATGCTCAATCACAATTAGGAAATTCTGATTCTTATGACATTACTCTTAATAATTTTTCCTTTAGAATTTTTCTGTCCTTCCTTGATGATATCGTATCTATTGCCTTAATTAAATCTTTCGATCTGTCTTCAGGATGCCGCCAAGAAGGTCCCAGAGACTCGGAGCAGTAGATTCAGAGAGGTCTGCCACCTCTCGCCCTACCGGACAGACATTCGCAGCACCTCCTACATCTCCAGTACATGTGGGAGTGTCTGCAGCATTCAGGGGTCCTCCACCACCAGTTCAGAGGGTCCCCACAGCTACGACGCCACCACCACCACCAGTACAGCATCCAGGAGGTATGCCCGTCGATGGAGCACAAATGTTCGCTTTGATTCAGGGCATGGTCGATGCCCAGAGGACGTCGGCAGAGGCCCAGAGAGTGCAGGCTGAGGCACATCAGGCCCAGACAGAGATGATGAGGGTGAACATGGAGAATGCTCAACAAGTGGCTCTCCAGGCTGTGGAGAGAGTCACTCAGCAGCAGCAACGTCCTGATCAGCACCACCAGAGGCCGGGCACCATTGTGGATTTCAAGAGGATGATGCCTCGGGAGTTTAAGGGGACAGAAGGGATACTCTACGCCGATGATTGGCTAGAGGACATCGAGAGGAACTTGCGCTTGGCGCACCTTCCGGAGGCCCTCCAGATCGAGGCCGCGGGCAGCCAGATGTTCGATATTGCCTTGACGTGGTTTCGCACGGAGCCGAGACTCTTGCGCAGGGGACTCACTTGGGAGGATTTCAAGGAACTCTTCAAAGAAAAGTTCTTTCCTGATGTTGCCCTGGGAGCTTTGGAGAGTCAGTTCCATGACTTAGCCCAGGGGAGCTCGTCCGTCGATGAGTATACCACGGAGTTTTCCCGCCTGAGCCGCTTCGCGCCATCGATGATTAGAGATCCGGGGGACAGGGCCCAAAAATTCAGAAAGGGGCTGACAAGGGAGATCAAGTCTCGCACGTCGGGACGTCGCACAGCTACCTACGAGGGCATATTAATGGATGCCCAAGTAGCCGAGGACGACTTGGGCCTCAGGCCTAAGAGGGGACACGATGGTTCCGGAGGAGCAAACAGTAGTACGGGACCGGGCAAGCGTCCACACTTTCAGCAGCAACAGCAGAGACCCTTTCAGCAGCAGCATCAGGCACCAGCCCGAGGGCAGGTCCAGCAGCAGCAACAGAGACAGAACCAGCCCGCTATCCAGTGTGCGTACTGCGGGAAGATAGGACATACTAGAGATATCTGCAGAAAAAGATTGGGCTCATGTCTATTCTGCGGATCGACGACACACCAGCTGAAGGATTGTCCTACCTTTCGTCCAGGTCAGGGTAGAGCAGCCGCCCAGAGAGGATCAGACAGGGTGCCTACTGCATCAGGAGGCCAACAACAGAGGGGACCACTTCCACCGCAACATCAGAAGTTCGCCTAGTATCAGCAGCAGAGAGGTGCACCCCAGGGGCGAGCATACGCCATGGCAGTCGAGGAGATCAAGCCAGCAGGAGACTTGATCACAGGTTCGGTTCTTCTCGATTGTATTCCCGCATTTACCTTATTCGATTCTGGCGCTTCCCATAGTTTTGTGTCTGTATCATATGCACTTCGACATTATTTAGACACAGAACCATTAGCTAGGACTTACAAGATCATGACTGGTGGAGGTATTATCCTAGTTCGTGATCACTGCAAGGACCGGAGGGTGTCAGTAGGAGGCCGAGAGTTGAGCGTGAGCTTACTTGTCATGCCACTTTCGGGGTACGATATTGTACTCGGAATGGACTGGTTGAGTAGGCATCATGCTACTATAGATTGTCATGGAGGCAGAGTATTGTTTAGACCACCAGGAGAGCCGGAGTTTGAGGTTGTCAGGGAAGCAGCGGAACAGAGGAGGAGCACGTTTTGCGGAGCCAGGATGGAAGAAGAGGAGTTGCCACATCCTCTAATAGCAGAGTTCCTGGATGTATTTCCAGAGGAGTTGCCAGGCTTGCCGCCAGACAGAGATGTTGAGTTCTCTATAGACTTGGTTCCAGGAGCGGAGCCCATTTCATAACATGTCTATAGAGTCAACAACAGCGAGCTGGCAGAACTGAAGAAGCAAGTTGAGGAGTTGCAGGACAAAGGCTTTATCAAATCCAGTTCATCACCATGGGGAGCTCTGGTATTGTTCGTACCGAAGAAGGACGGCACGGTGCGTATGTGCATTGATTATAGAGCTTTGAACAATATCACTATCAAGAACAAGTACCCGCTGCCGAGGATAGATAATCTTTTCGATCAATTGAACGGGGCGAGAGTGTTTTCAAAGATAGATTTGAGGTCAGGCTATCACCAGGTGAAGGTGAAGAAAGAAGACACGCCGAAGACAGCTTTTCGGACCAGATACGGCCAGTTTGAGTTCATGGTCATGCCATTTGGTTTAACCAATGCACCGACAGTATTCATGAACCTGATGAACAAGGTGTTCCACCAGTACCTTGACAAGTTCGTGGTGGTGTTCATCGAAGATATTCTTGTGTATTCCAAGACTCCGGAGGAGCACGAAGAGCACCTGAGATTGGTCTTAGAGACTCTCAGGAGGGAGAAGCTGTACGGGAAACTCTCTAAGTGTGAATTCTTCCTTGACAAGGTCGAATTTCTTGGACATGTGGTATCGGGTGACGGAATCTCGGTTAACCCAAAGAAGATCGAGGCAGTGGAGTCGTGGGCTACCCCCAGTTCGGTGGCTGAGATTAGGAGTTTTCTCGGGCTAGCAGGATACTACAGGAGGTTTGTACAAGACTTCTCCAAGATTGCAGCGCTGATGACCAGGCTGACTAGGAAGGTTGTGGATTTTGTATGGACGAAGGAGTGCCAGGCCGCATTTGATGAACTAAAGAAGAGGTTGACAACAGCTCCAGTTTTGACGTTGCCAGCAGGGACAGGTGGTTTCACCATATACAGTGATGCATCAGGGAAGGGTCTGGGATGCGTTCTTCAGCAGCACGGGAAGGTAATTGCCTATGCTTCCAAGCAGTTACGCCCTCATGAAAAGAACTATCCCACCCATGATTTGGAGTTGGCAGCAGTTATCTTCGCTCTAAAGCTGTGGAAGCATTATCTGTACGGAGAGCGAGTGGAGATCTTCACAGACCACAAGAGCTTGAAGTACGTATTCACACAAAAGGAGCTGAACATGAGGCAGAGAAGGTGGTTAGAGTTGATGAAGGACTTTGACATCTTATTGCAGTACCACCCAGGGAAGGCTAACGTAGTCGCCGATGCCTTGAGCAGGTATCCGACGGCTATGTACTTGACGACATATAGGCATTTGTTGGCTGATTTGGAGAGCTTGGAGATTGAAGTGTTAGTTTCCGGTACTGAGATTCAGATGTGGGGATTGCAGATACAGTCCGAACAGATGGACAGGATCAGAGCTGCGCAGTACGATGATGAGGCTCTGAGGAGTATCAGGGCACAGGTTCGGATAGGATTGTCGGACGACTTTACTATCGCAGATGACGGTTCTTTACGGCACGGCACGAGGATATGTGTGCCGAGCGGGGAGCTGTGCGAGGAGGTTTTACAGGAGGCACACCGCTCTCAGTACTCGATGCATCCCGGTGCCAACAAGATGTATCGAGACTTGAGGGAGCACGTATGGTGGTATGGAATGAAGCGCGAGGTAGCACGCTTCGTATCCCGGTGTCTAGTGTGCCAGCAGGTAAAGGCAGACCGGCAGAGACCAGGTGGGTTGCTTCAACCTTTACCGATCCCCGAGTGGAAATGGGAGCACGTGACCATGGATTTTGTTTCAGGGCTTCCACGTTCTCCAGGAGGGAAGGACGCAATTTGGGTCATCGTGGACAGGTTGACCAAATCAGCCTATTTCCTACCTTTCAGGGTGGGCACGTCGACACAGAGGCTCGCAGAGATGTACGTGCGGCAGATTGTTAGGATTCATGGAGTTCCTATGAGCATCGTCTCAGATCGGGATAGTCGTTTCACTTCCCACTTCTAGAGGAGTCTGCAGGCTAGCTTGGGCACTCAGCTCAAGTTCAGTACCGCATATCACCCCCAGACAGACGGGCAGTCTGAAAGGACTATTCAGACTCTCGAGGATATGCTACGTACTTGTGTTTTAGATCTCGGAGGTTCTTGGGAGGATCATCTGCACCTGGTAGAGTTCGCTTACAACAACAGCTACCAGGCCAGCATCGAGATGTCACCATTTGAGGCTCTTTATGGACGGAAGTGTCGTACACCGTTATCTTGGGACGACGTTGGAGAGAGAGCCTTGCTAGGACCAAAAATGGTCGTGGATGCAGCAGAAAAGGTAAAACTCATCAGAGACAGACTGCGAGTGGCGCAGGACAGACAGCGGCATTGGGCCGACAGCCACCGTAGACCCCTTGAGTTTCATGTATAGATTGTTATTTTGGTTTGTGTTGTTTGTTAGACTGCATGTTGAGACTATTTTGTTTTAGGTTGGCGACCTAGTATTCCTACGGATTTCTCTGACGCGTGGCACGATTCATTTTGGTAGAGGCGGGAAGCTTAGCCCACGCTACATCGGACCCTTTGGTATTCTCGCGAGGGTAGGTGCAGTGGCATATAGACTGGACTTGCCGCCTGCATTGGAGGGAGTGCATGATGTGTTCCATGTGTCGTAGCTGAGATGGTACGTGGCAGACCCTAGTCACGTACTGGATCACTCGGAGATTGAGGTTGGTCCGACGCTCAGCTACCCCGAGCAGCCCGTAGAGATCTTAGACCGCAGAGAGAAGGTGTTGCGGAACCAAACTATTCCTTTGGTTCGTGTTGCATGGAGACATCACTCTCCAGGGGAGTCGACCTGGGAGAGAGAGGACGAAATGCGCGAGCAATACCCGTATCTCTTCTAGACTTGAGGTATTCCTTTTCTGATTTTATTCTTGTTCTAGTTCAGTCCAATTTCGAGGACGAAATTTCTTTTAGGAGGGTAGACTTGTCACTACCACTTTTCCAGGCAAGGGCATTTGTGTAATTTCACCATTTTGAATAATTATTTATTTAATTAATCTGCTGAGTTATATAAACTATTCATATTGTTAGTGATTTTTGGTTTTAGGTCAAGCCCTAGAACCTATTAGGTCAAACCCTAATGACTAAACCCTAATTTGGAGACCAATTCTAGAGAAACCCTAGAATTCAAACTTTAGGTTGGACCTCAAACTCTGGACTGACCAAACCTTAGTAACTAGGTTTTACATGACTTAACATAAAGGTTTAACCTAAAACTAAGCTTGGAAACCCTAACCTAGTTATTTATATAAAAGGGAGCCACCATTCTTCATGTAGTAGAAGAAACCCTAGCCTCCACAAGAGAAAGCCATCTCCCCACCAGATTTCGAAATCTAGCCCTAGGGATCCCATTCTCCTCCTCCAAAGCAAGGAAAGCAAGGAACTTGGGTCAAAAAGCCTTGGGGAAGAAGAACTTCCATTGGAGAAACCATCCCTGCAGGTAAAACCCTATTTCTATTCATTTTAATTCTGTTTTCTGTTGTTCATACCTATTAGAAAACACCCTTGCTGTGTAGATCTCAAAATTTAGGGATTCTAGGTGAAAACCTAGGAGGAACTAGTGTTTTGGTAACCCACATAGGTTTTCCCCAATTTTTCAGGAACCTTAACCCTAGGTATTTGTAGGGAGACTGATTTTATCTCATATGTGTAGGTTGAACCCAATTTTAGGGTTTGGATTAGAGGAATTATGGGTTCTTATGCAAAACCACTTTTCTGTACTCCTAGTGTTTGATGAAATGTTCCTTAAGGTTTACCTATCTAACTTATTTAATTTCTGCATAGTTGATATATGAATCTATAGGTATATATATATCTATTGTGTTGTAAATAGGTTATGTGCAGTCGGGCCTGGGAAGTATTGCCTATGGGAATGAACTGAGTGTGCATTGAGGGAATTCAGGGCAGTGTCTCCCTGATTCTGTGAACCAGTGTCTTTGCATTAGTGTCTAGGTTTTGGTTGTGTGTGTTGGGGTATTCTTGGTTGGGGATTAGTTATCAGTATATTGCAACTTGTGTTGTGTGTGTAATTCTGTGCATAGGGGTTTAATTGGCTGTGTGCAGTGAACTGTGAGTTATGCATCAGTAAACTTCAGTGTATGAATTGGAGTTCCTGTCAGTGTGTATATTTATGTGTGTGTATGCAGTGAACAGGGGGTGTATCTATGTGATTCAGTGTGTAGCAGCATGTGTGAGTGGGTACATGTGGCTGTGTGAAATTCTGAGTGAGGAATTCTGAGGTGTGCAGTGTGTATGTGTGCACTGAGTTTTGTGTGTCAGTGATGTGGTGTGCAGCAGTGAGTGATTATGTATCAGTATGAGAACTATTGTGTATGTGTTAATAGGTAGGAATTATGGGTTTAGATGCTGTGTCAGAGAGTCTGCTGCTGTGTTCATGCATCAGTGCTTCAGGTATTGGGGGATTGAGTATCAGTGAGTATGTATGTAAGGTATTACAGCAGGGGGAAACCTGTGTCAGCAAACTGTGTGTGTGTGTATTAGGGTGCCAGTGAGTGAATGTGTGGCTATGTTTATGTGCCAGTGTGTGCCAATGTTGAACTAGCTGTGTTGGTTTCCACAGTGCAGCATGGTTGATGGGTGAGGCAGTGATGTATGTGAGGGTTCAGTGTGAGTATCAGACTTTAGTTGATACTTAGTGTCAGGTTGGATGAGGGGAGTGCATATGCTTGTTTATTGATATGTGTTAGTATGCAAAACAGATAAGGATCTGCAGTATGTGGGTATAGTTCCTGCACATAAAAATTAGTTAGAGGGGAGTTTACCTGTGTGTTCTCAGTAAGGGGGAAAAGTCTGTGTGTGTGCATGTTGGGTAGAGTTGTCCCAGTTTTAATAGAGTGTACTGTGTGTGTGGGTTTATTTCAGAACCTGTGAACTAAATTTCTGTGTGTATATGATAGTGCTTGAACCTATGTGTCTCTGTGTAATAGTATTCAACCTGTGTGAGTGTGTTGCTGTCAGTGGGTACATTGAGGTAATATGTGTGTGTAGGTATTGGAGTGTCAGTCAGAAGAGAGTCAGTTAGAGTTATGTATATAAGTAGATAATTAGAGTTTAGTTAGTGGTTGGTTACATTATCTTGATTAGATGCTTGATATCAGTTAAGTTAGATAACAGTCAGTATTTATATGCCAGTGAGTATATAACTATAAGTAGTATCTTCTAAAATATTATTTAGGATGTTAGTGATCATTTAGTATAGTTAGTATATATATTAAGTACCAGTTAGCAAATTAGAATGTCAGTTAGTATTAGTAGTTAATAGGGAATGTTAGTTATATAATAGCTAGTATCACTTAGAAACTTAGGTAAATACCTAGAATAGCTAGTGTTAGCTAGTTAGTGGCCAATTTAGACCAATTGACTTAGTTTGGACCTAGTATGACTTGGTTGAGCTAGAATGGCTTAGAAATTAACCTAGAAGCATTCATTAGTATATTTTATCCATTTTCCACTTATACATATTTTGACATTGAATTTCCATAATTAGGTCCTTGTGATTTCATCTTGGACATCGATCCTCACACCTTGCTCAGGACCACAGGCGAGTACATTCTCTGACAGTTTTCATTGTTGATTACTTCTATAAATTGTAGTGTATTACATACTTGATTCCGACACTGTGGATACACGGGTTAGCATCCTAGATCCCCATCATGAGGAGTCGTGATTGGAATCCACCGTGCTAGCTGGGGATGGGGAACTATTAGTAGATTATGTGATCATATCCAAATCCTTACCATGCATCATAGCTCACCCCACTTCTCACGTCGGGTGCGGCCTGACCATCATCATGCTTCATAGCTGTTATATATGATTAGCCTGACCATTATCATGCATCATAGCTAACCATATGGTTAGCCTGACCTTCAAGAATCATATCTAATCATATATAACCAGCCTGATCTAGTCCCAAGCCGATCACATAATAAACTAATATTTCAAACACTTAGCTAGATGTTTTATCTTTATTCAGATTTACTTGTTCTAGCATTCACTGTTTATTGTTCATTGCTAGATGCTCTATTGTCTATTTCATTTTCTCCTGTACTTCTCATTTTCAGCATTTATTTCCATCTTGTATCTCTTACACTGTTTATAGACTTTGTCAATTTAATGAAACTGCTGTTAGTGCTTGTGCTTCGCTCCAATCCTGACTGGATAACATTTTTCAGAGGACCTGGAGGATCTTTGCCCCACTCATTACGGCCCAGGATTAGAGGATGATTTCACTCCAGAAACCCTAGAGGAGTTGCCTAGCCTAGAGGAGAACGTATCTGGCTGTTCTTAGACTACTTTTTTTGCATTATTATTTTAGACTGAGACTGAGATATATTTATTATTTGTGACTTTGTGAGGTCATTTAGACCCAGGATTTGAGTTAGATTATTGTGGTTGGTTTTATTAGAACTCTTTTCTATTCTTATCGTGCTATGATTTCTATTAGCTTGTGATTGAGTATATCATAGAACTGTGGATTATTATCATTGTCCTCCGTACGGAGTTGAGATTATTGACAGGATATATTATGTTTAGACCTAGACAGCATTCTACCGTCGATGCTGTGGCGTAGGCTGGACGTACCCACGACTCATGCCCAAATTTCGGGTGCGGGTCATGACACGTTTTTAGTGGTGGCCCATGCATGTCTCTAGTCGAGTCCTAGAACCGCATTAGAGCGATATCGTAGTGGTGCTCGCTTAGAGTATTACTACGAGCCTGTTTTAGGAAATAGGAATTAGGCCGAGGATATGCTCAATCACAATTAGGAAATTCTGATTCTTATGACATTACTCTTAATAATTTTTCCTTTAGAATTTTTTTGTCCTTCCTTGATGATATCGTATCTATTGCCTTAATTAAATCTTTCGATCTGTCTTCAGGATGCCGCCAAGAAGGTCCCAGAGACTCGGAGCAGCAGATTCAGAGAGGTCTGCCACCTCTCGCCCTGCCGGACAGACATTTGCAGCACCTCCTACATCTCCAGTACATGTGGGAGTGTCTGCAGCATTCGGGGGTCCTCCACCACCAGTTCAGAGGGTCCCCACAGCTACGACGCCACCACCACCACCAGTACAGCATCCAGGAGGTGTGCCCGTCGATGGAGCACAGATGTTCGCTTTGATTCAGGGCATGGTCGATGCCCAGAGGACGTCGGCAGAGGCCCAGAGAGTGCAGGCTGAGGCACATCAGGCCCAGACAGAGATGATGAGGGTGAACATGGAGAATGCTCACCAAGTGGCTCTCCAGGCTGTGGAGAGAGTCACTCAGCAGCAGCAGCGTCCTGATCAGCACCACCAGAGATCGGGCACCATTGTGGATTTTAAGAGGATGATGCCTCGGGAGTTCAAGGGGACAGAAGGGATACTCTACGCCGATGATTGGCTAGAGGACATCGAGAGGAACTTGCGCTTGGCGCAGCTTCCGGAGGCCCTCCAGATCGAGGCCGCGGGCAGCCAGATGTTCGATATTGCCTTGACGTGGTTTCGCACGGAGTCGAGACTCTTGCGCAGGGGACTCACTTGAGAGGATTTCAAGGAACTCTTCAAAGAAAAGTTCTTTCCTGATGTTGCCCTGGGAGCTTTGGAGAGTCAGTTCCATGACTTAGCCCAGGGGAGCTCGTCCGTCGATGAGTATGTCGCGAAGTTTTCCCGCCTGAGCCGCTTCGCGCCATCGATGATTAGAGATCCGGGGGACAGGGCCCGGAAATTCAGAAAGGGGCTGACAAGGGAGATCAAGTCTCGCACGTCGGGACGTCGCACAGCTACCTACGAGGGCATATTGATGGATGCCCAAGTAGCCGAGGACGACTTGGGCCTCAGGCCCAAGAGGGGACGCGATGGTTCTGGAGGAGCAAACAGTAGTACGGGACCGGGCAAGCGTCCACACTTTCAGCAGCAATAGCAGAGACCCTTTCAGCAGCAGCATCAGGCACCAGCCCAAGGGCAGGTCCAGCAGCAGCAACAGAGACAGAACCAGCCCGCTATCCAGTGTGCGTACTGCGGGAAGATGGAACATACTAGAGATATCTACAGGAAAAGATTGGGCTCATGTCTATCCTGCGGATCGACGACACACCAGCTGAAGGATTGTCCTATCTTTCGTCCAGGTCAGGATGGAGCAGCCGCCCAGAGAGGATCAGACAGGGTGCCTACCGCACCAGGAGGCCAACAACAGAGGGGATCACTTCCACCGCAACATCAGAAGTTCGCCCAGCATCAGCAGCAGAGTGGTGCACCCCAGGGGCGAGCATACGCCATGGCAGTCGAGGAGATCGAACCAGCAGGAGACTTGATCACAGGTTCAGTTCTTCTCGATTGTATTCCCGTATTTACCTTATTCGATTCTGGTGCTTCCCATAGTTTTGTGTCTGTATCATATGCACTTCGACATCATTTAGACACAGAACCATTAGCTAGGACTTGCAAGATCATGACTGGTGGAGGTATTATCCTAGTTCGTGATCACTGCAAGGACCGGAGGGTGTCAGTAGGAGGCCGAGAGTTGAGCGTGAGCTTACTTGTCATGCCACTTCCGGGGTACGATATTGTACTCGGAATGGACTGGTTGAGTAGGCATCATGCTACTATAGATTGTCATGGAGGCAGAGTATTGTTTAGACCACCAGGAGAGTCAGAGTTTGAGGTTGTCAGGGAAGCAGCGGAACAGAGGAGGAGCATATTTTACGGAGCCAGGACGAAAGAAGAGGAGTTGCCACATCCTCTAATAGCAGAGTTCCTGGATGTATTTCCAGAGGAGTTGCCAGGCTTGCCGCCAGACAGAGATGTTGAGTCCTCTATAGACTTGGTTCCAGGAGCGGAGCCCATTTCACAACATGTCTATAGAGTCAACAACAGCGAGCTGGCAGAACTAAAGAAGCAAGTTGAGGAGTTGCAAGACAAAGGCTTCATTAAATCCAGTTCATCACCATGGGGAGCTCCGGTATTGTTCGTACCGAAGAAGGACGGCACGGTGCGTATGTGCATTGATTATAGAGCTTTGAACAATATCACTATCAAGAACAAGTACCCGCTGCCGAGGATAGATGATCTTTTCGATCAATTGAGCGGGGCGAGAGTGTTTTCAAAGATAGATTTGAGGTCAGGCTATCACCAGGTGAAGGTGAAGAAAGAAGACACGCCGAAGACAGCTTTTCGCACTAGATATGGCCAGTTTGAGTTCATGGTGATGCCATTTGGTTTAACCAATGCACCGGCAGTATTCATGAACCTGATGAACAAGGTGTTCCACCAGTACCTTGACAAGTTCATGGTGGTGTTCATCGACGATATTCTTGTGTATTCCAAGACTCCGGAGGAGCACGAAGAGCACCTGAGATTGGTCTTAGAGACTCTCAGGAGGGAGAAGCTGTACGGGAAACTCTCTAAGTGTGAATTCTTCCTTGACAAGGTCGAATTTCTTGGACATGTGGTATCAGGTGACGGAATCTCGGTTAACCCAAAAAAATTGAGGCAGTGGAGTCGTGGGCTACCCCCAGTTCGGTGGCTGAAATCAGGAGTTTTCTCGGGCTAGCAGAATACTACAGGAGGTTTGTACAAGACTTCTCCAAGATTGCAGCGCCGATGACCAGGCTGACTAGGAAGGATGTAGATTTTGTATGGACGAAGAAGTGCCAGGCCGCATTTGATGAACTTAGGAAGAGGTTGACAACAGCTCCAGTTTTGACGTTGCCAGCAGGGATAGGTGGTTTCACCATATACAGTGATGCTTCAGGGAAGGGTCTGGGATGCGTTCTTCAGCAGCACGGGAAGGTAATTGCCTATGCTTCCAGGCAGTTACGCCCTCATGAAAAGAACTATCCCACCCATGATTTGGAGTTGGCAGCAGTTATCTTTGCTCTAAAGCTGTGGAAGCATTATCTGTACGGAGAGCGAGTGGAGATCTTCACAGACCACAAGAGCTTGAAGTACGTATTCACACAGAAGGAGCTGAACATGAGGCAGAGGAGGTGGTTAGAGTTGATGAAGGACTTTGATATCTCATTGCAGTACCACCCATGGAAGGCTAACGTAGTCGCCGATGCCTTGAGCAGGTATCCAACGGCTATGTACTTGACGACAGATAGGCATTTGTTGGCTGATTTGGAGAGCTTGGAGATTGAAGTGTTAGTTCCCGGTACTGAGATTCAGATGTGGGGATTGCAGATACAGTCCGAACTGATGGACAGGATCAGAGCTGCGCAGTACGATGACGAGGCTCTGAGGAGTATCAGGGCACAGGTTCGGATAGGATTGTTGGACGACTTTACTATCGCAGATGACGGTTCTTTACGGCACGGCACGAGGATATGTGTGCCGAGCGGGGAGCTGCGCGAGGAGGTTTTACAGGAGGCACACCGCTCTCAGTACTCTATGCATCCCGGTGCCAACAAGATGTATCGAGACTTGAGGGAGCACGTATGGTGGTATGGAATGAAGCGCGAGGTAGTACGCTTCGTATCCCGGTGTCTAGTGTGCCAGCAGGTAAAGGCAGACCGGCAGAGACCAGGTGGGTTGCTTCAACCTTTACCGATCCCAGAGTAGAAATGGGAGCACGTGACCATGGATTTTGTTTCAGGGCTTCCACGTTCTCCAGAAGGGAAGGACGCGATTTGGGTCATCATGGACAGGTTGACCAAATCAGCCCATTTCCTACCTTTCAGGGTGGGCACGTCGACAGAGAGGCTCGCAGAGATGTACGTGCGGCAGATTGTTAGGATTCATGGACTTCCTGTGAGCATCGTCTCAGATCGGGATAGTCGTTTCACTTCCTACTTCTGGAGGAGTCTGCAGGCTAGCTTGGGCACTCAGCTCAAGTTCAGTACCGCATATCACCCCCAGACAGACGGGCAGTCTGAAAGGACTATTCAGAATCTCGAGGATATGCTACGCACTTGTGTTTTAGATCTCGGAGGTTCTTGGGAGGATCATCTGCACCTGGTAGAGTTCGCTTACAACAACAGCTACCAGGCCAGCATCGAGATGTCACCATTTGAGGCTCTTTATGGACGGAGGTGTCGTACACCATTATCTTGGGACGACGTTGGAGAGAGAGCCTTGCTAGGACCAGAAATGGTCGTGGATGCAGCAGAAAAGGTAAAACTCATCAGAGACAGACTGTGAGTGGCGCAGGACAGACAGCGGCATTGGGCCGACAGCCACCGTAGACCCCTTGAGTTTCAGGTATAGATTGTTATTTTGGTTTGTGTTGTTTGTTAGACTGCATGTTGAGACTATTTTGTTTTAGGTTGGCGACCTAGTATTCCTACAGATTTCTCCGACGCGTGGCACGATTCGTTTTGGCAGAGGCGGGAAGCTTAGCCCACGCTACATCGGACCCTTTGGCATTCTCGCGAGGGTAGGTGCAGTGGCATATAGACTGGACTTGCCGCCTGCATTGGAGGGAGTGCATGATGTGTTCCACGTGTCGCAGCTGAGATGGTACATGGCAGACCCTAGTCACGTACTGGATCACTCAGAGATTGAGGTTGGTCCGACGCTCAGCTACCCCGAGCAGCCCGTAGAGATCTTCGACCGCAGAGAGAAGGTATTGCGGAACCAAACTATTCCTTTGGTTCGTGTTGCATGGAGACATCACTCTCCAGGGGAGTCAACCTGGGAGAGAGAGGACGAAATGCGCGAGCAATACCCGTATCTCTTCTAGACTTGAGGTATTCCTTTTCTGATTTCATTCTTGTCCTAGTTCAGTCCGATTTCGAGGACAAAATTTCTTTTAGGAGGGTAGACTTGTCACTACCACTTTTCCAGGCAAGGGCATTTGTGTAATTTCACCATTTTGAATAATTATTTATTTAATTAATCTGCTGAGTTATATAAACTATTTATATTGTTAGTGATTTTTGGTTTTAGGTCAAGCCCTAGAACCCATTAGGTCAAACCCTAATGACTAAACCCTAATTTGGAGACCAATTCTAGAGAAACCCTAGAATTCAAACTTTAGGTTGGACCTCAAACCCTGGACTGACCAAACCTTAGTAACTAGGTTTTACATGACTTAACATAAAGGTTTAACCTAAAACTAAGCTTGGAAACCCTAACCTAGTTGTTTATATAAAAGGGAGCCACCATTCTTCATGTAGTAGAAGAAACCCTAGCCTCCACAAGAGAAAGCCATCTCCCCACCAGATTTCGAAATCTAGCCCTAGGGATCCCATTCTCCTCCTCCAAAGCAAGAAAAGCAAGGAACTTGGGTCAAAAAGCCTTGGGGAAGAAGAACTTCCATTGGAGAAACCATCCCTGCAGGTAAAACCCTATTTCTATTCATTTTAATTCTGTTTTCTGTTGTTCATACCCATTAGGAAACACCCTTGCTGTGTAGATCTCGAAATTTAGGGATTCTAGGTGAAAACCTAGGAGGAACTAGTGTTTTGGTGACCCACATAGGTTTTCCCCAATTTTTCAGGAACCCTAACCCTAGGTATTTGTAGGGAGACTGATTTCATCTCATATGTGTAGGTTGAACCCGATTTTAGGGTTTGGATTAGAGGAATTATGGGTTCTTATGCAAAACCACTTTTCTGTACTCCTAGTGTTTGATGAAATGTTCCTTAAGGTTTACCTATCTAACTTATTTAATTTCTGCATAGTTGATATATGAATCTATAGGTATATATATATCTATTGTGTTGTTAATAGGTTATGTGCAGTCAGGCCTGGGAAGTATTGCCTATGGGAATGAACTGAGTGTGCATTGAGGGAATTCAGGGCAGTGTCTCCCTGATTCTGTGAACCAGTGTCTTTGCATTAGTGTCTAGGTTTTGGTTGTGTGTGTTGGGGTATTCTTGGTTGGGGATTAGTTATCAGTATATTGCAACTTGTGTTGTGTGTGTAATTCTGTGCATAGGGGTTTAATTGGCTGTGTGCAGTGAACTGTGAGTTATGCATCAGTAAACTTCAGTGTATGAATTGGAGTTCCTGTCAGTGTGTATATTTATGTGTGTGTGTGCAGTGAACAGGGGGTGTATCTATGTGATTCAGTGTGTAGCAGCATGTGTGAGTGGGTACATGTGGCTGTGTGAAATTCTGAGTGAGGAATTCTGAGGTGTGCAGTGTGTATGTGTGCACTGAGTTTTGTGTGTCAGTGATGTGGTGTGCAGCAGTGAGTGATTATGTATCAGTATGAGAACTATTGTGTATGTGTTAATAGGTAGGAATTATGGGTTTAGATGCTGTGTCAGAGAGTCTGCTGCTGTGTTCATGCATCAGTGCTTCAAGTATTGGGGGATTTAGTATCAGTGAGTATGTATGTGAGGTATTAGAGCAGGGGGAAACCTGTGTCAGCAAACTATGTGTGTGTGTATTAGGGTGCCAGTGAGTGAATGTGTGGCTATGTTTATGTGCCAGTGTGTGCCAATATTGAACTAGCTGTATTGGTTTCCACAGTGCAGCATGGTTGATGGGTGAGGCAGTGATGTATGTGAGGGTTCAGTGTGAGTATCAGACTTTAGTTGATACTTAGTGTCAAGTTGGATGAGGGGAGTGCATATGCTTGTGTATTGATATGTGTTAGTATGCAAAACAGATAAGGATCTGCAGTATGTGGGTATAGTTCCTGCACATAAAAATTAGTTAGAGGGGAGTTTACCTGTGTGTTCTCAGTAAGGGGGAACAGTCAGTGTGTGTGCATGTTGGGTAGAGTTGTCCCAGTTTTAATAGAGTGTACTGTGTGTGTGGGTTTATTTCAGAACCTGTGAACTAAATTTCTGTGTGTATATGACAGTGCTTGAACCTATGTGTCTCTGTGTAATAGTATTCAACCTGTGTGAGTGTGTTACTGTCAGTGGGTACATTGAGGTAATATGTGTGTGTAGGTATTGGAGTGTCAGTCAGAAGAGAGTCAGTTAGAGTTATGTATATAAGTAGATAATTAGAGTTTAGTTAGTGGTTGGTTACATTATCTTGATTAGATGCTTGATATCAGTTAAGTTAGATAACAGTCAGTATTTATATGCCAGTGAGTATATAACTATAAGTAGTATCTTCTAAAATATTATTTAGGATGTTAGTGATCATTTAGTATAGTTAGTATATATATTAAGTACCAGTTAGCAAATTAGAATGTCAGTTAGTATTAGTAGTTAATAGGGAATGTTAGTTATATAATAGCTAGTATCACTTAGAAACTTAGGTAAATACCTAGAATAGCTAGTGTTAGCTAGTTAGTGGCCAATTTAGACCAATTGACTTAGTTTGGACCTAGTATGACTTGGTTGAGCTAGAATGGCTTAGAAATTAACCTAGAAGCATTCATTAGTATATTTTATCCATTTTCCACTTATACATATTTTGACTTTGAATTTCCATAATTAGGTCCTTGTGATTTCATCTTGGACATCGATCCTCACACCTTGCTCAGGACCACAGGCGAGTACATTCTCTGACAGTTTTCATTGTTGATTACTTCTATAAATTGTAGTGTATTACATACTTGATTCCGACACTGTGGATACACGGGTTAGCACCCTAGATCCCCATCATGAGGAGTCGTGATTGGAATCCACCGTGCTAGCTGGGGATGGGGAACTATTAGTAGATTATGTGATCATATCCAAATCCTTACCATGCATCATAGCTCACCCCACTTCTCACGTCGGGTGCGGCCTGACCATCATCATGCTTCATAGCTGTTATATATGATTAGCCTGACCATTTTCATGCATCATAGCTAACCATATGGTTAGCCTGACCTTCAAGAATCATAGCTAATCATATATAACCAGCCTGATCTAGTCCCAAGCCGATCACATAATAAACTAATATTTCAAACACTTAGCTAGATGTTTTATCTTTATTCAGATTTACTTGTTCTAGCATTCACTGTTTATTGTTCATTGCTAGATGCTCTATTGTCTATTTCATTTTTTCCTGTACTTCTCATTTTCAGCATTTATTTCCATCTTGTATCTCTTACACTGTTTATAGACTTTGTCAATTTAATGAAACTGCTGTTAGTGCTTGTGTTTCGCTCCAATCCTGACTGGATAACATTTTTCAGAGGACCTGGAGGATCTTTGCCCCACTCATTACGGCCCAGGATTAGAGGGTGATTTCACTCCAGAAACCCCAGAGGAGTTGCCTAGCCTAGAGGAGAACGTACCTGGTTGTTCTTAGACTACTTTTTCTGCATTATTGTTTTAGACTGAGACTGAGATGTATTTATTATTTGTGACTTTGTGAGGTCATTTAGACCCAGGATTTGAGTTGGATTATTGTGGTTGGTTTTATTAGAACTCTTTTCTATTCTCATCGTGCTATGATTTCTATTAGCTTGTGATTGAGTATATCATAGAACTGTGGATTATTATCATTGTCCTCCGTACGGAGTTGAGATTATTGACAGGATATATTATGTTTAGACCTAGACAGCGTTCTACCGCCGATGCTGCGGCGTAGGCTGGACGTACCCATGACTCATGCCTAAATTCCGGGTGCGGGTCGTGACATTAGACCCCTGGTTTTGTTAACTTAAATTAGAGACACCTGGTACATTAATTATTAATTAATTAATGTGGTGATCTAACCTCTGTTGAATTAGACCCAACTCCAACCCAAACCCACACCCACACCCACAAGCCTCATACAAAACACCATACACCATCCTAGCCCAATGTAGAACACCAAACATGGTGTTTGTTTACATCAAATCCCCAATTTTAGAATCTGTGCAATTTCTAATTTAACCAGGGGCCTTTGTGCAAAATTGTAATAAGGTGCCCCCCTCTCATTGGCCCAAACCTCATGGAGAAAGGAATTTCATTCCCTAACCGTTCACATTCATTTTTACCCCCCAATTTTAGTGTACTTGCACCCCTTTATGAATGGCACATCATGGCCCTTCATTCAAAATGCTATATTCCTAGCCCTCCCCTCATCATGATGGACATCTCCAACTCCCCAAAATTTTCTAGCAGTCGACCCTAATCCCTAGGCAGCCCCCCACTCTCTCTCCTACTTATACACCTAGTTACACCTCATTAATTACACAGAACCCAAGAAAACCCAAGCAAAACCCTAATCTCACTAAACTCCCCTACACACAGCCGACCCCTGCCCGAGCCACCCGCCGCCTCCTCCCGGCCAGCCACCACGTCCGGCGACCCCCGCACCGACCCAGACCCCTTCGCCGACCTCCCCCCTACCTACCACCACCGTCCTCGACGACCACACTGCCTACAGCCGCCGCACTCCCCGCCGTCCTCAACCCAGGCCATTCCTCCCTACACTGACAGCCGACCACCCGATCATGGATTGCTCCGCCACCTTAGCTCTGCCGACCGCCGTACTTGGCCTACCTCCTCCCCAGTCCACCACCTCCCTTCCCGTCGACTTCCAGTGCTGGTCGACGACGCCCCTAGCCGCCATCGACCCCGCAGCATCGACGAGCCCAGACCATTGCTGTAGCAGCCGACGACTTCCCGAGCTTCGCCGGAGCTCCGTCCGGCCACCCCCGCCGTCGACGGCCAGCCACCGGGAAGCCCTCGACCCGAGCATCGATCTGGTATAATATTTTATGTATTATTATCTGTATTTTTAGGTGTATTTCGATGTACAATATTCTATATACTAGTGTTGGTTTAGTTTAAGTATTTTATACGTATTAAGTATATTAATTAGTATTTTCTGTATTATAAAGTATATATATATATATATATATATATATATATATATATATATATATATATATATATATATATATATATATATATATATATATATATACCTCCTGTATAAATACTATATTATAAATATATTTATTGTAATTAGTATTATATATAATAGGATTATAAATATGTATTTTGTGTACGTGTATAAATACCTATGCGTATATATGTATATATATATATATGTATGTATGTATGTATGTATGTATGTATGTATGTATGTATGTATATTGTATTATACGAGAATAGTATATATTTAATATAAATTATAGTATAAATATGTAATTTATGTGATTTAGTATTATATATGTAAAATAATACTATTTTTATATTATATATTCGTATTAAAAACTTATACATATGTAGCAGGTATATATATATATATATATATGTATATAGCATGTATATATATATATATATATATATATATATATATATAAATATATGTATGTATGTATGTATGTATATTTTTATTATATGAAGAATATTAAATATATAATATGTATTGTGTTTAAATATATTTTCTGGGATTAAGTATATTATATGTAATATGTTTTATATATTAAATACTTATACATATTAAACCTCTAGTATGTATATATATATATATATATATATATATATATATATATATATATATATATATATATCTGTGTGTGTGTGTGTGTGTGTGTATATATTCTTAATATACATTTCATTATTTTGTGTATATTAATATGTATATATGTGTAAATAAATGTGTACATATTTTGTGTATTTAAAAATATTAGAATATAAAATGAAAATATGTAATTATATATGTATTTTATGTTGTGTACTTGTTCATATAAATATATGGTAATATATGGGTCTATGTATTAAGTTATAAATATGGTATTATGTGTTTATATATATTACTAAATGTATATATATATATATATATATATATATATATATATATATATATATATATATATATATATATATATATATATATATATATATATGAACATAATTATTAGTGTATTTCTAATAATACCTAAGTACTATTTCTTTGTACTATTAAACCTACATATTATCTGAATATATTTATTTATGATTTAGTGTATTTATATATATATATATATTTGATATAGCTATATATATATATATATATATATATATACAGTCCAGACCCTGTGTCAGCTGTAGATACAAGCAGTTTGTCTTAGTCGTGCTATTGTAGCGACTAATATTATCATTATTATATCATATATAGGACTGCTGGACAGTACCGCCGAGGCATCAGGAGCAGGACTTTGGATTTCGCAGCTACCCGGGACAGGCAAGTATACCTTGCTGGATTATTGCTTAAAATTAAATGATAAATTTTGTAAATATACATAAAACTGTGCGCGCCCGAGATTGACTCGGGTGCAGTCGACAATGCGTCGATGAGTAGTGTACTTGACCTAGTTGCTAGCTGACTCACCTTCTACTGTGAGGATATTTTGATATCGTCCTAGACCGTAACACTAATACGTATCACGATGGTACATTCATATTAGGATGCGGGTCCGCGTACCCGATTCGCTATCGGTACGTACGACATGCATCACGGACTAGCCTTTATTCTAGAGTAGTATAGTTAGATGAGACTTGGCATATAGATACGAGATACTCACGTCGTGTATTCGACTTGCGTATCTACATTGGGCGAGAAGGACAACTGATAAACGTATGGGATACACCCATAAGACTCCGTGGTATCCAGAGGAACCACAGACCCGGTGACTCTCTATATTTAGACCCCACGCTCTACAGAGTGTTACGGACGTATATACATTGCAGATACCATGTCCCTTAGAGTGTTGGACGATATATATACAGATACCTCATTCTTCGGAATGATGGACGTTGCAGATACCATACTCTAGAGGACGTTGGACGTTATGCCTACACCTACCTATACGTTCCGAGGTTGTCCTTACATTGCATTCACTTAGATGGTTAGCACACCCTCTTTACTTTTATTCAGTACTATATTTGGCATGCATATTTTATCTTGTTACGTCCCTCTGAGGACCTGGTTATCTTCCAGATCTAGACGAGGCCTATTACCCCATAGTGTACGGGCCAGGTATGGAGACGAGGTTTGCTCTTGACGAGGAGCTAGAGATTTTACCATCAGAGTACCCCTGATCATCTTGGTAGGCCTTCCGCCTATGACTGGAGCTCCTTACCTAGTTAGCAGTTGTTTCAGTCACTCTTATTATCAGTACTCTTATTTCAGACTATCAGTACTTTATCTCCGATATTTATAGTGGGTTTGTTCCCACCAGACATATTTCAGTTGTACTATATCATTCGACTATGTTTCTTATATTCCAGTCTTTCATTTTCGTATTTTACTTGTTGTTTGTGGATGAGATTAGACACTGCCTGTTGTTGATATTAGACTTGTTTGATTTAGGACAGCGTAGCACGCTTCGCCAGGATCTATTAAATTGGGATATCCTCGGAGACGTGTCAGCTGGCCAATGCCACGTGGCCTGGTTCCATATATTTTGGGACTGGGGCGTGACATGGTTTTATTGGTGGCCCATGCAGGTCTGTAACATCAAATGTTTATCGCTTGTGGTATGGTAACGTACCCAGCGAGCCTGCGATAGGATAGAAATTACTAGGTCTCATCCACTTGATTACGCCTTTGAACCTCTTCCCCACTTTTAAATATCTGTATCCTGTTTGATTAATTTTATACTCTTTTAAATATCATTCTATCTCTTACAGCGAGATGAATCTTCGTAGCAGAAGTGAGATATTTGGTGCCATATTGTCACCTGCAACACCGAGGGAGGATACGACTCAGGGACCACCTAGAGAGCTGACACAGCCGGAGGCACAGGTGATCCCCCAGGCCCCGATGATGCACTGGCATCAGGTCTCTCCCGACGAAGGGACGCAGCAGCCAGAGGGCCAGACATCGCAGACGATTCTAAGGCAGTACTTCGAGGGACAGACCTCGAGGGCGACACCGATGCCGCAATTCGAGAGGCCGGCACCTGATGAGCCACCCAGGAGACAGCCGGAGGTACCACTTCCACCACCTCCACCATTTCCACCTCAGATGCCACCAGCGGAGGGATAACCCCAGATGATGCAGTTCTTCCAGATGATGATGTAGGCCCAGTGGCAACAGATGGAGACCCTGAGACAGGGACTAATGGCAGTACTGGAGAGGGCACCTGCCCAAGCAGCAGCACCAGCACCTGCACTTTTCCAGCAAGTGGGCACGGTACGAGGCTTCAGACAGATGGGTCCGGGAACCTTCTCGGGCAAGGAGACTGCAGAGGAGATCTCAGACTGGGTCTCCAACACTGAGATGCTGTTAGAGGGTTCGCAGCTACACCCCGACCTCTGGATGACCACGGTGAGGGCCCAACTCACAGGCAACGCCCATCACTGGTGGGACTCTATGGAGCGCAGCATCGACAGACAGCAGACTTGGGAGGAATTTCTGGAATACTTCAACGCGAAGTACTTCCCAGCTACGGTGAGAAATGCCTTATACTCCCAGTTCTTGCACCTGGAGCAGGAAAACTTGACAGTAGACGCCTACGATGGGGAGTTCAGCAGACTCAACCGATTTGGTGGAGCCCTGATCCCAAACGACCTAGAGAAGGCCAGGAGATTCTACCATGGCCTCTCTCATGAGCTGCAGAGGTACACCACTACCCAGGCGAGGATCTCTTATGAAGAGGTCCTATCAGAGGCGAGGATCCAAGAGGCTATAGGCGAAAGAGCGAGACGTTCCAGCACGAACGTACCAGCCAGAACCCAGCAAGGAGCAGGAGGACCGATCCGCCGTCCAGGAGCGCAGGCGCAGCAGAGGATAGTGCCATACCAACAGAAGGAGCTCCCGACTTGTCACTTTTGTGGCAAGAAGGGACACATCATCAGAGACTGCAGGAAGAAGCTCGGGCTCTGCATGGTCTGTGGAGCCAGCCAGCACCTTGCTAGAGACTGCCCCCAGCGCAGAGATGTAGTACCCCAGACTGGGCAGAGGCCAGCAGCACCACCTTTGAGGATCCTACCCCCAGCAGGAGGCCAGCGTCCACCAGCTATCGGAGGACAGCAGAGAGGACCACCCTTGGTTCCACAGGAGGCACACTTCAACCAGGCCCGACAGCAGGCAGGAGGGTAGAGGCGCGGGCAAGCCTTTGCTTTAGCTTCTATCGAGGAGGAACCAGAGGGAGAGGCTATCACATGTACAATTATAGTTGCATCATTATCTATGACTACACTGTTTGATTCTGGAGCTACACTATCATTTATATCTAGTAGGTTCGTAGCAATGCATAGAGTAGCAACTTCTCCTTTACCTAAGAGTTGGAGAATACTTACCGAAGGAGGCATCGTACCGGTTACTAGCACCATTAGAACATGCTCGGTAGTGGTTTGTGGTAGGGAGATGAGAGCGCGATTGTTGGTACTCCCAATGCCAGCTTTTGACGTAGTTCTGGACATGGACTGGTTAAGCCAGTACAATGCCGTACTAGATTGCCGGAAGGGTAGCGTTACTTTTAGACTGACAGGACACCCGGAGTTCGAATTCATGCGAGGCACCATCGAGCGAGGAGTAGGACACGCAACTGGAGCTTACATGGCGATGGAGACGGCACCCCCAGAAATCGTTGTAGAGTTCGAGGATATTTTTCCAGAGGAGTTGCCAGGCCTACCGCCTGATAGAGAGGTGGAGTTCACCATTGAGCTAATACCTGGAGCAGCACCGGTATCATCAAATGTGTACCAGTTGGCAAAGAAGGAGCTTGACGAGCTGAAGCTACAGCTAGAGGAGTTGCAGATCAAGTGATTCGTTCGTCCTAGTGCATCACCCTGGGGAGCACCAGTGCTGTTTGTACCAAAGAAGGATGGGATATTCCGGATGTACATTGATTACAGAGCCCTTAATGCTCTGACTATCAAGAACAAGTACCCTCGACCGCGAATCGATGATCTATTCGACCAGCTGACAGGAGCAGTGGTGTTCATGAAGATCGACTTGAGATCGGGCTACCATCAGGTAAATGTGCGAAGGGAAGACATTCCAAAGACAGCATTTAGGATTCGCTATGGTCACTACGAGTTTTTAGTGATGCCTTTTAGATTGACAAATACGCCTGCTGTGTTTATGAACCTGATGAACTGAGTCTTCCATCTAGACCAGTTTGTGGTAGTCTTCATCGACGACATCTTGGTGTATTCGAAGAGCCACGAGGAGCACGAAAAGCACTTGAGGCTAGTGCTAGAGACGCTGAGAGGAGAGAGGCTTTATGCCAAGCTGAGCAAGTACGAGTTTCTCCTAGATCGTGTCGCATTTCTTGGATACGTTATCTCAGAAGAGGGCATTTCAGTAGATCCCGCAAAGATTTCGTCAGTAGAGATATGGCCGACCCCTACCAACGTCTCGGAGGTGAGAAGTTTCCTAGGACTTGCCGGATATTACTGGAGGTTCATAGAGAACTTCGCAAGGATCGCAGAGCCGATGACCCGCTTGACCCACAAGGATCAGGAGTTCACCTGGACAGAGGAGTGTCAGACGGCATTCGATGAGCTGAAGAAGCGTCTGACTACAACACCCATCTTGACCATACCTTCTGGACTCGGAGGATTCGTGATCTATAATGATGCGTCTGGGAAAGGATTAGGATGCGTCTTGATGCAGCATGGGAATGTTGTGGCCTATGCCTCTAGGCAGCTGAGGACCCATAAGAAGAACTATACTACCCACGACTTGGAGCTTGCCGCAGTAATCTTTGCTTTGAAGCTTTGGAGGCACTACCTGCACGAAGAGCGCGTGGAGATATTCACCGATCATAAGAGCCTGAAGTACGTCTACACACAGAAGGACCTGAATCAGAGGCAGAGACGTTGGCTCAAAGTGATGGCGGACTTCGAGATTGAGATACAGTACCATCCGGGAAAGGCTAATGTGGTAGCCGATGCTTTAAGCAGGAAGCCCATAGCATTTTTCCTGACTACCCAACAACATCTGTTGAGAGATCTAGAACAGTTGGGTATCGAAGTCGTCATGCCCGGAGTAGACGGCCAGATGTCGAGTTTCTAGGTACAATCGATATTGGTGGAGAGAATCAAGGCTGCTTTACCGATGGACGCCAGATTTCAGAGGCTTCGACAGAGGACAGAGGCTGGAATACAGACAGGACTGCATATACACGAGGATGGGACTTTGAGATGTGGAGATCGTCTCTATGTTCCGAATAGAGAGCTATGCCAGGAGCTGATAACGGAGGCGCACAGTTCGACCTACTCTATTCATCCAGGAGGCACGAAGATGTACTGAGACCTGAGGCAGTACTACTGGTGGCATGGGATGAAGAGAGAGATATCCCGCTTCGTGGCTAAGTGTTTGGTGTGTCAGCAAGTTAAGGCTGAACATCAGAGGTCTGCCGGATTACTTCAACCGCTCCCGATACCGGAGTGGAAATGGGAGCACATCATCATGGACTTTGTTACGAGTTTCCCGAGGAGTCCTAGTGGTCGCAATACGGTATGGGTAATCATAGATAGACTCACCAAGTCTGCCCACTTTTTATCCTTCAAGGTTGGGCAATCTACGTAAGTCTTGGCAGACATATACATGAGGGAGATTATACGATTGCATGGAGTGCCAGTCAGTATCGTGTCTGACCGGGATACGAGGTTCATATCATACTTTTGGAGGAGTATGCAAGAGAGTCTTGGTACCCGCCTTAAGTTCAGTACTTCGTACCACCCGCAGACAGATGGATAATCCGAGCGCACCATTCAGACGCTGGAGGATATGTTGAGGGCATGCATGCTTGACTTCAGCGGTTCATGGGAGGACCACTTGCACTTGGTTGAATTTTCCTACAACAATATCTATCAGGCGAGGATTCAGATGGCTCCATATGAGGCATTGTATAGTAGGAAGTGTTGTTCCCCCGTATGTTGGAGTGATATAGGCGAGAGGCAGATTCTAGGGCCAGAGTTAGTCATCCATACAGTGGAGAAGGTGAAGAAGATCCAAGGGCATCTACGAGAAGCACAGGACAGGCAGAAGCATTGGGCTAATGTGCATCGACGACCCCTAGAGTTCCAAGTTGGAGAACATGTATTCCTGAAGATTTTACCTACCAGAGGAACCATCAGATTTGGAGGCAGAGGGAAGCTGAGTCCGAGGTACATCGGACCCTTTGATGTGCTAGAGCGCGTCGGAGAAGTTGCTTACAGATTGGCCTTGCCGCAGACACTGGAAGGAGTTCACAACGTCTTCCATGTATCTCAGCTGAGAAGGTACATACCGGATCCGAGTCACGTGCTTGACCACTCGAAGATCACCGTTGGTCCAAGCTTGTCATACCAGGAGGAGCCGATAGAGATCCTAGACCAGTGCGAGAAGGTACTGCGAGGCCAGACTATCCCTCTAGTTCGTGTCGCATGGAGGCATCACGCACCAGTTGAATCCACCTGGGAACGAGAGGACGATATTCAGCAACGCTTTCCCCATCTCTTCGAAGGCCTAGGTATGTGTTAGTATTTATTTCATTCAATAGTTTTCTATATGTCTGTTTTAATTTCGAGGATAAAATACTCTAAGGAGGGTATGTTGTAAACTCCCTCGACCAGAAATTAGGGTTAATTAATTCAAATAGCCTAATTAGGGTTAAATAGATATAATTAAGATTATTATATAGTGTTATAATACATGTACAATGATTTGTTACTTTTGGATACTACCCTAGCTGTTACCCTAAAACAATTTCCACATACCTGGCTTAGACATGCTAACCTATCATATTGAACCTAGAACAAACCCCGGATACTGATTTTTGTGCCTGATTTTAGTCGCATAGAAGTTGTTACAAACGTCCGTACGCAAATTAAATAAATTGCGTATTTACGTTCGTTGTCCGTTACAATCGAAATTGAGACCCCATCTCGATCCAACTTGACCAACCCAGATCATGACATTATCGTACACTGAGCCTACTACACTAATGACCCTTGTCCAACCCAATTTAGACCCCCAATTTTGTTAAATTAAATTAGAGACACCCGGTACATTAATTATTAATTAATTAATGTGGTGATCTAACCTCAGTTGAATTAGACCCAACTCCAACCCAAACCCACACCCACACCCACAAGCCTCATACAAAACACCATATACCATCCTAGCCCAATGTAGAACACCAAACATGGTGTTTGTTTACATCAAATCCCCAATTTTAGAATCTGTGCAATTTCTAATTTAACCAGGGGCCTTTGTGCAAAATTACAATGAGGTGCCCCCCTCTCATTGGCCCAAACCTCATGGAGAAAGGAATTTCATTCCCTAACCGTTCATATTCATTTCCCCCCCAATTCTAGTGTACTTGTACCCCTTTATGAAGGGCACATCTTGGCCCTTCATTCAAAATGCTACATTCCTAGCCCTCCCCTCATTATGATGGACATCCCCAACTCCCCAAAATTTTCTAACAGCCGGCCCTAATCCCTAGGCAGCCCCCCCCCACTCTCTCCTACTTATACACCTAGTTACACCTCATTAATTACGCAGAACCCAAGAAAACCCAAGCAAAACCCTATTCTCACTAAACTCCCCCACACACAGCCGACCCCTGCCCGAGCCACCCGCCGCCTCCTCTCGGCCAGCCACCACGTCCGGCGACCCCCGCACCGACCCAGACCCCTTCGCCGACCTTCCCCTACCTACCACCACCGTCCCCGACAACCACTCCGCCCACAGCCGCCGTACTCCCCGTCGTCCTCAACCAGGGCCACTCCTCCCTACACTGACAGCCGATCACCCGATCGTGGATTGCTCTGCCATCTTAGCTCCGCTGACCGCCGTACTTGGCCAACCTCCTCCCCAGTCCACCACCTCCCTTCCCGTCGACTTCCAGTGCCGGTCGACGACACCCCTGGCCGCCATCGACCCCGCAGCGTCGACGAGCCCATACCATTGCTGTAGCAGCCGACGACTTCCCGAGCTTCGCTAGAGCTCCGACCGGTCACACCCGCTATCGAGAGCCAGCCACCGGGAAGCCCTCGACCCGAGCGTCGATCTGGTATAATGTTTTATGTATTATTATCTGTATTTTTAGGTGTATTTCGATGTACAATGTTCTATATACTAGTGTTTGTTTAGTTTAAGTATTTTATATGTATTAAGTATATTAATTGGTATTTTCTGTATTATAAAGTATATATATATATACCTCCTGTATAAATACTGTATTATAAATATGTATTTTGTGTACGTATATAAATACCTATGTGTATATATATATATATATATATATATATATATATATGTATGTATGTATGTATGTATGTATATTGTATTATACGAGAATAGTATATATTTAATATAAATCATAGTATAAATATGTAATTTCTGTGATTTAGTATTATATATGTAAAATAATACTATTTTTATATTATATATTCGTATTAAAAACTTATACATATGTAGCAGGTATATATATATATATATATATATATATATATATATATATATATATATATATATATATATATATATATATATATATATATGTATGTAGCATGTATATATATATATATATATATATATATATATATATATATATATATATATATGTATATATGTATGTATGTATGTATGTATGTATATTTTATTATATGAAGAATATTAAATATATAATATGTATTGTGTTTAAATATATTTTCTGGGATTAAGTATATTATATGTAATATATTTTATATATTAAATACTTATACGTATTAAACCTCTAGTATATATATATATATATATATATATATATATATATATATATATATATATATATATGTGTGTGTGTGTGTGTGTGTGTGTGTGTGTGTGTGTGTGTGTATTCTTAATATACATTTCATTATTTTGTGTATATTAATATGTATATATGTGTATATAAATGTGTACATATTTTGTATATTTAAAAATATTAGAATATAAAATGAAAATATGTAATTATATATGTATTTTATGTTGTGTACTTGTTCATATAAATATATGGTAATATATGGGTCTATGTATTAAGTTATAAATATGGTATTATGTGTTTATATATATTACTAAATGTATATATATATATATATATATATATGAACATAATTATTAGTGTATTTCTAATAATACCTAAGTACTATTTCTTTGTACTATTAAACCTACATATTATCTGAATATATTTATTTATGATTTAGTGTATTTATATATATATATATATATATTTGATATAGCTATATATATATATATACAGTCCAGACCCTGTGTCAGCTGTAGATACAAGCAGCGTGTCTTAGTCGTGCTATTATAGTGACTAATATTATCATTATTATATCATATATAGGACTGCTGGACAGTACCGCCGAGGCATCAGGAGCAGGACTTTTGATTTCGCAGCTACCCGGGACAGGCAAGTATACCTTGCTGGATTACTGCTTAAAATTAAATGATAAATGTTGCAAATATACATAAAACTGTGCGCGCCCAAGATTGACTCGGGTGCAGTCGATAATGCGTCGATGAGTAGTGTACTTGACCTAGTTGCTAGCTGACACACCTTCTACTGTGAGGATATTTTGATATCTTCCTAGACCGTGACACTTACACGTATCACGATGGTACATTCATATTGGGATGCGGGTTCGCGTACCCGATTCGCTATCGGTACGTACGACATGCTTCACGGTCTAGCCTGTATTCTAGAGTAGTATAGTTAGATGAGACTTGGCATATAGATACGAGACACTCACGTTGTGTATTGGACTTGCGTATCTACATTGGGCGGGAAGGACAACTGATAAACGTATGGGATACACCCATCGGACTCCGTGGTATCCAGAGGAACCACAGACCCGGTGACTCCCTATATTCAGACACCGCGCTCGACGGAGTGTTACGGATGTATATCTATTGCAGATACCACATCCCTTAGAGTGTTGGACGATATATATATACAGATACCTCATTCTTCGGAATGATGGATGTTGCAGATACCACAATCTAGAGGACGTTGGAAGTTATGCCTACACCTACCTATACCTTCCGAGGTTGTCCTTACATTGCATTCACTTAGATGGTTAGCATACCCTCTTTACTTTTATTCAGTACTATATCTGACATGCATATTGTATCTTGTTACGTCCCTCTGATGACCTGGTTATCTTCCAGATCTAGATGAGGCCTATTACCCCATAGTGTACGGGACAGGTGTGGAGAAGAGGTTTGCTCTTGACGAGGAGCTGGAGGTTTTACCATCAGAGTACCCCTGATCATCTTGGTAGGCCTTTCGCCTATGACTGGAGCTCCTTACCTAGTTAGCAGTTGTTTCAGTCACTCTTATTATCAGTACTCTTATTTCAGACAATCAGTACTTTATCTCCGATATTTGTAGTGGGTTTGTTCCCACCAGACATATTTCAGTTGTACTATGTCATTCGACTATGTTTCTTATATTCCAGTCTTTCATTTCAGTATTTTACTTGTTGTTTGTGGATGAGATTAGATACTGCATGCTGTTGATATTAGACTTGTTAGATTTAGGACAGCGTAGCACGCTTCGCCAGGATCCATTAAATTGGGATATCCTCGGAGACGTGTCAGCTGGCCAATGCCACGTGGCCTGGTTCTATATATTTTGGGACTGGGGCATGACAATACCAATAATCAAGATCCTTATGATACCATGGTACACATACTCCATGTACAAAACCTCATATTTATGATACCCCTTGGTATCCCATGATACGCATCAATATCCACACATAAATATATAGTACAATGACACTTCCAATTGATTAATATAGCAAATTGACATATAAACATAATAATATCTATCTCATTAGCAATTATCCCAATTTGACACTCATGAACATCATTGTATTTATGAATTACTAAATCTAATCATATGTATCCTAAAGTATCATGACCCAAATACTATGTATCCTATTTAGAATGGGTAGACTCAAGCTCTAACCAAAATTGGATACAAAATCCTTTTGGGGATACAACACAAACACTTGGTGGACATAAATTAGTAGTTATCCCAAATTTATCATTCTAACTTCTAGATCTAATAGGAATTAGTTTTCTCTAACATAATTCAACTCTTAAAGGGTTAGATCAACCTATTGGACGTCTCCTACTAAATCTAATTAGAATTTTATATAGGAATTGGGGGGGTGATAATTACCTATTGAAAGTGGGTTCTCAATGAAGATCCAAGAATTTGGATACAAGAAAGATGAATTGGACATGATTCTCCCAGTTTTACACTCTTTATAAGCTCCTCTTGTGCTCCCAAGCTTTAGCTCTGCATTGAAAAAAGAATTGAAGGTGAAATGGGTTGATTTGGGATGGTGGTAGAGAAATTAGGGTTTGGAGTTGGGTTGAAGAGGTAGAAAAGATGATAGTCAGGGTTGGCCACTTATGGTGAGGACGGCTTGTTTGGTTATTACAAGTTTTCCATTAACCATTCTAATTTTGAACTTGAGATCTAATGGAAAATGAATCAAATTAGTGGGAATAGAATCTAATTAGTTAGGGAGAGAATATTCTATACATTACTAAAATATAATAAAAACCTAAACCAAAACTAATTAAATTAATATAACTAATTTTATTTAGCGAATAAAATTAACTTAACAAAAAAATTATAATTCGTAATTTCAAATTTTGGAAAACGGAGGTTACAGGGTCATTCGCGAGTTATCACTAACGAATGTTCTCATAACTCACAACATGCGATATACTAGATAGTACTCACACTTGATTGCCTAATGCCAAAATATAATATATTTATACACAAGAATATATTCTACTATGTCATGAAGAACATGAACTTGTGTCAAGCATATAGGAAAAACAACTTTCCAAAACTATATAAAGTCATAATATTATAATAAAAGATCAAAACTGTCGACGAAAGCAAAAATGAACAAAATGGACAAAAATAGCCACAAATAGCCTAATTAAGCTAAAACAGCTTAATTCAGCCAAAATAGCCAAACTAGAAACATCCGACAAATTTTTGTGAATTACCGACGAGTGATCTAATACGATACAACAAATTTCTAGGTGAAAATTTAGATTATCCGGCAGATTACCTTCAGATTTTTTGAATTGACAGAAGCAACCAGGACATAGGAAATCCTGAACTTATTTCGGCCATAAAAATTATATTTTAACTCGAAATTTGATATTCCAAAGGTCAAAATTGCATAAAATCAATTTTTTTTACAACATGGTGTCCGCTATTAAAATTGATTGCTTTAATAACAAACTAAAGAAAGTATAAAGAGGTCTTAGACAGATAATCTAAGTACAAATTTTTGATTCTGGGGTGTGACGATGGACAAGGAGCGCTATGGCGGCTCCTTTACTCTGTTGACGATCCGACACAGGTGGAGAAAGATTATGTTCTCTTTGCTCATCTCGGTATGCTCTCTCTCTCTCTCTCTCTCTCTCTCTCTCTCTGTGTTGGGAGACCCCTCTCTATCCGTCATCTTTTTGGGCATGCCACCCGGGTATATATAGTCATCCTTGGGCGCACATATGTTGGGCCGCATGGATGCTAGAGGATGCTACATGCGCCTCCTTAATAGAGTGCAACTGTAAACGTGAGCAGGCCAAGATGCCACATGGGCGCTTGTTGAGATTTGTCATTGCTGAATATCGGGGCAGTTCTCGTCCTTTGTGGGCGTGACTTGGTCAGCTTGACACATAGTTCGTACTGGGTTGGAGAGAATTACTCTTGTTGTAACAGCAAGATTTGGTCTTCATGGAGTCTGAAATACATGTGTCCAGAGACGCATGGAACGCATGAAGTCTGGGACGTGTGGGGCCAGAGACGTATGGAACGCATGGAGGTAGGGATGCATGGGGCCAGGGACACATAGGACGCATGGGTCCAGATACGCATGGGACCACATGGAGTCTAGGATGCATGGGGCCAGAGATGCATCAGACCACATAAAGTTTGAGACGCATGGGGCCAATTATGCTGTACACGTGGCGATGCACATCTATCGAGATTAAAGTTCTGTGCTAACGTGAGACTAATGTCGTTTAGTGTGTTTACGTCTTTTGAGGCATTCATAAAATCTTTTTTGTCAGAATTTTGTGTCAGAGACATTCCTGTTGCTAGGATGATATGTCAGGTCCATCTACGGCCAAAGATGCTTCGGCTGATTAGGACGCATGGATATTATCTTTCTGGGCCGTAGGATGACTCTGTGGCCTAATCTTTTTTGTGCTTTACTTTGGGGCGCATGGCTGTTGGATGCATGGATGCATTTTTTCATGCTTCTATAGGACCCCCTTCAAAGTTTTCAAACTGACAAGTTTGAAATACTTTGAATAAGAAGCATGTAGGAAAAAAATACTTTTGGTCGTATGGATATTGTGTCACATAGACATTGGGACCACTTGGTCGCGGGCCGCATAGCTGAGTGCCTCCACACTATCATTTCTGCTTTAACTGACAGATTTGTTTTGATCCTGGTTCATATCTCTTTTTGGATTTCCAGGGAGATTAAAGAGTATCACAGAAGTCGAGATATCAGATTTATCCCCATAACTACTTGGTTTATTGCCTTGATCTCTGTACACGGTTCTTGAGGCCTATAAATAGACTTTGGGGAGGAGAGAGAGAGAACTTTATATCTCTGCTTCCTTTCTTTCTCTTGTGAGGGATGTTGAAGGCTGCGACTCTTTTTGTCGAAGAGTTAGCCGGAGGCGGCCTTGATCCATGGCCTTTTGATAGAGGTAAGGGAGCGCCAAGCTTCTCCTGTTGGGGCTACCAAGGACACAGAGACACCAGTGTATAGTCTTGTTGCGTGGATGAGAAATTATCTAGAACACGCACAGACTCTTTACACATCCTTAACGTATGGATGAGAGGTCATCGTGAACATGTGCGAGCTTTTCTCCTGAGTCTATCTCGTGCAAGGGTGACCATCCTGTGTTAGTTACGACTCTGCTACATGGATGAGGGCTTGACCTGGACATGCGATGTCCATGGCTCCGTCGCATGGATGGTACCTCAAGCATCGGCTAGGCTCTGCTGTATGGACTTTAATTTGTCTTTTGTTTACTAATGCCTTATGTTCTCCTTGTGCAGGCTTTGTTCTTCCTTGTGCGGCTCATGATAGAGCATGAAAGGATATCATAACACCCATTGTACGAGGTAAAGACCAACTTTATATGGTGGTTCACCAAGAACTGCTCCAAAAGATGAGGACAGTTCAGCAAGAACTAATCCAGGAGACGAGGAAGAACATTCCTTCATCACGCGTTGGACTGTTCTTGTTCATACACCGTGCTAGCTAAATTTATTCCCTTTATACGGCCCCTACCGGTTGGGGGCTTGCGGCACCGATGACAGGATTTGGATTAATTATTATTCCTGTCGTCGGTCTTTACGCCTATTTGTAGAGCGCCTGCCCATGCTCCTCCCTTGCTATCCATTAGTATGGATTCTTTTCCATATACTGAGATTTGCACTGTGGAGGTACGATCCAGAAAGCATTGAGCTCTGCTGCTGGGCTCGCTTGTGTCTGTGGCAGAAACAACACGGGGGCACCTTGTAATGGAAGAGGTTCTTGTCGGCAAGAACCCATGGAAACTATGAAAAAGGATTCCTATCATATGTATGCGAGACCTTAAATATTAATGAAAATCCTTAAAAATGTAGTGGATTCCCATCATATGCAATCATGATCTTGAATAAAGGTTTCTCTTTTTCCAGAACTTCTTCATTCATTTGTCTTGTTGTGTATGAATTTTGTATAAACTTTGGATATTATACTAGAGGTAATATGAACGTAGTACAATATCGCAGCCTGTCTAGGATGTCTTACTGGAGGACTTAGGTGGACCTATTATTTGTTGCGCACGTTGAATGCAAATAATAAGTTCAAAAATAATCCCTATCAGAGGTAATATGGACGTGATAGATTTTGTGGACTCATTACTTCTTGCGCACCTGAATGCAAGTAATAGATTTGGAACAAGCCCTGTCAGAGGTGATATTGATAGGGCAGGTTTTATGGACTTAACATGCTGGCATACCTTGGTAAGTGTGGGTGATAAATGGAGATGATAATCAACATCAGAGATAATATAGACGTAATGATCGATAACCCTGACTCGAGAGGTTTGCTCAGAGGTAATATGGATATGGCAAACTCAGCCGGGGATGAAGGTTAGGACAGTAGTTCAGAGGTAATATGGACATGAACCAATATCTGAAAAACTCACTGAGGAGTGATTTGGTCGATGTGGTCTATCTGAGAATGAAGATAGACCTGAGGATTGCTCCACTGGGGAGATCGTCAGGATGATAGCTCAGAGGTAATATGAACATGGCTAGCACCTACCGAGATCGGTTTGAGTGGTCACTGCGGGTGTGCAAGTGGACCTGGGGACTTGTTCGATAGAGAACTTTTTGAGGATCCATCATCTGTTGCGTATCTAGGGCTCCTGGATACAGATAATAGCTTTTACAAGAATTTGTAAAGAAGAAACATGTTGTACATAGGCCCTTGCTGGGGATGAAGAACTAAGAGTGTAAGGACTGTACGTCTTGATTGCCCAACTGGGGACAAGGGGAGTACAAGTCTGGCTTAGTCGCAATACTTTTTTATAAACTTGCCATTAATAGGCATCATGAGCAAGTCGCCATTGGATTTCGTAAGTCGGTAGGCACCTTTGGAGAATACCGATTCTACGACGAACGGCTCTTCCCATTTGGGTTGAAACTTGTTGGTCGTCTTATGGGTCATAACCATCGGCCTCCTTACGGTCAGGACAAGATCACCTACATGGTAGGTCCTCTTCTTCACCCGTTTATTGCAGGCTTCCGAGAGACGTGCTTGGTATAGCTCAATGTGTTGTTGAGCTAAGAGATATTTCTTGTCGAGTGCTTATAACTCTTGTAGCCGTCGGCGGTGATTATCGTCGACGGTTAATTGGAGGGAGAGAGTTACTCAGAGTGAAGGGATTTGGATCTCAAGTGGGAGGACCTCTTTGCTTTCGTATACCAGAGAGAAAGGCGTATTGCCAGTAGCTGTCCGGATCATTGTTTGGTAGGCCCTAAGACATTTATCCAACTTCTCATTCCGGTCGCATTTGTTGGATGCCACAAACTTTTTGAGTAGCTTTATGATAGTATTGTTGAAGGCTTCTGCTAGACCATTTGTTTTTGGATTATAGGCAGTTGACGCTACATTCTGAATTTGGGTTTTGTCGCAAAACTATAAAATGCGTGACTTGCGAACTGTGGACCGTTATCGTGGATGATCTTTTATGGCAAATCAAAGCTGTATATGATGTGATGCTTGACAAAACAGATCATGTTGGATGTCTTAACTTCAGCGAGTGGTATAGTTTCTGTCCACTTGGAGAAGTATTCGATGATGGCAAAGATGAACCGATGTTCCTTAGCCGAAGATGGACTAATTGGCCCTATGATATCTATGCCTTTGGCTCCGAACGACCAGGATGCCATGGTCAGGTGTAGAAACTTTAAGGGTTGGTGGGTAAACCCAGCTTGGATTAGGCATGCTTGGCACATTATTGTATAGTCAAAGGTGTATGCAACCATTATCGGCCAATAGTAACCCATTCTGCGGAGGCGGTCCTGTAGCTTGGTCCCTGGATGATGGGCACCGCAGACCCCGTCGTGAGCCTCCCGGAGAGCTTGCTTCACTTCTGTATTCGATAGACACCATAACAGAAGACCATCATAGGAGCGACGATACAGTATTTTGGTAGCCGTATCGTAATAGAACCGGAGGGAACGACTTCTGACCAAAGTGGCTTCCTTTGAGTTCTCGGGAAGAATTTCATGGACTGCGTAGTCAATGAATGGAAGTCTCTAGTCTTGTAAGTCAGAACTCGTCTCTGCTGAGTAGCTCAGGCACTAATAGAGGTTGTTCTTCGAGTAGACCAGCTATTCACCGATCACAGTGATCATTTTATGAGTATTGACTAGAATAGCTAGAGAGGCTGCGAGTCTGTAACACTCCAGTCCTAAAATACATAGGACTAGAAATATGTCATATACCAGATATAAATTCAACCAGACTTTGATCTGACTCAAATACATATAAGCTATATTATAATGGTCACTATCTAGATAATCCAATAAATATAAATATCTATGCCTCAATCCACGATTTTTATAACACAACAAGAATGAACTACATGTGCTAAAGTCGGCTGCCCAGTAATACACAAGCTTGAATAGACTCAAGAAAGAAATATGAGTCTATAAAAACTAGGCTACATCGGCAGATAAATCAATAATATAAATAAATTGCACAACTCTGGTAGAAATAATATAAGTACCTAGTACCAACATCCACATGGCAAAGCAACCCAAATTAGCAACTCCAGGCAGGCTCCACAACGATATGTACTGCAAAACTGTCAAGGGACCAGGTCCTCAGAGGGACATAACAAGGTACAAAAAATAATATACCAAAGTAAAATAGTGTAATGCCACATAATCAATGGTAAACTACTATAACCATCTAAGTGATATGTACATGAGAACATCACTCATACTCAGGCTGAAACCACTACAGGCATTGTGTCGGGGAGCCCATAGCAGCAAGTAATATCTCGTAGGGCCAGTAAATGTGCCAAAGATCTAAGACAGAGTCTAAGGCACCTCTAATAACATAGTATATATATATATATATATATATATATATATATATATATTTATATATATATATATATAAACATAATCAGCCCATAGTATGGTGTGTCTCTCCCCATCCAATGTAACCTCACGTCTTATGTCCACAACGTCTCATGTCCATAACACGCAAGATCATGACATCTAGCTAGTACAATGAGTCATAATGATATATGTATATAATCTGTAAGTCTTATATCCTGAGTCCTGTAAACTTATATAGAATCACCTTGAATACCTCAAGAAGGATTCTATCACATGAAATCAAGTATCCTACGGTATGACGTACAAGGATACAACCACGTGAAATAGGATTGTGGTATTAACTCTCTAAGTAATATTACTCGACTCTGCGTACGGCATCTACAACAGAATCTTGTTCGAATTCTAAGCAACATCTCATGGCCCTAGGGTAAACACACACATCAACCATATCAAATAACTATAATAACTAAATAAGATAATTAAGACAAGGAACTGTAGTACATCATGGCAAGGTACACTTGACTGCTGTCAGTGGCTGCGATGCTATCTGTCTAACGTCCTCTACTGAAAGAGTAGCAGATCCAAGATTCCCTATTAAATATATTCTAAACAATAACCATACACGCTAACTACTCTAGGATAACACGAAAGATCATTGCACAACCTCAACTTTCAGTTGACGTTCTTGTCCAATAATCTAATAGTTGCATAGTATTGAACAATGTGCCAAAATACACGTGTCATGACACTCTTAAAATACATTATGAGGGTGTCTTACATTGACATACCATACATACTTATAGGAACTTACATGTGTTTGGCTATACGTAGTCCTATATGTACGTAGGAACGTATCGATGTTGCCAAACTTACACCATTGCTATCATATTCATCTAACATGCATGAAACCTCTTAATCATGTATTTTAACATCATTTATTACTGAATTAATTATAAATAATATTTTAAAATTATTTATAAATAATCAAAAATAACCAAACAACAGCATTACATGTCATTATTTGCTTTGGATGACAACTAGTCATTTTAACCAACTTGGGCACGTTGCCTTGACATACAACCTCCATATTGGCATCCAAATATGATTAAATAAGAAATTAATAAATTAAATATTCTGGAATTAATGTACATTAATTTTTGGAATTTATTTACTTTAGTAAAATATAACAACTATCAAAGAACTATAACTAGTCATGATGCGACGTATCCGTGTCAAGGTTGTTCATTGGTTTGGAGTAGTTTTTGTATGTAAAAATATAGATATAATATATGAAACCAATTCTAAACATCATCAATCATTAATATAAATTTACACAAGTTTTATTCATAAAAAAATAGGAAAAGAAACAAAGTTGGAAAACTTATACGATTGTTATTATGGCGGGGACCTTTTTCGCGACTACGGCCAAACGGAGTACCAAACAAACTCCAAACCTCACGAAACTTGATGAGGCTCTTGGTAACTTCAATTATGATTTAAATATAAAAAATTTAGGACTTTTTGCTACTGTGGAGGGGTCTGAACTATTGCTGCAACTAGCAGTCAATATTTGGCCAAAAAGGGGTTCAGTTGGGATTTTTGTGGAGTTATGGCCTATGGAGAAGGAGAGAGGAAGAGGAAAAGAATTAGAAGAGGAAGAGAACATTAGGAAGGAGTTTTTTTTCCTTGAGGGAGAGAAAGGGGGGCTGAACCTAATAATTAGGTTTAAGTGTTGGGGAGTTGATAAATATATGTAGTTTAAATAGGTGGGTGATTAGGGTTTGATTTAATATTTAAAAATATGTGAGTAGGACTTTGTGGAGTCTTAATATGGTAAGGAAAAAAATTTAAATTAGGGGATTGTCACAAAAATATTCACTTAGGATTTGGTTTGGTCCATAGATAGGAATATGCAACAAACTATAAGTTTCCTAACTTGGAAATATAGGATTTAAATCTTTAATTGATTTGTTCAGATTTTGTGGATATATTTTATATATAGGATATGTTGTGGAATAAGAAAAGGTGTGGAGGTATTTGTTAGGATTGAGATTTGGTTGGTTAGGATCGTGGGTAGTTAGGTAGTTAGGCCAACTATGATGACACCTATGACACTTTCTATAAATAAAAATAGATTAATTTAAATATAATATATATATATATATATATATATATATATATATATATATATATATATATTATGGGGGTATTTGGGTGCACTACATGCCTACATGTGTTTGGGTTTGGGTTTGGGTTTGGTTTGGGTCAAGTTCTAGTCAAAAGAAAGCAGTTTTACGGTAACTGTGGTTCTAGATGTTTGTCAATATTTTTGGAGCATGGGGTAGATCAAACAAATACAATATCTATATTTCAAATATATTAGGTACAATCAAGATTAGTAATATAATTTTTTTGGAAGAAAAAATATTGTGCGTTGCTCCAAATATCCATGTCATAGCAAAGTATCATATAAAAAAAGGATTTTAAAAATTAATACTTTAAAATATAAAATAAAATAAATTAAATTACATAAATTAAAAATTACCAAATTATCCCTATTCCAAAATGAGGGGGCTTACAGAGTCCGGTTAGGGCGTCCGCCTCAATGTTTTACAGTCGAGGGACGTGCTCTATGAAGAACCCCTCAAAGGTGATGATTAATCCAAGCGTGGATTGGTAGTAGGGAATCAAGTCCTCATTCCAGACTTCGTACTCGTCTCAGACTTGGTTGATTATCAGTTTGAAATTGCCGTAGGCTTCCAGGTGGTCAACTCCCACTTGTTTAGCGAGCGGGGGTCCAATGATGAGAGCATTGTACTCTGCCACATTATTGGAGCATGACTCAGTGAGAAAGTAGGCACGGTTAATAACCAGATCATATGGAGAGATCAACATTATCCTGACTCTGGCGATGATGCCTCCTTTAGGCCTTGTTCTTGAAGCACCATCGAAGAACATTTGCCAAACGGCTTCTGCGTTTGTCACGGTGTTGGAGTCTGCGACTTCGTCGGGGATCTCCAGTCGAGTTTTGAAGTTTCTAGCACCGGGTGGGCTGCAAAGAAATTTGTCAATGTCTGACCTTTGATCACCTTCTATGGGACAAATACCATGTCATATGGTGATAGTAGTACTGCCCATGTGACTAGGCGAGAGTTGAGCACTCCAGGTTTCGTTATGAAGACCCTGAGAGGATTAGGTCGCGAGATCACGTTGATGGTTTATCCTGCCACGTAATACCGAATTTTCTGGATGGTGAAGACTAGAGAAAGGCACTCCTTCTCGATGGGGTTGTACCTGTGCTCTACGTCAGTCAACATCCTATTGAGATGGTAGATGGCCTACTCGTGACCTGCATCACTTGTCTGGGCTAGCAGAGCACCGAGGGAGTGATCCATTGCTTGCACATATAGCAGAAAGGGTCTTCCTACCACGGGGGCCACCATTACTGGGATTCATTAGGTACTCCTTGATGTCTTCAAAAGCGCATTGGCATTCTTCATTCTAGACAAAGGAGACTTCATTCTTCATAAGCTGAGTGAATGACCAACAACATCCAGAGAGGTTTAATATAAACCTCCTTATATAGGCCAGTCTTCCTTGAAGGCCACGAAGTTCTATGAGGTTCTTCGGTGAACGCATTTCAAGGATCACTTTGGTCTTGTCAGAGTCTACGTGGATACCCTTTGAAGTTAGGATGAAACCCAGGAATTATCGTTGGAGACTCCTAAGAAATATTTGGTAGGGTTCATCTTGAGATGGTGCGTACGTATGAGGTCGAACATAGTCTTAAAGTCCCTGAGGTGATCATATTTGGAGCGACTCTTGATGGCGATGTCATCAACGTAACACTCGACCGCCTTGCATAGGTGTTGGACCCACGATTCTACTTCAAAGAGTTTTGGTGGATCCTCATCGTCTTCCTCAGGGCCAGCTGATACCATATTGGCAGACAATATTTGCTTGAGCATCTCCCCGATACTGACGTCAGAGTCCCAAGAGGAAGACTCTGAAGAGTGAGAGTGTAACTCATCTTCTTCATCCGAACCTCTGGGGTTGTTGGAGGCTTGATATACCCTAAGCCATGCTTCGTCTTATGGTAGTAATCCTCATATTTGCCTGCCAGAGTGGTGAGGCATACGGGCAGTCGTCAACCTTTGCCGTAATTCAGACCTCGGTTGCTTTTAAGATCATACCCTATCTTCTGGATGAGGCATTCTGGCTCTTATTCCTCCGGGATGAAGGACTGGAGGCATTCAACCTTGCCAAAGATGATGGGTTTATCTCTCCTCCTCATTGCTGGAACCGTGAAGTAGGAACCTTGGCTAGGAAGGATCTGGTTTACTGCATAGGTAGTAGTCACCTGTATCTGCAGGCGCAGGCCTAGACTATGCTCCATTGAATACAGTGTGCTTATGTGTACAACTTCAGAGTAGTTCAAAGATAGCCCTTAAAAATAAGGTATCTCTTCTTCAGGAATTATATCGTCTAGAGAAGGGACGTTTGTATGAGCAACTACGTACTCCTCCAGCTCGTCCTTCCCGAGTCCACCCACAGTGTGAGCGACGGCTTTAGAGGTTCCCAGCATAGCTTTACTACCAGAGGCTTGGACATTATAGGAGGTAATAGAGCATCCTTCAGAGGTTGACTCGGCCTATGAAGGTAAACGACCAGAGGTTCGGACATGGTAGATGGTACTGGACCTTCCTTTAGAGGTCGATTCATCCTACGAAGGTAGAAGACCAAAGGTTCAGGTTCCTTCCTGTATAGTTTTATGATGAGGAAAGAGGTTGCGTTGGGAGCACGTGCCTTTAGATGGACTCTTAAGGGCTCTGTTGGTGTTGTCCCAGCCTCTGCCTCATCATTGGCGTCATTGTCATCTTCATCTTGGTAGACCTGTTTGTAAAGGATCGAATCAGAGTAATAAGCTTGATCCTTTTGAACGGATCGACATCAACCAAACTTTATTTTGATCGTGTTGTATTTGTCGACGTACTTCAGGCACTGGTGCAGGGTCGACGGCACGATCATATGTTCGTGTATCCATGGGTGTCCAAGCAAGGCATTATAGGATATATATATGTTAATGAAATAGCAAGTGACCGCTATTTTTAAGTCGTCGATCTGACATTTTAGGTGAATCTTGCCCAGTGGATAGTTGCTTCCTGCATTGAAGCCAGTGATGGCAGTATTGGTAGCTTCCAGGCGATGCATCAAAATACCCAAGGTCTGAAGTAGACTTTGCGGGATGATACTGATTGACGAACAAGGATCGATGTGCATCCGGTCCACCTTGATGGGACAAATGTACTATGTGTAATACAGGGGACGATCATGCCAATTATTCTTTAGCAACATATCATGTTGGGAGAATATGATGTTGGACATTGTCGCCATAATATTATTGTAGTAGGGGCAAGCAGCTAGATCTTCAGCTAGCGGGTTGACCTGTGCCAGATAGGTGTCGGTATTTTGTGATGCCTCGCTAAGAGCAGCCCGAGTATTTGGGAGAGTCGGAGAAGCACGAATAGATACAACTTCGCTGGAGAGTTAGCGAGCTGGGCCAAGATGTCAAAATTGTAAGGCTTTTCCAGACGTTGAGCTGAATCTTTGTGCAACGGCTTGTCGAAGCGAGTATCTTTTTGCTTAGACTTGTCCGCTGCTGGAAGCTGGGATGGACCCGGATCCAATATTGTGGGTGCGAATATAGGAAGCACATCATTGTCAGGTGTGTCATACTCGCGTTGGTATGCCAGGCCTGAGCTTGTTATTCATGTTGTAGCTTCCTCAGATGGGAGAGAAATCGTGTAGCAGGACTTGGACTTCTTGCCCTTGGACTTGGTGGCAGAAAATATTGTCTCTTGCATCATTTCTAGAGCAAGAACGCGGTGAACCCACATGACCTCCCCATGTGGCGTTGTGGGAGGTATAAGCCCGGCCGTTTGGACATGAGCTGGCAGAAGATTGACGACTTCATCGTTGCCCTGGGATTTAGGATTATCCCATCTTGGGCTTTTATAACTGAAAAGTTGTCGAACTGGAGCGTTACCATGTTAGCGGCAATCATCTTGTCATCGTTGTCCAAGGTAAGGGCCTTGGTGTCGAGCAGACACTAGATGTACCGCTTTAGTGTGTAGTAGTCCCGTGTTGCATGATGGACGTAACGATGATAATGGTAGTACATTGGATTATTCTCCTCGGCTGCCTCAATAGGGCATTTGACGTCGAGGACTCGAAGCTTACCACCCTTCATCAGTACGTCAAAGATGGGTATAACGTTGTCATCTTCGAAGGAGTAGGTCTCCTTGGGATTTGGAACCTCAGCTGGCTTTTGCTCAGGATTTTTGGTTAAGTTGGCCACGAAGGCCTGCTTTCCTTTTCCAGCGAGGCTGTTGTTGCCGCTGTTGTTGTTTTTGTTCGGATATTTTCCCCTATCATCAGTTAAATGGATCTGTATTCCTAAGAGCCGAGCATCTTTAACCTTCTTCTTAGCACTAACAACGCTTATGATGAATGTTATCCCGTCTTTAAATTGACCATCGCCCATCCTGACGCTGACTGCAGGAAGTAAGTTTCGGCAGCACATGTCCATCAGTGTTGACTCAGGATTGTCTGGGGGTAACCTCAGCGCTACTTGTAGAAAATGCTCGAGATACAATTATTATGTAGGCTGCAAAATCAGGAAGTACATCGTCATGTCGCTTCCTCCGTCGTAGAATCTTTTGAGAAAAAGACTCCTGAGGTCGTCAAACGACGAGATACAGTTATCTTGTAGGCTGCAAAACTAGTCGAATGCCACCCCGGTCAATGTCCCCACAAAGATCCTGGTGAGGAGGGTGTCACTACGAGGTAGGTGCCCTGTTGTAGTCTCAAAGTAGCTCATATATTGATGGAGGAAATCTTCTCGTCGAATGGGTTCAAGTTGAAGGGCTTGTACTTGGACGGGTATGACACATCCCTCCACTCGTAGGGGTATAGTTGTCGTATCCCGAGATCGTGCAGTGAGTCCCGGCTGCCTATGGAATCTAGGCGAGCCCGGAGTTCCCGGACTTCTCTCATTGCTTCTCTGGCTTCGTCTCCGACGGAAGGGGCAGATGAGCCAGGCATAGGGTAATTTTTGCCTATGGGGGGAGGAGTTGTGTCGGAGTCCGCATTGGTCCCAGGGTCCAAGCTCACTTGTCCAGAGGCCCTTGTTGGTTGGAAAGCCATGTTTGATTTAATTTCCAGCATTGCCTCAGTCAGGGCTTGAATTGATGAACTCACCTCGCCGCAGACAGACCCATTGTTGGCTATAATGTTTGCTTTAATACTACCACACCAACTTCTTTTCTTTTTTATCTAAGAAGTGAAAGCAAGGTTGGGGAATGGGATCGATAGAAAGGTAGTCCAGCAATACTAGAAAGGCTCTGCTAGTCCAGCGTTAGTCCCAATTGGCGAATTGATCGAAGTGGGTTGCTCTAGTAGATCCATAGATCATGGAACAAATAGGGTGGGTAGGCCTACGTTTGCATTATGGCCTCAAGAGCCTCGAGGCATTGTCAATCGTTGGGGCCCTCGTGATCAACCCCTGCCATATATGCAGTCCTCACATAGGAAGAGATGGACGGGACAGTGGACACCATACTCTACGTCTCAGATTCTTGCCAAGAGTAGTCATTAGGTAGCGTCGCCTCCTTCTTCGATTCAGAGAGAATCCTACCCCGAGCGTGGGAGGCTATGTCATTTCGATGAGGGTGGCTACCCCTAGGGACATCGGAGTCAGTTCCTTGGTAATCCCTGCCTTCTCGGAACGTCGGAATATTGTATAGGTCCGGGGGATCGCTACCCCCAGCTAGTGCAACCCCGAGGGGTCCTGGGGAAGAACTGCCCCCAGCGGCTGATAGCTTTTTCTTTGAAAGGATACTTTGGAGAATACCTTCCACAAGTCCTACTACTGGTCCTTCTAGTAGTCGCCTTCTCGATGTGTTAGTTGACAGTGACGGACTGGAGTTGCTGGGCTTCCTTTCTCGTACGGTGGAAGGTTCCTTCTGACTAAAGTAACATGTGGCGAATGGTAGTTTCTCCTCCTATAGTGTTTGTACCTGATTTCTGGGTTGTTGCCGGCAGGTGCCTTCAGATGCAGTCGTTAGAATATCGACTGCCTGTTTTTTGGTACTACTGCTTTAGTACAGTAGCAATTGATGATGATGTTGGCACAGGGGTATCCTAGAGGGTATACCTCATATGCCGTGGTTGCTTCCCTCACTTTGCGGTTATGGTTGATCACGTTGCACAAATCAAGTGGGGGTTGATATACCTTTACACAGTTATTATGAGCCCGAGTAGACCTAACACACGGGCATTTAGGTATTGCTTTTGCTCCCTGATCTAGGGTTCTTACAAGAACTTTCCCTAGATCATCAATGGAATACTTTTGAGATGGACCCTGCCCATTTGCTGCTAGTGGATGGACGCACGGGGCGGTCTTATATAACTTTCTATCAGGGGCCCGCATAACGGTTAGCAGTGCTCGCTGACGGTTAGCCAAATGGACAGTTGCTTGAGCTTGACGAGCTCGTACTACCCTAGACTTCTTCGACTTAGCACAAGCAGGCACATAGTACGAAGAGTCCAAGTTTTGGTTTTTTTCGAAGCAGCGAATGGGAGCACGACCGGACAAAATTTTGTCAAAGACAGAGCTTTTGGGGGTGTCAGAGACGCCTGCGGCTAAGCTGGGAGCCATATACTACTTTCTTCTCTACATCCTTCATTGTGGCCGCATGGGTTGTGTATCAACCCTGAAACTCTTGGCATCATATTATTTTCCTCTTCTTGGAAGTTTGGGTGGTGAGAATTCTCCTTTTCAGGCAAAAAGGCTGCATGAGCGGGGATAACCAGAGTGGACGCATGTTATACGTCTTCAGCATCAGAGAGAGAGAGAGAGAGAGAATGAGAGAGAGAGAGAGAGAGACAAAGAGAGCATGCTCCATAGTTGGGTGAGGCACAATGGCATTTGTAACCTACGTCCTGTAGGTCTTCTAGTGCTGATCACCTTTCTTGTTGGATGGGGCTGCCGCATAAGCAGTGGACGCATGATGTGTGGTACCTGCGGCAGAGAGAGAGAGACGGGGAGTGCATGCTCCGTAGTTGGGTGAGGCACAATAGACTTTGCAAACTACGTCCTGCGGGTCTTCTTATGCTTTGCTAGCCTTAGAGAAGGACTAGCGCTTCCCTCCGAGAGCATCTCCTCGAAAGCCTGCTGGTCGAAGCTGGCCACCAGCATTCTTTGAGTTGATACGAGCTTGGCTGCGTCAGATTGCATCATAAATTTCTCATTAAAGGATAAAGATGTCCCAACAGAGTCGTCATCTTATTCGCTATTAAAATTTATTACTTTAATAACAAATTATAAAAAGTACAAAGAGATCCTAGACAGATAAACTAAGTACAAATTTTTGATTCGGGATGTGGCGATGGACAAGGAGCGCTATGGCGGCTACTTTACTCTATTAACAATCTGACGACGGGTGAGGAAGCTTATGATCTCTCTTTGCTCGTCTCGGTATGCACTCTCTCTGTGTTGGATGACCCCTCTCTGTCAATCCACTTTTTGGGTATGACACCCGGGTATATATAGTCATCCTTGGGCGCGCATATATTGGGCCGTATGGATGCTAAAGGGTGCTACATGTGTCTCCTTAATAGGGTACAGCTGTAACCGTGAGCAGGCCAAGCTGCCACCTGTGCGCTTGTTGATATTTTTTGTTGCTGAAGATCTGGACGGTTCTCGTCCTTTGTGGGCATGACTTGGTCAGCTTAACACATAGTCCGTACTTGGTTGGAGAGAATAACTATTGTTGTAACAGCAAGATTTGGTCTTCTTGGAGTCTGAAACACATGTGGCCAGAGACGCGTGGGACTCATAAAGTCTGGGACACCTGGGGCCAGAGACGCATGGAACACATGGAGCTTGGAACGCATGGGGCCAGGGATGCATAGGACGCATGGAGTCTGGGACACATGGGGCCAGAGATGCATGGGACCGCATAAAGTCTGGGACATATGGGGCCAGAGATACATGGGACTGCATGAAGTCTAGGATGCATAGGACCAGTTATGTTGTACACGTGGTGCTGCACATCCATCGAGAGCGATATTCTGTGCTGACGTGAGACTTATGTCGTTTAGTGTGTTCACGTCATTTGAGGCATTTAAAAAATTATTTTTGTCAGGATTCTGTGTCAGAGATGTTCATGTTGCTAGGATGACGTATCAGGTCCATCTGCGGCCAAAGCAACTTCGGCTGATTGTGACACATGGATGTCGCATTTTTGGGCCGCAGTATGACTCTGCGGCTTGATCTCTTATGCGCTTTACTTTGGGGAGCATGGCTGTTGGACGCTTGGATGTATTTTTTCTATGCTTTTACACATGGGAGTATTAGTTTTTACAAATTCTAAGATTTGAAAGATGAAAACCATGAAATACTCCATTAAAATAGGTTTTCGGGAGCCGAAACTCAAAACCAACAACCAAAACAATAATGCCATATACAAATAATGTAAACAATTTAAAGATATATATTTTTGACTATTTTTAAGCATGAAAGAAAAAAATACAAGAAAATAAGGTTATCACTTTGAGCATTATGTACTTGTCTAGGTCAAGATCCTAGCTTAATACTTATACTCCACCACCAAGAAGGGTTTAGAAACCACACTCTTAGGTCTCAAGACCAAGCTCCAAGCTAAAGACCCAAGCAAGACCTGTAGAGAGGTAAGGAGGAGAGAAGAAGAAATAAGGAAAGAGAGTAAAAAGATAGGAGAGAGATGTGAGACTCATCTCACAGTATCTGTATTGGTATATGGATACGTATTTTATACTATTTATTATGATTTATTGGATCTCGTGGAATCTTGGAATTCTCTCAAAATTGAAACTTTTCTCACTGACCGGATTACCGTTGTGTCACCCTCATATTTTCATTTAAGGGTAGTTTGGTAATTGACACGGATATTTTTATTTTAGGATTTATTATATTTAAATATTGTGCATATAATTTATTTATTTATTGATTGGTAGTTATAGATTTATTTTGGACTTGTGTAGTGGACCCAACCCATTTATTAGTTGCATGAACCCAACATGTAGATTAGTTTAGATTGAGCCCATTAAATTAAGCCCATGGATTAGGAGGAAAGATTAATTAGTGAAACCATTAGACTAGAACCTTTTTCCTTAATTAATTTCTTTATGAGAGGTCCCAAGGGATATTTTGGATGTTTTATATTGCTTGGAAGAGAGTTTATGACCAGCCATTAGAGGAGGAGAGACAGTGTCTCTCATTTTATTTTTCTATTTCCAAATAGATCTAGATTTTCTCCCTTTCCAAATTCTTTCATTCCCTCACCATTCCTCACCAAATTTTCACCCAGATTCCTTCCCTTTTTATCAATTGAGGCTACTACAACAAGGATCTACAAGAAGAAAACAAGGATCTAGAAGGAGGAGGCCAAGATCTAGAAAGATGAGCTATTTTCTATTTTAGAGATTTTTTATTGGGAATCCATCTCCCAATAGGTATATTTCATTTTTTTTCTCTTCTAGTAGACTCTAAATCTGAGATTTAACCATGAAAAACCAACCCACATGCATAGGCTACCCATAATAATTGGTTTTAGGTTCATAGGACACCTACCGTAGAAGTTATGTCCATTTTGGTACCAATTTTGGGAGAATTTCGAGATTGGCACAAGTTGTATTTGTCATATGGTTTAATAGATCTAATTAACATTTGATTGCTTATTTTTGACTAGTGTCGTGTCCACAATTGGATACGTGTAGGCCGTATCTCGTCAATTTGACGAAACGGGTTAATTTTAGAGATTTTTCTCCGACACGGGGCCTTGTGCATATCATATTGTGACACTGACACGTGGATACTCTAAATACTATACATATTATTCATAATTAGTGTTTTAGACTTGCTTGTGTCCTCCAGGATGCATGCTTGTGTGTTGGAGCCGTATCGCAAGCATATCATAGAGAAAGAGTGCTACGGGTGCGGTGCACTCTACGTGTTTGTTGTTTTGTCTTCTTTACTATACTTGCATGTATAATTATATGTATAGATAATAATTAGGTGATATATATATATATATGCATATAATAGTATATTTGAGTTTATGTATATGTGTTTATATACTAGTGTATATAGTTATGTTTAGATCTATATGTATATGTATATATATATGTGTTGGCTTATATATATATATATATATATATATGTGTGTGTGTGTGTGTGTGTGTGTGTGTGTGTGTGTGTGTGTGTGTTTAAGTGTGAGAGTATATATATATATATATATATATATATATTGATATGTAATATATGTTAGTAGTTAATAGTTTTAATAGTTTAGTTATGTTAGTATAGTTTAGTTGGGAGTTAGCTATATATATTAGCTATATGTATTAGGATTTGAATTACCTTGTGATACCAAGGTAATGTCAAGGTATTGTGGGATACTCAAGGTATTGGGTAATGGGTTGGTTTAGTCTAGTTGGTTACTATAGTAGTTAGTTTGTTAGATATGTTTGATTATGTAGATAGTTAGATATAGAAACTAGTATATATATGTTATGATTGATAGTTAGTCTCATATACTAATAGGTAGTATATATTGATAGTTAGTTATATTAGCTATACATATCTATGTATGTTAGTATTATAGTTAGTTCTATGTTATATTGAGATGCATATATTGGTGTTAGTTATAACTAGTATTAGTTGGGGTTTTATATATCTATTGGTATTAGTTATATGTTAAGTTTTGGGTTACCTCGGGATACCAAGGTATTACCAAGGTATTGGGCCGATACCCAAGGTATTGAGTTTGGATATCGAGATAGGTGCGATACGCATTGGTGTAAGGCCAAGGTATCCTAAATTCCTTATTTTAATATAGTATTAAGTATAATAACTTGTATATATATCTAAAATACTATTTTCATATAAATGAACTTGCGTATCTTAGGATACGGCCATTTGGGTAATTCTAGTATCGTAGTTTAGCTAGTATAGAATATTTTCATAGTGTATCGACTTAGTGACTTATCATTAGACTCTTGCAACCTAGATTTCATCGGTTTGACCTAGAAATAGCTTTATGACTTAGATTTGCATCATATATAGGTTGTGTGACACCAGCTTGGGCATCGAGAGATACACCTTGCTCAGGACTTCAGGCGAGTACATTTCTCTGTTAGTTTTCATTCATTATAATGTATATATCACTTATTTTAGAATGACATACATGATTCTGACACTTGATTACACGGACTGGTACTATATGGATCCCGTCATGAGGTGTTATCCCCTACCGTGTTCAGCGGGTACTCATTTACATATATTTTATCGTGTGCATCGGGTATTGATTTTTATGTGCTAGTATGAATATATCGTGTTGATGTACGTAATGTATCATGACTGGATCCATGAGTATTGGTTGGGAAGGGGGAGTAGGAGTAGGTTATGTAATCAAAGCCCTATTAATCTCATGTGCATATCGATTATACACCTCACGTATAATGTAGTTACCTCATACCTCATGTGCAACCTAAGCCGATCACATAACAAACTTGCACTCTAAATCACATAGCTAGTATTCTTATTTTCTACTTGTAGTTTAATTCCCGTATTTACCTTTCAGTTCTTATTATGCTTATTGCTTGTTCTCCCTGTATTGTACATTCATACTACTTGTGCATTTTGTATCCTTTTTTATTTCTCATTATATATGCTCGATTATGTATTTGAAACTGCTTTCAGAGGTATGTACTTCGCTCTAATCCTGACTGGATATATTTTTCCAGATGATTAGCTTATAGAGCAGTGTCCCATATTCTACGGTCCACAAGACGGTGTATCTTTAGAGGATCCTTTAGTAGACCAGGAGGACTTAGTTGCAGAGCCCGAGGAGGTCTAGTTTATTTGTGTTGGACTTGTATTATATTATATTGTTAACATCCTTTGGGTTGTATAATATTTTATTTTGTGGTTTATATCTTATTCTTTCCTTCGCTATTCCATTCGTGCTTATCTTCCTTAGCTTGCATTATGATTAAGTTTAGTTATATTATGAGATACCATTGTATCCTCTGTTTGGATTTGAGATGATTGACAGGTACCATATTATATTGTTGAGATGCTAGATAGTTAGAAATGACCCAGATAGCGTTCTACCGTTGATTCTGCGGTATAGGTTTGACGTACCCACGTACTCGTGCCCGAATATCCGGGTGTGGGTCATGACACATTTTTAGTGGTGGCTCATGAAGGTCAGGCTTCGCAAGTTGTACGATGTCGTGGTAGTGTGATGGCTTAGTTATACTACTGCGAGCCTGCGATAGGATATAGGACATATGACACTAGGATGAGAGAGGTTACTCAATCATAAATTCTTGAGAGATTCCTGGGACGACCCTTGAGAATCTTATTATAAATTCTAATTCAAATATTTTTTTTTATTTTCGTCCGCTCTCACTTGTTTTTATTGAATTTGATTCTTGGTGATCAGTTATTGAATTTAATTCTTGGTGTTTGTTGTTGAGTTTGATTTTATATCGAGATAAATTTTACGGACTAAATTACGGTATCATCTGATGACATATGTTGATGAGGACAGTGAGAAAGGTAAAACATCTGCTTTGGTTATGGAGCTTAGAATTTATCGCAGCCATATTAGCTGGCGTAGCGGAAATGTAGGTACCTGACTTCGGATGTACATATCTTAGTTATAAAATTTAGAATTTCTCGCAGCTATACTAGTCGACACAACGAGGATTCTAGATGACATGATTATAGAGGTGCATACCTAAGTTATGGAATCTATCGTTTATCGCAGCTATGCTTACTAGCGTGGCGAGGATTCTGAGTGTCATAATTTCGGACAGACGTGTATGATTATCTGATTCTATCTTAAATTGGTTCTTAAGTATCATCTCAATACTTATCCACTTCTGTTATTATATGACTTTGTTCCATCATTTTCTTTAGCTTAGCAATAGAGATACCTTCAGTTCTTTAGTCCAGATCCTTATACAGCTTTATTTCATTAAGGTTTCTTGTTAGTGTGATAATTGGTGACTTGCAATTAGGTCTATGTCTTGAGTATCAGTATTGACCGTTGGAAGTATAGCTTGTGAGTCTGTAAGTGGTTCTTGGTTGGACATGTGAGCAATAGGCATCAATCTAGAGATAACCCATAGTGTAGTACCTTGTAGCAATAGTTCTATGATAAGGTGTTATTATAGTTAGTATTGGTACTATAGGTAGAAGGGGGAGTAAAGAGTATCAGTGATGGTTCCAGGAGTTAGTATCAGAGTCAGCATGCCAGTTTTGGATTGTCATAAATTTATGTAGTTAAGTGATCCATGTAAACAATTAAGTATTAAAGAAATTGTGTTGGAAATTAATGGAGCATGATATTCAATTTGGTGGTTGATACTTGGGTGTGTCAATAGTAAAGAAATGTATATGCATAAAGGGTATTAGTGAGTGTGCCATAGTAGGAGGGTACCCATAAGTGTATAGGAGAGTGTGAGGGAATACGAATATATTGTGCTAAGGTAGTAGGACTTGTGTTACAGGTATAAGTAGAGCATTGATGTGAGTAGATAGAAGTGTACTAGTATATGACTAGTGATGGATATATCACCTGATATTGAGGCCAGTGATGTGTTGGAAGCAATATGTGGAAGAATATCTAAAAATTGTATACATAATGCACAGTGGGTGATGAGTGTCAGTGTGGAAGTTCATGAGTATCAGAAATTGCAAGCCTAAGTATTAGAAAATTTTAATAGTATGTCGTGGATTGAGAAATATCGAGATTTGTCATGGAATATATGTAGTGTATGACTAATTAGTGTATCAGTCTGTAAAGGGTTTAAGGAGAGATATATATACATCAATAGAGATATGGAGCCCTGTGCCTGCCTTTGAGAGTGAAGTAAAACATGTGTATTATAGAAGTTAATAAGTAGAGCATTGGATGCAAGTGATCATGAGTTCTAGCGAGTGTGATAAGGTGATCTAATGATAAACTAGTATCCTAGAACATTAAGGGCATATGTGATGTAGTTAGGAAGCTAGTGTTACTATATCAAGAGTACTAGTATTTCTATTTCAGGGATTAGTTGAGTAATATGCTAGTAACAATAAGTACCTTATGTGATAATATTAGATTGGTGTATCAGTTAATATGGATAAAAAATTATTTGGAAGTAATAGTACAAGTGATCCAGGCAATAGAGGAGAGTGGCAATTTATTTATAGAATTAAGTTTAGTAGGTATAGTACCTTGCTAATTTTGAGTATAGAGGTCATATGTATCAAAGAAAAGTACGAGGGGTATAAGGATACCAGTGAGATATCATGGTGTTGTAATGGCTAGAAGGTAATTATTTAGGTATTGTGATACTAATGTATAGATGAGAACCTTGGGGTGATTAACAAGTATCAGAGAATGAGTTATACCAAGTATCAGATAGAAAGAGTATCCTAGTAACAAGAGCCGGAGTACCTCAAGTATTATGAAAGTTTAGGCACAAGCATTTTAGTATAATAATATAGAGGAGAAACATGAGTAACTTGGTATGAGGATGTCATCTAAAAAGCATATAAGAGCTGGTGCCTTGTGTAGACAGTAACAATATTTAAGTAAGGCATCCTATTAGGAGTATTTAAGATGGACAAGGATATGCTAATAAAACACATGATTGAAAAGGTATACAAGTGTTTCTTGCAAAAAAATGGTTGAGAAATTTTGGTGATTAAAGAATTGAAACAGATAAAGGAGGAAGTATCTTACCAGTATTTTGTATAATATCCTAGGTAGCAAGTGCCAGAGAGTTAAACATGTCTATGACCTAAAACTATAGTATATCACTAGTATTTGGTAACCCTTAGTATTAAGAATATTTTGACTAGGTTGATAATTAGTGAATGCTTAGTGTGTGATGGAATAGGCCACATGTGGCATAGCAGGTTATCTCGCACCAGTAGAGGGAGACACCCCAGCAGGACAGTGACTGAAATTCATGATAGTTAGAGTATGATTTTCTCTTTCAATAGAATGGTAGGATTGTATGTTATATGATAGGACTATTTTAGGCTGTGATTGATGGGGGTTTGACACTAGTAAAATTTATATGACTGGCCCAAGAGAGAGGGGTGAGAGTTTTAATTTCAAGGACGGAATTTTTCTAAGGAGGTTAGGGTTGTCCCCCTCACATTTTCATTTAAGGGTAGTTTGGTAATTAAAACGGATATTTTTATTTTAGGATTTATTATATTTAAATATTGTGCATATAATTTATTTATTTATTATATTATTTATTGATTATTACTTATAGATTTATTTTGGACTTGTGTAGTGGACCTAACCCATTTATTAGTTGCATGAACCCAATATTTTGATTAGTTTAGATTGAGCCCATTAAATTAGGCCCATGGATTAGGATGATAGATTAATTAGTGAAACCATTAGACTAGAACCTTTTCCCTTAATTAATTTCTTCATGAGAGGTCCCAAGGGGTACTTTGGACATTTTATATTGCTTGGGAGAGGGTTTATGACCAGCCATTAGAGAAGGAGAGAGAGTGTCTCTCGTTCCATTTTTCCATTTCCAAATAGATCTAGATTTTCTCCCTTTCCAAATTCCTTCATTCTCTCACCATTACTCACCAATTTTCCACCCAAATTTCTTCCCTATTCATCAATTGAGGCTACTACAACAAGGATCTACAAGAAGGAAACAAGGATCTAGAAAGAGGAGGCCAAGATCTAGAAAGATGAGCTATTTTCTATTTTATGGATTTTTTATTAGGAATCCATCTTCCAATAGGTACATTTCAGTTTTTTCCATTTAGTAGACTCTAAATCTGTGATTTAACCATGAAAAACCAACCCACATACATAGGCTACCCATAGGAATTGGTTTTTGGTTCATAGGACACCTACGGTGGAAGTTATGTCCATTTTGGTACCAATTTTGGGAGAATTCCGAGATTGACACACGTTGTGTTTGTCATATGGTCTAATAGATCTAATTGATATTTGATTGCTTATTTTTTACTAGTATCGTGTCTATAATTGGATACGTGTAGGCCGTATTTTGTCAATTTGATGAAATAGTTAATTTTGGGGGTTTTCCTCCGACACGGGGCCTTCTACATATCATATTATGATATGGGCACGTGAATACTCTAATTACTATACGTATTGTTCATAATTAGTGTTTTAGACTTGCTCGTATCCTCCAGGATGCGTTTGGTTGTGTGAGCCGTATCGCAAGCGTATCATAGAGAAAGAGTGATACCGGTGCGGTGCACTCCACGTTTTTGTTGTTTTGTCTTATTTACTATACGTGCATGTGTAATTATATGTATAGATAATAATTATGTGATATATATATATATATATATATATATATATATATATATGCATATAATAGTATATTTGAGTTTATGTATATGTGTTTATATACTAGTATATATAGTTATGTTTAGATCTATATGTATATGTATATATATATGTGTTGGCTTATATATATGTGTGTTTTTATATATGTGGATAGATATATATGTACTTGTATGTATGTATGTATGTGTGTGTGTGTGTGTGTGTGTATGTGTGTGTTTAAGTGTGAGAGTATATATATATGTATCTATATATTGGTATGTATCATATGTTAGTTGTTAATAGTTTTAATAGTTTAGCTATGTTAGTATAGTTTAGTTGGGGGTTAGCTATATATATTAGCTATATGTATTAGGATTTGAGTTACCTTGGGTTACCAAGGTAATGTCAAGGTATTGAGGGATACTCAAGGTATTGGGTAATAGGTTGGTTTAGTCTAGTTGGTTACTATAGTAGTTAGTTAGTTAGATATGTTTGATTATGTAAATAGTTAGATATGTAAACTAGTATATATATGTTATGATTGATAGTTAGTTTGTCTCATATACTAATAGGTAGTGTATCTTGATAGTTTGTTATATTAGCTATACATATCTATGTATATTAGTATTACAGTTAGTTCTATGTTATATTGAGATGCATATATTAGTGTTAGTTATAGCTAGTATTAGTTGGAGTTTTATATATCTATTGGTATTAGTTATATATTGAGTTTTTGGTTACCTCGGGATACCAAGGTATTACCAAGGTATTGGGCCGATACCCAAGGTATTAAGTTTGGGTATCGAGGTAGGTGCGATACGCATTGGTGCAAAGCCAAGGTATCCTAAATTCCTTGTTTTAATATAGTATTAAGTATAATGACTTATATATATATATATATATATATATATATATATATATATATATATATATATATATATATATATATATATATCTAAAATACTATTTTCATATAAATAAACTTGCTTATCTTAGGATACACCCTTTTGTGTGATTCTAGTATCGTAGCTTAGCTAGTATAGAATAGTTTCATAGTGTATCGACTTAGTGACTTAGCATTAGACTCTTGCAACCTAGATTTTATCGGTTTGACCCAGAAATGGCTTTATGACTTAGAATTGCATCAACTTAACTTATTTTTATTTTAGAACCCTGTATTGATGCAACATACCATATATAGATTGTATGACACCAGCTTGGGAATCGAGAGACATACCTTGCTCAGGACTTCAGGCGAGTATATTTCTCTGTTAGTTTTTATTTATAATAATGTATATATCACTTGTTCTAGAACGACATACTTGATTCTGACACTTGGTTATATGGACTGGTACTATATGGATCACGCCATGAGGTGTTATTCCCTATCGTATTCAACGGGTACTCATTCACATGTATTTCATCGTGTGCATCGGGTATTGATTTTCATATGCTTCTTGTGCATCCACTATTTTGTGTGCTAGTGTGAATATATCGTGTTCATGTACGTAATGTGTCATGACTGGATCCATGAGTATTAGTTGGGGCGGGGGAGTAGCAGTTGGTTATGTGATCAAAGACCTATTGATCTCATGTGCATACCGATTATACACCTCACGTATAATGGAGTTACCTCATACCTAATGTGCAACCTAAGTCGATCACATAACAAACTTGCACTATAAATCACATAGCTAGTATTCTTGTTTTCTACTTGCAGTTTAATTCCCGTATTTACATTCCAGTTCTTATTTTGCTTATTGTCTGTTCTCCCTGTGTTGTACATTCATACTACTTGTGCATCTTGTATCCTTTTCTATTGCTCGTTATATATGCTCGATTATGTATTTGAAACTGCTTTTAGAGGTATGTACTTCGCTCCAATTTTGACTGGATATATTTTTCCAGATGATTGGCTTATAGAGCAGTGTCCCACATTCTACGGTCCACAGGACGGTGTATCTTTAGAGGATCCTTTGGTAGACCAGGAGGACTTATTTGTAGAGCCCGAGGAGGTCTAGTTTATTTGTGTTTGACTTGTATTATATTATATTATATTATATTATATTATATTATATTATATTATATTATATTATATTATATTATTGAGATTCTTTGGGTTGTATATTATTTCAGTTTGTGGTTTATATCTTATTCTTTCCTTCACTATTCCATTCGTGCTTATCTTCCTTATTTTGTATTGTGATTGAGTTTAGTTATATTGTGAGATACCATTTTGTTCCTCTATTTGGATTTGAGATGATTGATAGGTACCATATTATATTGTTGAGATGCTAGATAGTTAGAAATGACCCAAAAAATATTCTATCGCCGATTCTGCGATGTAGGCTGGACGTACCCACGTACTCGTGCCCGAATATCTGGGTGCGGGTCGTGACACGTTGGCATACCGCGGCATACCGACGAAAAATCCACCCGACAGATAAAGTTTTACTTTTAAGATATTTTGAGATATTTTCTTTTAGAAATTTTTGTAAATAGTGTTCGATACTCTCTATTATCTATTGGTTTCTTGGTTTTTTGTTATACGATCGCAATTGATTTAATCTCGTAACTTGGATCGCTGACTTGACAGATCGGATGGTCATGATTAAATCACCTCTTATATATATATATATGAAATTATTTTCTCTCTTCTCTCTCTTTTCTTTCTGTCTTCACTTCTTTATTTCTTCTCCATTTTTCGCGGGAGCTAGGAGCTTGGTCTTGAGACTGGAGTTGAAGGTTTAGGCTGAGAGCTTGGCTTTAGGCAAGAACATCTTGCCAAAATACTGAACGATTATTTTATTGCAATTTTTATTTTTCCCGAGATTTTGTACTTAGAATTTCATGAAACTTGCTTTGCTATTAAATGTTTCTCTAGTCATTTCCAACCTTGTGCATATTTTAGAAAATGCTTTAGGCTTGGTTTTGACTTTTCTTGTAGAAATCCTGGTATTTACTTAATAAGAAACTTAGAATCGGAAACGATAGTCGATGTGATTGTGTCATACCCCAATCCCAAAATATATAAGACTAGGAATACGTAAGCATGCCCGCCGTATGTATATAAAACTCTAATATATAGAAACTATAACACATATGTACATTGTATTATTAATAATAATTCACAAGTGGTACATATATATTGTCAACACAAGTCACAAACAGCTATATCTCATCCGCAAAAACAAGTAAAGAAGTACCAAAATAAATACTAAAAGTCTCAAGTATGAAGCAATAAAAGAAATAATAGTCGGTGGAGACAGATCCACTACCAAATGACTATATCAGCTAAAATGATAGAGAAGAATGAAACTCCAATATAAGATAAAATATCAAATAAGGAAATTATATCAAAAAGATCCATCAGCTATGAAGTAGTCATGGGTACTTAGAGGGTAAGACCTCCTCGACAGAAAATAATATGTAAGGTCTCGGTCCATACTCCTGTGGATAATCCTAATCTTCTATACCTGGAAAGGGACCAGATCCTCAGAGGGACATAACAAGATACATAGAAGCATGCCAATAATGTACTGAAAGTAAAAATCAAACATGGTCACCTAATCAGTCTGTGATATGCAATTTAAGAACAACTTTTTTGCGTATGGACTATCTGGCTGAAATAATGGGATATGCATAGTTCTCTCGGAGATCCACGGGCCTCGGGCATAACATCGTTCGATCGTCATAGGCCTGCAGTATATATAAGGGGTCATAATGCCTCGCGTCACCAGCGGAACTTACGAGAAAATAAAGGAAAATTGTAAAGGAGTCACATACGCTTACTGATTATTCTTCCCACTCAATGCTACTAATGTGTCAAATCTATAACACGCTACACCTCTAGTAACTGCTAAGTCTGCTAAAATAATATATCTCTATTAGCAGTTATTTCTAATCCGTCATATGACCTTTACGTAAATGAGACAAGAGACGACGCAATCGTCGTTGCACCCAAGTCTTTCTTGGACGCACAGTTTTATATAGAAAAATAAAAAAAAAAAATAACAGAAAATAAATATGCAGTAAAGGAATGTAACTAAACAATATTGTGGCAAGGTATACTTTCCTGGAAAGCAATCATTATAGTATAGGCGTCCAGACGACAAGCACAAGAAACCGAAAAATAGGGACCCTGAATAATTGGACTCTATTTATCAGTCAAATGTCTCTGGATGCTAAAATTAATATCACTAGCATCTCCGGAATCAGCGAGATAATAAAAAAATACTACCCTTTCGTCCAATTTGGACACAAGGCTAAAACGATAATTTTGGTTCAAAGCGGTATCCACCTGTAGGCTACTTTGCACCAAAAAATATGCCAGGGGTAAAGACTCTAAATTGGAAAAATTATAGGCTAACAAAATCATAATCTATGATATGAAATCAATGGTATGTCCAGTTTTAGATTCCGGTGAGCCGATCACAAAATTGCTCGTCAAGTCGAATCGTGGGGCCCCCGAAACGGCGATTCGTCGATTGACTCAGAATCGAGCGAAACTTGGGTCATGGGACAAGTCAGACACTACGATTCAAATGGCGTAAGTTTCGTTGCGATCTGATGAGCATGCACTGACTAATGGGGAAATTTGCAAAATATCGATACGGGGGTCGTTCAATTGATACGGGTTGATTCCAGCGTGCATACACGTCCAAATCAACTTTCACGAAAGATTACACATCCAAAAATACCATAAGCGCCTTTTGGCGCAATTGGTACGAGACAAGGTGGCTAGGATTGGCGGGACCAACTCCGTATTAGAGATATTTGTAAGTTTCAAAATAGTTTTTTTCATAATTTTTAACTGATGTTTTGACACAGAATTTGTGAGCAACTATGTGAAAATATTAGGTCGTTTTGATCCTGTTTATGTGGTCTATACATCACAGGAATCAAATCAGAATTTTATGATTCAGAAGAACAGTGCCTTCCAATATGGGTGCTCGGCAGTTTGTATAGTTCTTATTACTTAAAAAACTAATTTTTTCTTGATTTTCAAGGGAATTATCATCTAATTTTTAACAAGATCTAGCCTAATGATTGATTGAAATATAAACTAGATCAAGTAGGCTCTATATTGTGTCAATTAGATAAAAAATTGATCGAACATCAGAGAATAACGAAGGTTATAAAGATTGGTACCTTGGCTACTGCTGTTGCCGTGTTGACAGTTTGGTTGACGGTCATGACGACCTTGTCTCCGATCCGGTGGATCTCCGGCGGCTTCAGGCGGTCCGGGATGGTCGCAAAGGGTCAGGGTCATTGGGGGAAAGGCTGAGCCGCGAGTTCTCGAGTTCCTTAGGGTTTGGGAGGAGATCTTATGTATCGGCTATGTGTATTTATATAGGTTATTCCCATCTATATCCTAATCAATTTATTTACCTATTTAAACTAGGATTTAGGGTTTTTGGTGAGAATTTGATAAGGATCGATCCGGATTTTGTTTTATCAAAATTATTTAAGAATCGGGTTTATTTCGAAATCAGTGGGGGTTTGCCTTCAGCGCGTGGGTCAGGTCCAAGGGCGGGGAAAAGATGAACAATGTTCATCATTTTTTTCCTTTTCTTTTCTTTTTCTTTATTTTCTTTTATATTTTCTTATACCCCAATTGCCACAACTACTTAAGTATAATATATCAATATTTTCATTTTTACTTTATTTCTCATTATTATTATTATTATTATTATTATTATTATTATCATTATTATTATTATTATTATTATTATTGTTATTATTATTATACGAGCATATACAAAATTTTATTTGTTCCTATTGTATTATTAAGGTGTACTAATATACCATCATGAGTATAAAAATCCCAACATATATATACTGATAATTTTATTTAATTTATTAAAAATTTAGGGGGGTTACATTCTACCTCACTTAAAAAATTTTGTCCTCGAAATTAAAACAAAACCACGATAGGAAAACAAGAATGGTATACGGTAGAAAGAACAAGATAAATTCATACCTTGATCTTTGGACAGATACGAAAATCGCTTGCGCATGTCATCCTCGCATTCTCAAGTTGATTCTCCTGGCGAGTGATGTCTCTATGCCACATGAACCAAAGGAATAAACTGATTTCTCAACACCTTCTCTCGACGATCAAGAATCTCCATGGGCTACTCTTGGTAAGCCAAGCTTGGCCCGATGGTGATCTCAGAGTGATCGAGAACATGACTTCTATCTGCGACATATCGCCTCAGTTGTGACACATGAAATACGTCATGCACTCTCTCAAGTGAAGGTGGTAGTGTCAGTCGATACCCAACTTCTCCAACTCACTCTATCATGTCAAATGGTCCAATGTACCTTGGACTCAACTTGTCACATCCTCCAAATCGAATAATGCCTCTAGCTAGCGAGATCTTCAAGAAAACATGGTCGCCTTCGTTAAACTCCAAAAGACAGCGATGAAGATATGTCCACTGCTTCTTCATGTCTTACGCTACTCACAAGTAGTCTTGTATCATCTTCACCTTCTCTACGGTGCTGACAAGCAACTATAGTCCCAAGATCTGAAGTTGTGGTGCCCGGTTCCCCCGTTATGGGGAGTGCGGCTAAGAAATACTTTCGGTATCGTTCGATCGGAATAGATTGAATCAAGATCTTTTCTTCGTTATAGATTTGCTTCTTCGAAATTGATTCCCATATTCAGTGGACCGTGCCCAAATGATGGACTTAGCGGCAGAGTCAAGAACGGTTTTGATGGATTTTATTACCTTTGTTGTTGAACTATATTTTATTCCGAGCTTGAAAAGAGTAGAAGAGGTATTGATCATCTGTTCTTGAAAATACAGGTGATTGTGCAGTAGACGTCGTTCGAGCGGAGTCTTGAAGCATCTTTTTTCTTTTCTCTCTCCAACCAACTTATGAGTGGATATAAATCGATTTAGTTGACCCTTCTTCCAAGTCTTCATATCTAAAATCTTACCTTCTTGATTGTTCCGAACAGACGATACCATAATAATTAAAATATGTCAAGATAAAAAGAAATAGACTTGGATTGCTTGTGTTGTCAACCAACTTGTGAACGGTTACCTCGTTGCATGCTAGTTCGCTTAAAAAATTTCTTTCATAGTGTTTCAATTCTAGTTAGAATATATATACTTCTTCTATGATTGTGTTATGTATATAACACACCTTGCTATGCAATAAATTAATCAGAAAGACTATGCAAAATAGATCATGCCATGTTATTTGTCTTGTGCTTGTGTTGCCTTATACTTTATCAATTGTTAACTTAATACTAGATGCCGCTTGATCACAGACAACTTGTTCACAAGGTTTTATGGTTCCTGCGGACGGTTGCTGGGGTACTGGCACTGATTTGATCTGGAAGGAACTTCACCGATCCGATCCGAATGGAACTTTACGATAAGTCTCATAATTGTAGCGCTTTATATTCCTTGCGTTTTATACCATTCTTGTCTATGACTATAACTTATCCATTTTGGCATCATTCCAGTGATCCCCTCATATATTTAAATTGTGCAAGCTAACTATGTCTTCATGGCAGGAAAGGACATGGTAAGTATTGTGTAGGTGATTTAGATGGACAGGTAAAAGTCACCGAACGGTGGCATGTTTATTTTAGTAAACTTTTATATCTAATGCTTGCTTGTAAAATGGACTAAGGCAAGATAGAAAGACCCCAAAATAACTTGCATGCTTCTATAAACAACGTGTTGATTGATGTAGCTGGGTTAGCTTACCTTCATCAGTGCATTTCGATGTTCTGACTCTCGTTGTAACTGATTTCCCGTACCAAGGAGAAATTGCAAGAAGCTAGAGCGACTTTCCAATCAAGTTCACCTACCGGCACACACTGATCGTGACTTATAAAAAATGTTTTAAAGATCCAGGAGCTCGTGCACATAACTTATGCAGCTCCATGGAAAGGTAGTTTAGTAATTTGACTTGGGTATTTAATTTTAAGAATAAATATTGAACAATTGTGTGATGATTGTATTAATTAAGTTGAGCTATGATTATTGGACTTGTATTAATTGGTTATTAGAGACTTGTGTTATTTGTTAGTTAGTTAGAGAGACTAGGCAATATTAGACTTGACACATATGGACCTATTTAGATTTGTCATGACAATTAGTGAGCCAAACTTGGACCCAAGTCCATTAGTCATTCCATTAATTAAATTAAGGAGAATTAGTTTAATTACAATTAGTTAGAGACTTCCAAAAATACCCATCCTTAATTATTTTTCATAATACATCATATAGGAGTATTTGGAACCTTAGCATGTAGCTTGGGGAAGGAGTAATGGGCCGGCCACTTAAATGGGGGCTCTCATTCTCTCTCCTCCTCATTTTTATTTTATTTTGATCCAAATTATATATCCACAATTCCCTATTTTTCCTCCATTAATTTTCTATATATTTCACCACCAATTCCTTCTCAAATTCACCACTCTTGGAGACTTGGAGCTTGGAGAAGCAAGAAGCACAAGAAGGAAGAGCTTTGGAGCTAGAGATCGTGTTCGGATCGTGTCTAATTATATTTTTATTGGGAATCAATCTCCTAATTGGTAATTCCTAAATTTCTCTCTATTATAGATTCTTAATCATGCATTTGACCATTAGGAATAACCCCATGGAATAGGACTACGTATAGGAACAAGTTTTAGGCTTTTTGGCTACGTATTATGAGTTCTATGTAATATTTTGAGTGCATGTTAGTGGAATTACAAATTTGACACATCAATTATATGTTATGAGATCAATTAGATCCAATTAGACTTAGATCGGAGTTATGGGACTAGGAACGTGTCCACAAATGGATACGTATAGGCCGTATTATGATATTTTGCGATACGGTATGATACGGGGCCCAAATTTGGGTATTTTGCACAATTCTCTTTAAATTCCTATTGTAACAAGTTACATTAGTAATATATATATATATATATATATATATATATATATATATATATATATATATATATATATATATATATATATATATATGTCTGTGTGTGTGTGTGTGTGTGTGTGGATGATATTTGTGGAGGATTGTGGGTTTTGGCACTTAATTATTAGAGTACGTATCTTGAGTGTATCCTAGAGTATTCCTAGTGCCCACCACATGTTTGATGTATTCCCCATTAGTGGTATTAGTATATACATATTTTATTTTATATATATGTGTGTGTGTGTGTGTGTGTATTAGTGTTCACTGTGTGTAAGTGTCCAGTGATATGAAGTGTGAGTGAGTGTTGATCACTATTTTGAGCAATTTTTTTTTTGGGTAGGGGGCTTTGAGTGTATGCAGGCAGTGCACTGATGTGCACTGCTGTGTATTGATTGAGGTCTATGTGTGTGTAGTTATGGCCATAGCAATAAAGTGTAGGAGGGTGCAGTGAGGTGCTCGAGTGCAGGTGCAAGTATGAGGCATGAGTGTAGTTGGTGGTGTCATGCAGTGAGGTGTAGCAGTTGAGGTAACAACTACAGTGGACTTCCGTGCATTGCACTAACAATAGGGGAGTGAATGTATATATTGTTAGTATTGGTGTTAGTCTGATAAGGGTGCAGGTAGTTGGTTGCCTGCTGCTTGTAGTGGGGAGGAAGTTGGTGTTTGTGAATAAAATTGAAGTGTGCAGCAAGTGTCACTAACTGCAGGTAAGAGAGAAAAGAGGGATAGAATAGCATCAATCTCAGTATCAGTAGCAGTTGCTGCAGCATCATGATTAAGTATCTGTAGCAATTACAGCAGCTATAGAAGTATGCTATAGAGCAGTAGCAGTGAGCAGCAAGAGCAACAGTATGCAACTACAAATAGCAGTGCAGTAGTAGCAATATCAGCATTTGCAACTACAACAGCAACTATGGGTCACTGTGTTCAGTGATAAGGGATTCATGAATGTAGAAGCATAAAAAATACGCCGGATGGCTATACGCAGCATATTGGTGCAGAGCAGCGTAAGCAGAGGCCTTCAAATCCATCAAGCGTGCAATAGAGCTTTTTCTGCTAAATACAGCGTGAAATATTAAAAGCTCAAAAAGCCATCGGCGTAAGGTAGTACGTCCAAACCACTTCAGCGTAAACGGGGTGCTTCGTCGCCTCCAGGGCGTAAAACTCATCCTCTTTCAGACGCAGCATTGAGGTGTACAAGAGACGCTTCACATTCTCCGAAGTGAACCTGTCAGACCCTGCAATGAAGATCCTGCAATGAACCTGACGTCTGGACTTTTGACAAAGGGATACGGCTCGACTACCCAGACGAAGGCTAAAATGATAGCACAGCACTGCGACCCAGGCTGTCATTTACCACCATCCCCTTTGCGTAAACTGCTTTTACAAAGCACGAAGGGATACGCTGCCTTATTTTACACAGGCAGACACGAGCTGTTTACGTTCTGCAGTAGACAAACCGCCTGCCACATCAAAAGCTGCACTCCGTACGGGGTTTGAGGCACGTCTCTACGTCCAATGTACAGAGCGATGACAGTTGCTCGAGGCACGTCTCTACGTCTAATGCACAGAGCGGTGACAGTTTTTCAAGGCACGTCTCTGCGACTGATGCGCAGAAGGGGTTACAGACCTTCAAAAATATGCCTCCACATTAAATATGCAGGATGGTGGCAAATCTCGGCATTTAATGCAAGAGATTTGATTATATCTTCAAAAGCCGTAATTCCGGCTAAGACGTCCACATCAGCACTCTGGCACGGTACGCAGCGGCTTCTACGTCCATCCAGCTCCTGTGCTCACTCGGCCTCTATGACCGCTCGGCTTCAATGCCCATTCGGCTTCTACGCCTACTCGGCCTCTATGACCACTCAGCTTTTACGCCTGCTCGGCCTCTATGACCACTCGGCTTCTACGCCTGCTCAGTCTCTATGACCACTCGGCTTCTACGCTTGCTCGGCTTCAACGCCCATTCGGCTTCTACGCCTATTCGACCTCTATGACCGCTCGGCTTCAACGCCCATTTGGCTTCTACGCCTATTCGGCCTCTATGACCACTCGGCTTCTATGCCGGTTTGATAACTATTTGGTTTCTATGCCATGGTGACAGATATTTGGCTTCTATGCCAACCTCTTCTACACAATGGATACCTACCTACGTGGCTTCTACGCCGTGATCTTCATAGCAATTATACGCATTTTGTCCCTTAGTTGGACCCGAGTCACACGCTCATTCAAAGGATCATCTATACGCAGGCATTGGTTACTTTAACCATTGTGTAAAAGGGTGCTGTACTTTCCACTCCTCGGTTTCTACACCGACGGAGTGGTCACTGTCACTAAAACTCTATAAATAGAGACCTCTATCAATGAGGAAAAGGGGAGGAGAGATTTTTCAAGAAACCAATATCAGACACAAGGCCGACAAATTGGAAGATTGAACCAGAGGTCAAGGGAGAGCGAGAGAGAGAAGAATCCGGAGCTCAGGCAAAGAGTAGGGATCGACGACTTTGGCATCGTGCATCCACCCTTTTCTGCAACCTTCGAAGCTGCTTCCTGTCTTCTACGGCACTTCTTCAACATCGTGTGGTCCAAGGGCTAAAGTGATCGACTGCAAATCAGTCACCTATAGCAATATTTATCCAGATTAAATAAATTATACTCCTATAACCTCGTATAGGATCAAATTGTACAAGTTTGTTTGTAAACTAAAGAAGGCGGGTCTCGTATAAACCCTATCCTGAATACATTTTCATTCTTTCGTTTAATACTACAAACAATGAACTTGTGCATCAGATACTCTCGAGAGAATCATATGCTCAGGTGACTATGAACAGATGAAGTCAGTCCTCAGTTCAATTGTAGATGTAAGAAGTGAAGGGGTGAGATACTAGGAGTTTAACTAGGCTATTTCCTACAGTGTAAGGCAGTAGAGTATTAAGCACCTCCAGGCAACAAGAGTTAGGCCTGGGTAATTACAATAAATTGAGATGGGGTATCAGACAAGGTTAGAGTATAGGCACTCCTATGATACTAAGTATCTTGAGTATCGAGTAGTATTTGTAGGACCGTGTATGGCAACTCTAAAGGGAGGATGAATAGAGTGTATGTATGCAGCGGAATAAAATTACCTGTTAAAATATAATTCTATAGCATGCAATGATGATCAACTACTAGCAGTTAGAATATATCTCATGTGTAAGTAATACTACTACCAGTGTTATGAATATATGGAATAGAGTGAGAGAGAGCAAATGCAAACACCAAGATGTATACTAGTTTTTCTTTGAGAGGACTAGTCCAGTCACAAAAACTCAAGCTCAGAGTTGTATCCACTATAATCACTAAAAGTGAATCACAAGCTTCAATCCGAAGGCTTGCCACTTCTTTACACCACGAGGTTTGATCCGAAGTCTCATAACTTCACAACTTGATAGAGAGAGTAACTGATGGAATAAAGCTTTTTATAACTCAGAAGACTTCTAGACCGAGATCGCACTTGGCACTAGGAATTTGCTCTTTGAGATAGAAAAGTTAAGGCTTAGGGGTTTACTAACAATAGGATAGAAGACTTAAGAATGGTTGAGTTATTGTTAGAATGAAGGATTCCAATCCTATTTATAAGGTGTAGGCAAACAGAATTCGGCCAAAATTTGGATGGGGTTTATTTCAAATTTTTAACCGTTGGGCCAAGAAATCAAGAGCTATTGAGTGGACTAGGTATCTGGGTATAGGTACTTGGGATTTTGCCAGTGCGACTCAGCTTACATCAGTCCTAGACTCAAATAAACACAAGATTATATTTGAATAGAAACCAATAACTGTTGTAGAGTCTGACTTTAGTACTGACGGAGTTGATATGCTTTGCATCGAGTATCTGTTTCATATGTACTTTAGATATGATGTGTGACGATTATCAGAATCAGGTTGACTGTGACCACTTTGTATCAACAATCTCCCCTATTATGATAATTGACAAACTATGCCAAAATACACATATGGTGAGTCTGATGTAGCCTTTGATGCAAATAGTTGAAACATAGACGAGGTTTCTTTGAACATAGATCTTTCCGTTGAAAACTAGCTTTTTAGAAAAAATCTCTCCCATAAGTAGGTCTTTCCTTTGAACGGGAGCATTTAAATGACGTGTAACTTGACATTTCTTTATAAACAAAATTAGGTGCAGATATATCAACAAAATATATCAAAGTTATATGTTTATCAATCATACATAAACTAAAATTGAAATTTTTTTTATCACATTTTGTCATCTCTCCCCCTTTGTCAATACATCATAGTGGGAAAACTCCTCTGTAAAGAGTGATTATGACAAATTTGGAAAATGAAAAATAAACCAGAACATGCATTATTTTAATCAGAATAAGTAACAAGACTGACAAATATATATAGATGCAAATAAAAATAGCATAAAAGTTTTACGAACATTTTAGCAAATGTTTCTAGTACACTGAAATAGAAAAACTAATACATCCACAAAGCCACAAGAAACTATAACAAATTATCATCAGCAGCAGCAGGCGGGTGATCATCAAAGTATGCTCTGGTAGGGTCGAAGTACTACTGAACAAATGGGTCATCGATCCTGTAGCCAGAGCGGGAAGGATCACGAGCTACTGTGTGAGGTGCAGTAGGATGATGGGCTAGGTGATAATAGAGATCTGTTAGGGAGTTGTCTAAAGTATGAGCCTGAATAGTGGTACGATAAGACTGGTTATAAAGTTGAGTGATAATCTTAGTGTTCTGCTCCTGGTGTTGAGCAACTATCATCTCATTTTGTAACCTGAATTGCTCGTGGGATATCTCTTGGATAGAGTCCAAGGTAGCAAGCTGTGTGGAGGATGATGGAGTAGGAGTAGGAGTAGGAGAAGCTGGGGCATTAGCTGGTGTATCAGAATCAGATCTGGATGAGTCATCATCATCAGGAATGAAAGAAATAGGCTGAATCCTGCGGGCTTTGGTCAGATAAGCTAGCTTAGATAAATAAGTGGGTTCTTCCATAGGAATGTGGAAGTGCTCAAATATGAGCGGTAGATACATGGCATAAGAAAGTTAACGTTTGTGTTTACAACAGTCAATCATCTGCCGAATCATGGTTTTAGGAAGGCTAAAGGGAGTGGATGTGTAGAAGTGATATAAAGCAGACATCTTCCTATAGCTCACATCATCTTTAGAGGTTTGCTTGGGAATGACAGAAGAGTATATGATACGGTGAAGTTCGTAAAAGTATTGGTTAAAATAAAAAGCATAAAACTTTCCGTCAGGACAAGTATGAGGGGTGCAAAGTATGTCCCTGAAAGAATCAAGAGTGATGTCATCTCTGAGATTGCGTTTGTCGATCTCAACTAGGGCATCTCCCTCGTTAGGGATTTCAAGAATTTTACCCAAAGTTGTATCATTAAATTCAATATCGATTTCACCCACTCTCGAAGAAATAGACCACTAATCATGAGATATATTGCAACAAAACATGTTAAAGGCATTCAAATATATGAATTTTTTAGTTTTGACTAGACGATGAAGATAAAATTCTACAAGTTTAGGACATAAAAAGTAGTAAAATTATTAGGATTACCCTTGCAAATATTTTTTTGCACAAAATCATTGAACCATAGATTTGAGGCATCAATAAAAGTGAAAATGAAGTCATCATATTCTCCTGGGTTTGAAATATTATGAGAGAATAAGGAATAGATAGCATCATCACTAGAGGATTGAGAAGAGGAAGCTTTATTTGCTTTTCTCTTCTTTTTTCCAAATTTAGGAGCCATGAATTAGGGTTTGAGAATATGAAGATTATACCTTAAAAATATTGAAGGAGATGAAGAAGATTCTCACCAAGAGCCTTAGATCTCAAGTTGAGAGAGAAAAAGCCTTTGTGGAAGGAGATCACAGAATTAGGGTTTGGGAGAAAAGGGTTTATTCTCGGATTGGAGAAGAAGGGTTTTGGGAGGATGAAGTAATGAGATTAAATCCGTGGCTACTGTTGTTATATAAAAATATTTGAACCGAATTCCGACCGAGTTTGGACCAAACTCTATCCGAGTTCTGATAGCTCAGGATTTTGAAAAATGTTTTGTAGAAAGCTATAACAGTTATATGAGAAACTTATAAGTGATATCATAATAATATAAGAAAATATATGAGATCTATAATTATGACAGGCTATTATCAGCCATTTCTTTTAGATAAGTCATTTAAAAGAATTTATAAACTAGTCAATTACTGAATAAATAATAATTTTACTTACTCTTTGTATATCATTACTCAGTGGGGTATTTTTGTTATTATTAATTAGCTATAGAGGCTGGTTCACAACTAGCGGTGGTCCGAAGACACTTAAGTACCGTGTCGCTCAAGGCTGTTTACCCCTTGTTGACAGAAGGTCCCTTTAGAATTTTTAACAATAATTTTTATACCGTTAGAGCATAATATTAAAGAATTATTTAACAAGAGTTTCTTCGTACACAGTTTAAGAACAATTATACTACTATAGATAAGAAAATTGTGTTACCATAATGACTTAATAGTCATGTTTCATTGTTGGTGCAATTGCTATGAGAATATCCATTTAGCTTTTTGTAATCACCAACTTTTTCTTTTACCATTCGCCTTTCCGGAAATCGTTCCACCTATATGATTAGAACAAAACTTTGGTATCCAGGATTTGGATCCGTATTTGTTAGCTTTAGGAATCCACTTATACATATTCATATCAACTAATTTTCATGCCTTACACTAATGTGTAATGCGTCCTTTTAAACCATAATAATGACATATAGCATAGACATTTGTGTTGGGTATAGAAATATGAGTATGTGTAGTAGTATGACGTGTCTTGCATGGATATTTGTAATAAAATAAATAATTATATGAAGTGTGTTGTGTTCTATATGCATGATAGTGTGAAGCATTTGGTTTGCTTACTGGTGTCTTGTTGTGAGTGCTCTGTTGTTTAGCCATGTGTCTCGTGTTAGACTGAATAGTAGGTTGTACGACCTGCTTTCCCAATATAATCTCTAACTTTTTAGAGGTAACATATAAATCATCATATTTGGCAGTAAGAGCATCTATCTTAAGTGAGGCATTAGAGTACTTCTGCTTTTCCTGTTTTAAGTTCTCCTTAAATTTAGTATTTTCTTGATTGCTTTCATCAAAGCAGTCAAGAGCTTCTTGTAAGCTAAGCTCAAGTTTGGAGATTTTAATTGATTCATCAGAAGAGTAGTTTTCTCTAGCTTCCTTAAGTAAGCAAATAAGTTGATCATTCTTAAGCTGATAAGATTTTATATCTTTTTAAGCTTGCTTATAGTTATTTCTAAGCTTATTATAGTCTTCAAACAAATCATTAAAAGCATCAGACAATTTCATACAAAATATCTTTTGCTAGAGAGTCATTATTTACCTCTCTTACCATTTAGCACAAGTTTGTCGTATGTTGAAGGTTTTTGCCATTCACGTACTTGATGCTTGCATTGATTGCTAGACTTTCGCTTGGGCATAATTTTGCAACATCTTCTTCCTTACTTTCATCATAGTTGCACTGAATGTCTGCATCTTTATTTTTATATGTAGCTTCTTTATTTTGATATAAGCTTGTAATATCATGAGGTTATTCTTTATCTTCTTCGTTGTCTCCATAGGTTGCTTTCAACATTTTTCATATCTCATATGATGTTTTGCACTTGGAGATAAATTTGAATTCATCTTCTCCTAGAGTACAGTAGAGCATGTACATTGCCTTTGCATCATCGCTTGCTGCTTTCTTTTTATCTTTGGTATATTCATTATCTGCTTTGTCAACTCTTTTGTAACCATTAGTAACAAAGTCCATAAGTTAAAGCCAAGAGATTTTAGAAAAGCACTCATATGTATTTTCCAAAATAAATAGTTAGTACTGTTAAAAATATATGGCTTATCAAGGAGTTGGCGTTTACCATTGATGGAAAATAGTGATCTTGTTGTTGCCATATGTTATACTCTTTGGATGTTAATCCGGTAATCAAGAGAACTTAATTTGATACCAATTGAGGAGCAAATGGTATGAGCAATATTTCCTATATAAAGAGTATCTGTTCTGATACCAATTGTAGGAGCAATTAGGATTAGAAACTAAATAAGAGACTACCTGCTCTGATACGAATTGTAGGAGCAATTGATATCAGTAATAGTTCCAATGTAAGATTACCTGCTCTAATACCAATTATAGGACCGTGTATGGCAACTCTAGAGGGGGTGAATAGGGTGTATATATGCAGCGGAATAAAATTACATATTAAAATATAATTCTACGACATACAATGATGGTCAATTACTAGCAGTTAGAATATATCTCATGTATAAGTAATACTGCTAGCAGTGTTATGAATATATGGAATAGAGTGTGAGAGGGCAAACGCAAATACCAAGATGTATACTAGTTTTTCTCTGAGAGGACTAGTCCAGTCCCGAGAACTAAAGCTCAGAGTTGTATCCACTCTAATCTCCAATAGTGAATCACAAGCTTTGATATGAAGGCTTGCTATTTCTTTACACCACGAGGTTTGATCCGAAGTCTCGCAACTTCACAGCTTGATAGAGAGAGTAACTGATGGAATAAAGCTCTTTACAACTTGAAAACTTCTAGACTGAGATCACATTTGGCACTAAGAAGGCTAGGGAGTTGCTCTTTGAGATGGGAAAGTTAAGGCATAGGGGTTTGCTCACAATAGGATAGAAGATTTAAGAATGGTTGAGTTATTGTTAGAATAAAGAATTCTAATCATATTTATAGGGTGTAGGCAAACAGAATTCGTCCAGAATTCAGATGGGGTTTACTTTAAATTTTCAACTGTTGGGCCAAGAATCATGAGCTATTGAACTAGTTGATTTCATATCAAAAGTGTGTAGAAGCATAAAAAATACGCTGGATTGCTATACGCAGTATCTTGATACGGGGCAGCATAAACAGAGGACCTCAGAGCCATCAAACGTGTAACAGAGCTTCTTCGCTAAGCACAGCGTAAAAATATAGGCTCAAGGACCATCCGTGTAATGCAGTATGTCCAGGCTGCTTCAGCGTAAACAGGGTGCTTCATCGCCTATATGGCATAAAACTCATCCGCTTTCAATGCAGCATTGAAGTGTACGAGGAACGCTTCATATTCTTCAAAATGAACTTGTCAGATCATGCAATGAACCTGACGTCTGGACTCCTGACAAAGAGTACAGCACGACTATCCAAGCGACGGGTATCATGATGGCACGACACTGCAACCCAGGCTGTCATTTACTGCCATTTCCTTTGCGTAAACCACTTTGACACATACGAAGGAATACGCCGCCTTATTTTACACAGGCAGATGTGAGCTGTTTACGCTCCGCAGAAAACAAACAGCCTGCCGCGTCAAAAGCTGTACTCCGTACAGGGCTCGAGGCATGTCTCTATATTTAATGAGCAGAGCGGTGACAGTTTCTCGAGGTACGTCTCTGCATTCAAAGCGCCGAATACTGACAGATGCCGCACGTCTCTGCACCTGATGCACAGAAGGGTGGCAGGCCTTCAAAATATGCCTCCTTATTTAATGCACAGGATAATGGTGGATCTCCACATTTAATGCTGGAGATTTGATTAAATGTCACTGAACCGTCGTTTAGTGACATCTCCTTTGCGTAAACTACTCTTACGCATATAAGGAAATATGCCGCCCAGTTTTACATAGGCAGACGTGAGCTTCTTATGCTCCACAGAAGGCAAACAGACCGCCACATCAGCAGTTACTCTTCGTACAGAATTCGAGGCGCGTATCTGCATTTAATGCACAAAATGATGGCAAATCTTAAACACAAGCCTCTGCATTTAATGCGCAAGATGGGGCAGATCTCTGCATTTAATGCAAGAGATTTAATTATATCTCCAAGAGCCGTAATTCTGGCTAAAATGTCCACATCGTCTCGGCTTCTACGCCTACTTGGCTTCTACGCCACTCGGCCTCTATGCCTACTTGGCTTCTACGCCACTCGGCCTCCATTACCACTCGGCTTCTACGCCTACTCGGCTTCTATGCCTACTCGGCTTTTACGCCTACTCGACTTCTATGCCTATTTTGGCTTCTATGCCATGGTGACAGTCATTGGCTTCTACGCCAACCTCTTCTACACAAGGGATAACTACCTACGTGGCTTCTACGCCGTGATCTTTGCATTAGATATACGCGTTTTGTCCCTTAGTTGGACGTGCGTCACATGCTCACTCAAAAGGTCATCTATACGCAGGCATTGGTTATTTTAAACCGTCGTGTAAAAGGGTGTTGTACTTTCTACTACTCGGTTTTCTACGCCGACTGTGTTGTCACTGTCACTAAAAACTCTATAAATAGAGACCTCTATCAACAGAGGAAAAGGTCGAAGAAATTAGGTTTGAAAACTGATAAAGAAATCCAGTATCAGATCCAACAGTCGCAAAGATCGAAGGTCAAATGGTCGAGAGAGAGAGAGGAGAATCCGGAGCTCAGGCAAAGAGAAGGGATCGATGACTTTGGCATCGAGCATCCACCCTCTTTAGCAACCTTCGAAGCTGCTTTCTGTCTTCCACGGCACTTTTCAACATCGTGTGGTCCAAGGGCTAAAGTGATCGACTGCAGATCAGACACCTATAGCAATATTTACCCAGATTAAATAAATTGTACTTAGTCATCCTCGTGTAGGATTAAATTGACAATCTTGTTTGTAAACATAAAAGAAGGGCAGGTTTTCGTATAAGACCTCGTTTTCCACATTATCAATCTTTTCCCGTTTATTAACCATAAATAAGATAGCGACTCTGCTGGGGACATCTTTCTCTTCTGATGAGGAAGCTATTGCTCAACACTATGCGGTATCCGTGGGATCCGTGAAGAAGACACTGGTCGTCCAGTTCGACCAGTCGGCCTACGAAGACATGCTTCGAGCAGGGGTAGCTCTTACTCCCTCTCCGTCCAAAGCAACAGGAAGCTGCGCAAGGTCTGGATGCCCAAGACATCCTCTACCATTCCTGTGGACTCTCCGATCTCTCCGATCTCTCTGACCAATGAGGTTGAAGCTTTGCTCCCTCCGCGACTTGCGCGTAAAATTCAATCGCCTGTCTCTGGCAATACCGACAAAACTTCTGGCAAAGCCTCAGCGCTAACCCAGAAGTATAATCCGCCCCTTGTGTATAAAATTCAGTCGCCTGTCTCTGGCAGGGCCGACAAAACTTCTGGCAAAGCCTCAGCGTTAACCCAGAAGTATAATCCGCACCTCGCGCGTAAAATTCAGTTGCCTGTCTCTGGCAGGACCGACAAAACTTCTGGCAATGCCTCAGCGCTAATTCAGAAGTATACTCCGTGCTCTGCCCATAAATTTTAGTCTCCCGTCCCTGGCAGAATAGACGAAACTTCTGACAATGCCTCAGCGCTAGTCCAGGAGCCTAAACCGTGCTCTGCGCGTAAATTTCAGTCTTCCGTCCCTGGTGAAATAGACAAAATTTCTGATGATGCCTCAGCGCCGAATCAGGAATCACAAATGCGCTCCACGCATAAAAATGCATCTGTCTTCTGTAGAAAAGCAGATGATCACTGCAAACTACGCAAGGGAAAGCAAGCGGCGGACTACTCAAATTCTCGGCCTTTACGCCAGCAAAGGAACAATATGCCTGCCCGTCGGATTACGCAAGAAGCTGATGGCCGACTGAGCACATCCTCAGCTTCACGCTAACCAGAGCAGAGCTCCAAATTATGCCAGGAGAAGCCACTCAGCGTAAAGAAGGCTCAACTTGCGGGAAGACACCCTCCTCTGGGATTATCCGCCACCCAGATGGCCAACCTGTTGTATTTAGGTGGCACAGGGAAGACTATGGTTCCCAATATCCGCATGCCCCCTGATGTGAACAGAAGGAATAAGCCATCATCTTCTTCTTCTGTAAAGACTCCTGACTTGTATGAATTTTAGATCCAGAAACACGAAGACAAAGGTCATGAACAGGCTTCAGTTCCCCTAACGGTCAAACGCGGGGAGATCTTGTGGGAAGATACATCAACATCTAATATCGTCATAACGGGTGGACCACGTGAAGATTCCAACTTTATTATTCCTCCAACTCGTGACGACCAGCATCCAATAGTCTTCGGTCGCATACGGAGCAGCCCGATCATACAGAAAGAATTTCGTGAGCCTGAAACGGGCAGAATACAAATCCACAGATATAGCCCGCAGGAATTGAAAATTATACAAGACATGGGTTATGATTTAAAGCTGAAACAAGGCCTCAACTATGAAAAGGGCAGACGAACACCGTTGCATGGTAACTCTTACTGTCAACAAGCTCATTTTGGGTTGGGGTATACTGCATCACTTGCGAAGCCCAAATCTTCAAAGTCTAGTCCTATACAACCAGAGGCAGGTCCTGCTAAATCAGCTTCTGTGAACAGATGCCACGACATGTCTGGGGGTGGCCTACCTCGACAAAACAGGACGGCATCCAAAGCTGGGGGTAGAATTCCATCAAGATCCAAAGATGATGCAACGACGACGATCTTCCCAAAAAACCGTAAAATTTAGGCATCAGGAGCCCGAAGACCAAAAGGGACTTTCTTCTTCAATGAAGACAACGTCATTGAAATCTTCAATATGTTTATGAAGGAGCGCAAGCTTCAGCTACCCAACATCAGGCATCCTGAGAGGGCAGGCAAAGTTGATGACCCAGATTATTGTCTCTTCTATAGGTACATACACCACCCCACAAAGGCGTGCTATATGCTAAAAAAGAGAATTCAGGAGTTGATCGAGGCCAAGGTCATCACTTTGCATCTGTAAACAAAGGAACGGTCATTACTGTCACTACCACATTTTTAGGAAAGGGTATTTTAGTCTTTTCCTACTTAATTAATTATTGTGCATGATAAATAATTTTTGTTGAATTATTTAATTGTTGTTAGATGTTATTTAATTATTTTAGACTTGTATTAGTGGACCCAACTAGTTTAGTTTGGACCCATGGACCAACATAAATTAATTAGTTAGACTTGGCCCATTTAGAAAGCCCATTGTTAAGGAGATGGATTAAAATTAATTAAATCATTAGACTAGAAGCTTCCTTCCTTAATTATTTCTTCATGAGATGCCCCAAGGGGTACATTGGATATTTCATAATTGCTTGAGGAAGGGGTAGGGGCCGGCCTATTAGAAGAGGGGGGAAGTTTCTCTCTCCTCTCATTTTTATTCCAAATCTAGATCTAAAATTTTCCCACTACCAAATTCCTTTCATTTCCATTCCAATTCTCCACCAAATTCATTCCAAATTCTTCATAATTCACCATTAGAAAGTTGAGAAGCAAGGATCTAGAAGGAGGAAGCAAGGATCTACAAAGAGGAGCAAGGATCTACAATTTGAAAGCGATTTCATCTCAATTGGAGGTTTCATTGGGAATCCATCTCCCAATAGGTATAATTCAGTTTCCCCCCTTAAAATAGCTTCTAAATCTGAGATTTAATCAAGTAAAATTAACCCATATGTATGTACTACCCATAGGACTTGGTTTTGTGTTCATAGGAGACCTATGGAGAAAGTTATGGTGCTTTTTGTGTCAATTTTGTGGGAATTCCGAATTGACATTTTGTTGTGTGTGTCAATTGATCCTATAGATCAATTGGGCATGTGCCTATGTGTTTGGGGCTAGTGTCATATCCATAATTGGGTACGTGTAGGTCGTATCCCAACAATTTGGTGATACGTGTCGTTTTGGGGGTTTTCCCTCCGACACGGGACTTTGTACATGTCGTATTTTGACACGGACACATAGATCTACATTTGATACTTTAATTTGTTCATAAATAATATTTGTGACTTGTTTGTGTCCTTCAGGGTGCAATTGATTGTGTGTTGGACTCGTGTCGCATGCATATTCTAGATCTAGTGGGATACGGTGTGATACTCTCCATTTATGTGTGTTTATGTGTAGATCTAATTATTTGTGGTTTAATTCTTCAATTATAAATTAGTAAATATATATAGATGTTATATATTTATTTTAGTGTAATTATTATGATATTTATTGTAGCATAGATCTATATATTTTTATGTGTACTAATATAATGTATAAATATATATGTAGCTTTCTTTATATGCATTTTATATGTTACAACTTATGTTAATAAAATAAATTATATATAAATGTTTTATAAAATATATTTATGTGTTTAAATGAGTAATTATATTAATTATAATTATTATATAATTAATTCTATATAAATGAATGTATTTTTATGTGTGCATTTAGCCATGTTAAAATATGTACATTAGTACATGGAATGTGTTTTGTAGCTTTTAATATTTATTTATATGTATAGGATTATGTATATATAAGTATATATATTTATTTATTTATTTTATATATATATTGATTTATATATTAATATATATATTTATATATACTATTTAGCTTTGGCGACAGCAGCATTTAATGACAGATACTGTCATTAAAGCAGCAGCCGCTGTAGCAGTTATTTGGGCATTAATGATAGTTCTGTCATTAATGCAGCGGGCGGGAATAAGCGACAGCAGCAGCGACGGTCATTCTGTGACAGTCGAACTGTCACCAATAAGTGATAGCAGTGGGTTTTTATACAGCAGTTTTGGCGACGATTTTGCAGTGACTGTTGGAACTGTCACTAAAGTACTGTTTATTAAAAATTAGTGTTTTAGCACACAGTTTTTCAGTGACAATTAGGCAGTTTTAGTTTATATTTTATATATGATATTTATATATATGTATATATATATATGTATTTGTGGTGAGATATAATACTAGTATTGTTATTATTTTAATTATATAATATATTAGTTTATATATAATATAATATGTATTAGAGTAAATAATATATCTATATATATCTTGAGCATTACTTTGTGTGGGTACCAAGATGGTTCAAAACCATGGTTCCTAATTGTTATAAATTTAATATTCTATATTATATACTTTATTGTTGATATATAGGTATTGTGAGGTTTACCTTGGATTCACGTATCCGAAGATACGGTATCCTAATATTTAAGGATATAGTTTTTATGACTTAGATCTTAGTATTTTGATCTAAGATTTTGGTGCTAGACTTGTGCAACCTAGAAACAGATGGTTGACCTTGGTTTGACAATAGTTGACTTTAGAGTTGACCATAGTTGACTTTTGATTTAGAATTGACTTATTGACCTAGAAGTTGACTAGTTTAACTTGTTCTCTTTTTGGGACCTTGTATTGATGTTATATTCCATATCTAGGTCTTCGAGGCACCGAGTCAGACATCTGTGAGACTGTTCATTGGACTTCAGGCGAGTACATTCTCTGATAGTTTTTCATTTATGATATCCTCTATGTTCGTTGTATCTAGTGTAGATATCCATGTTTCTTTTGACACTATGGTTACACGGATTAGTATATCCGGATCTCGTCATGAGATGTTATTCTTTGGTATATGGTGTATATGGTGCAAGTATTGTTTTATTGGTTATCTTGTACATGTACAGACACCGATTCTCGGGAAGACTAGTTATCTTCTTGGGGAATCTCGTACCATAACATACCGTGGTTGGATCTATTATACCAGTCGGGGGTGGAGAGTATTAGTATAGATATGTGATCAATATCCCTATTGAATAAAGTATAGATTACAGAATAGTGTTGATCATGCACCACACGTATGATTAGCCAGGCCATATTGTATCTTGCCCAAGCCGATCACATGTTAAGCTAGTACTCACACACTTAGTCATTAGTATTATTGTTCCATTGGCATATTGTTCAATATTGTATTTATTTCCAGTATTTTCTTATTGAATATATATCTCTTGTATCTATTGTGCATCTTGTTTATCCACAGCTGTTTACTGTTACATAGTTTTTATCATTAATTAGAACTGCTGTTAGAGATGTACTCTACTCCTTTCCTGACTGGATATATCTTTTCAGATGACACTGAGGAGTGGTACCCTACCTATTATGGACCCTAGGATGTTGTGGGTTTAGATTCTGAGACCCTGGCTCAAGAGGGACTTATCCCAACTGAGACAGTTGACCCTGGAGTTGTAGCTTCATAGTATTCTTTGTACTGGATTTGTCTCTAGCTTATTTTGTTACTTCTTCAGACTCATTGATGTATTATTTTAGACTCATGAGTAGTAGTGTGACCATTCTATTCTTTATCTGATTCATGCTCATTTCTATCTTAGTTCTATGATTGAGTATACTATCATTATTAGTGGTTCATTATATTGTTAGATAGATTATCTAGACAACGTTCTACCACCGATTCTGCGGCGTAGGCTGGGCATTATTTTCGACTAGTACCCTTACACCGGGTGCGGGTCGTGATACATTTTTGGTGGTGGCCCATGCAGGTCTAGCTTCACAAAGTATGTGATGTCGTGGTAGTGCGACAACTTAGTTGTACTACTGCGAGCCTGCGATAGGATATAGGAAATAGGCTGAGATACTCAATCACATCTAGGAAAATCCTTTTGGTTCAACTATTCTCCTTTGATATTGATACTTGATCCCTGAAACTGTCCTTTCCTTGATGTCTTACATCTTGTGCTATATTGATTCTTTCTTTTGTTTTGTCTTAGGATGCCGCCTAAGACTAGATCGCAGCAGGGGAGAGCAGCTTCTGAGAGGTCTGCGACATCCAGAGGGCCTGCACCAGTCACTTCTCTAGTGATTGGAGTGTCAGCTGCTTTCGGAGGTCCACCACCTACTCAAAGGACTATGCCAGCTGTAACTGAGGGGCTTCCACCTCCACCTCCTGTGCTAGCAGAGGCATCACAGATGTTTACACTGTTTCGTGAGATGCTCGAGGCACAGAGGGCTCAGTCAGAGGCACAACAGAGGCAGACCGACATTCTACTGTAGGGCATCGAGAGTGCTCATCAGCTTGCTCGTGCTGTAGTTGAGAGAGGAGTTCCTGTCCAGCAGCAGGTTGTTCCTTAGGTTGATCAGCTTCGGCCAGGCAACATTCAGGACTTCAAGAAACTGGAGCCTAGGGTTTTCAAAGGGACGGAGGGCATCGTCTATACTGATGATTGGCTCGAGGACATTGAGCGTCTTATGAGGGTGACCCGTCTTTCTGAAGATCTGAAGGTTGAGGCGGTAGGACTTCAACTATTCAACGTCGCTCGCACTTGGTTCAGGAATGAGCCAGTTCTGGTTGACGTAGGACAATCTTGGGAGGTATTCAAGGACCTTTTCAAGAAGAAGTTTTTTGCCCAGATAGACAGGCTTGACTTGGGGAGACAATATGAGAGTCTCATTCAGGGGAGCATGTCTGTGGAGGAATACGCTGTGGAGTTCGGCAGGTTGAGCCGATTTACAGAGTATCTAGTAAGGGAGCCGGAGGTTCGAGCTATTCATTTCCGTGAGGGTCTAAATTGAAAAGTGAAAATTCTTATTCCGTCTTTTTATGAGACATACTCGAAGATACTTGCGGAGGCACGCAAGGTTGAGCGGGATTTGGGTTTGAAGACCGAGAGAGACCGTGATTCTTTTCTGGGGGCCAACTGTAACCTCCGATCTCCAAATTCCAAAATAATTAGATTTTAATTTATTTTAAAATATCAAGTTTTATAAAATATTTCTCCTTAAAAATTTTATTTGATTTTGAACGATGTTTGATTGTAGGAGGTAATTTAAAAAAAAAAAATCTTTATAAAAATCATTTTTCCTAAATGACGATGTATTACAAAATAAATAAATAATAATATATATATTCCTCTAGTTTCAAATGTTTATTGGCTTAAAATCATAAAATTATTTATTGGATAAAATTAATTAAAAGACTAGTTGTTTCTTCAAAATAATTTTTTATAATTAATGGAATAGTAAATAAATAAATTACGTAGCTTTCCTAAAATATTTTCTGAAATTATAATCTCTTCTTTTTAAATTTTACAAATTTCCATTTCCTATTAACTAGCCAGCACACCCTCATTTTCCCACATGAGAAATCCTTTTATATTTTAATTCTGGGCCATTCATTATTGGTCCAACCCGCAACCCTTTATCCCACACCCTCTCTCCCTATTTAAGTTCTCATTCTCACAATTCCCAAGAAACCCTAATCTCCAGATTATTAGCTAGCCCCCACAATTTCCTACAAGCCAAAGCCACCACCATTTTTGTGTGCTCGTGTCCGTGTGTCCAGCATCACCGTGTCAGCCGTGATGGCCTCGGGTCCGACCCCGGGTGTCCCATCGTATCCATTTATTTCTTGTGTCCGGTTACAACTTTACAACCTGATTTCCGTGTCCGACACACCCGGACACCACCCCCTCCACCAGTACACCCAACCCCGTGTTCGACACACCCGGACACGTCCCTCACAGTTCAGCAAACCCTCGTGTCCATCCCGGACACGTACCCAGACCCCGACACATCCAGAACCTGACCCTAACCCTAGACTCGAAGCCGCCGAATTTCCACCGCCCGGTCGCTTCGAGATGGGCGATCGACCGCTGCGCCTCACCCGCGTCGAGCCACGTCGAGCTCCGCCGACCTTCGACTGGGACCTCCGCCTCCGCCGAGTCGAGTCTCCACCGCCGCGTCGAGCCCAGATCTCGAGTCGAGATCCGCCGGCCGCCTCAGATCCGGAGCTCCGCCGGCCGCCTCCTTCTCGAACAGAGCGCCCGCCGCCTTGAGCCGAGCCCGCCGCCTCCTCCTCGATACGAGCACCGTCGACGCCCCACCGCGCCGACCCCGGCGGAACCCCCGCCGACGACGGAGACCCCTCCCCATCGTGAGCCTCTTCTTCCCTCTTTCCTTTCTCTGTTCTGTAAAGTAAAGAATAAGGTATATGTAATTAGTATTAAGTTAATTAATTTATAATTAGTTAATTTAATTAATTAGTTTAGTTAATTAGATTAATTAGTTGAGTTAATTATTAGATTAGTTAGTTTAATTAGTTTAATTATAACAATTAGATTAGTTAATTTTTTTATTAATTAATTTAGTTTTAATTAGAAAAATTAGTTAATTTATATTAATTAGTTGTTAATTGTATTAGATTAGTGATTAATAATTAGATTAGTTAAATTTATGTAACTTGTTTATTAATTAAATATAATTAGTTTAGTAATTTTCTATAATAAGTTTGGTAATATATATATATATATATGCATATTAGTTTTATTGTTTAAAATTTAATTATGTATTATATATAAGGGGTTTTTATTATGAAAATTAGTATATGTATATATAACCGTATTTTGGCATAAATATGTATATGTAGATCTATATTTTCGTATTGGTATATGTATGTATTTAAAATATGAATAGGTATATTATTTATTTTTTTCAAATTTTATAATTAAGTATGTATAATTAGTTGTATATGTATGTATATTGGGTATTTTTATATGGTATAAAATTAACTTGGTGAATTAGTATTAGTATATTTAATAATAACATTGACAATATATATATTTTAAAAATATATTTTAGCACATGTATGAGTATACATATATAATGTTCAACTAGTATAAATCAAATATGTGTATTTATATACGTATCCCTACTAGATGACCCTAGTTGACTAGTGCCCTGCCTGACATGGCCCTGAGACCAGTACTTTTGACTGTGTTAGTGTAGCATCTGATGCAAATGTGGTTTTGCTTGTGTTATGTTTATAGGACTGTTGGTTTACCCAGGGGATACTCTGGAACAGGATATCAATAATTACCAGCTAAGGACCCAAGGCGAGTACATTCTCTGATTAGTTTCTAATTTATGATATCTCCTATGTTCACTGTATCTAGTGTAAATATCCATGTTCTGGACACATTGGTTACACGGATTGGTATACACGGATCTCGTCATGAGATGTTATTCCTTATTCATGGTGTAGCTTGTACAAGACTTGTTTCCTTGATATCTTGTGCATGTACAGACACTGATTCTCGGGGAGATTTGCTACCTTCCTAGGGAATCCCGTGCCATAGCGTACCATGAGTGGATCTACTATACCAGTCAGGGGTTTGGGGAGTACTTTAGTGTAGATATGTGATCATACCCAACTTTATATGCACCATAGCTCACCCCACATCTCACGTCGGGTGCGGCCTGACCATTTATATGAACCATAGCTGTTACGTGTGATTAGCCTGACCTCTACATGCATCATAGCTAACCAACGGTTAGCCTGACTTTATATGAACCATAGCTAATCACATGTAACCAGCCTGATCAAGTTCCCAAGCCAATCACATGTTAAAGCTAGTACTCAACACACTTAGTCATAGGTTCTTGCTCATGGACATAATGTTTCTTTCCTGCATTTACTTACAGTATTTCCAGTATTTCTCTCATTGTACATTTCTCGTACCTATACATGCATCTGGTATGTTTCCATCTAGAACTGCTACATAGTTTATGTCATTTATATAGAACTGCTATTTAGAGATGTACTTTGCTCCTTCCTGACTGGAAAAATATTTTTCCAGACTGTGACCTTAGTAGACTGGTTCCGACACACTTGGGAATTAGAAGTAATGATTGCAGGTATGATTATGTTGTCTCTAGACTTGTGTTGTATTCTTTTATTCTTCAAATTCCTATCGTGCTGTAGTTGTGATTGAGTATGTTGTGAATATTTTATAGTATTATCCGAATCTCCTTATGGAGTTGGATACTAGCGTGAGATTGTTAGTTAGTACACGACCTAGACAGCGTTCTACCGCCGATGCTGCGGTGTAGGCTGGACGTACCCACGCACTCGTGCCCCTAAACCGGGTGCGGGTCGTGACACGTTTTTAGTGGTGGCCCATGCAGGTCTGACTTTGCGAGTTGTGCGATGTCGTAGTAGTGTGGCATCCTTGTTATACTACTGCGTACCTGCTATAGGATATAGGACATAGGATACTAGGATGAGAGAGGATACTCAATCACAAATTCTTGAGAGATTCCTGGGACGACCCCTTGAGAATCTTATTATAATTTCCAATTTAAATCTTTTCCTTGTTTCCGTCCGCTCTCGCTTGTTGTCACTGAACTTGATTCTTGTTGAGCAGTTATTAAATTAAATTCTTGGTATCATTTTTGAGTTGATTCTTGTTAACCAGTTGTTAACTTTAATTCTTGGTATCATTGTTGAGTTGATTTCAAATTGAGGTGAATTTTACGGACTAAAATTTACGGTATCATCTGATGACATATATTGATGAGGACAGTGAGAAAGGTAAAAACGTCTACTTTGGTTATGGAACCTAGAGTTTATCGCAGCCATATTAGCTGCCGTGACGAGAACGTAGGAACCTAACTTGGATGTACATACTTTAGTTATGAGATTTAGAGTTTCTCGCAGCCATACCGGTTGGCGTGGCGAGGATTCTAGATGGCATGATTATAGGGTTGCATACCTTAGTTACGGAACCTGTCGTTTATCGCGTCTATGCTTAGTGGCGTGGCGAGGATTCTGAGTGTCATGATTTCGGATAGACGTGTATGATTATCAGGTTGTATCTTAAATTGGTTCTTAAAATACCATCTCAAGACTTATCTATTTCTGTTATTCCAGGACTTTGTTCCACCGCTTCTTTCTTTACTAGCAGTAAAGATACCTTCTGTCCTCAATTCAGTCTTCGAGCTCCTATTCCTTGAGGATTTCTTGTTAAGCATGGTAATTAGTGGCTTGTAATTTTGTCTGTATTTTGTATTAGTGTTGACTGTGTTGTTAGTGAGTTGTAAGTGTTTCTTAGTTGGACATGTGAGCAGTAGGCTTTAATCCAGAGTTAGCCCTTAGCATAGTACCTTGTACCAATGGTTCTAGGATAAGTGTCATTATAGTACTATAAGTAGAAGGAGAGTATAGAGTATCAGTTATATTTCAAGAGTTAGTATCAGAGCCCATTTACCCATCCTGGATAATCATGATTATGTAATTGAGTGATCTATGTAAACAAGTAAGTATCGAGGAAATTGTATTGAAGATTAATAGAGCATAACGTCCAATCTGATGATTGATATCGGGCGTGTTGAAGGTAAAGAAATTTATATGCATAAGGAGTTAATGAGGTGTCATGAGTAGAGAAATATCGGAATAGGTAAGGAAGATGGTGAAGTGTATCACGGATTAGTTTAATAGGCTTTAAAGGATTAAAGGAAATACCTATACAACCATCGAGATGAGGAACCATGTACATGCCCATGAGAGTAAAGAAACATGAGTGTTATAGTAGATACATGTAATCATGAGATATAAGGAGCTTGATGAATGATCCATTAATGAAGCTAGTGATATAATACCAAGAGTGCTAATGATTCTATATCGAGGATTAGTCAAGGATGACGTTAATAACAGTAAGCACTCTGTGTGTTGATAATTAGATGATATACCAATTGACATAAATTGAAATCATGAAAGAAAACACAGTTGATGATAACTTTGATCATTGGAGGTAATAGTGCAAGTGATTCGGGCAGTACAAATTTAGTACACAGTTTTAGACAATAGAGGTATTGAGTGCACCTTGAGTATCAGAGACCGTGAGCACTAATATGTACATTGAGGAGTTATAAATTAAAAGGTGGAAATGAATTTTAAATTTTTAGAATTTTTAAGGAGTTGAGATTTTATGTTGTTAAAATATTGAGGATTTAAATTTGATTCACTAAACATAGTTAAGGCTACAAAGATTTTAGAAGTGATTAAATTTTATTTCGATGTGAAGTATCTAATTTTGAGGAGGTATATGCATTTTATTTTAAGTTGATCGGGAAGTTAAACCTTGATGATTATTTTGAGGATTAATTTTGGTAGATGAGAGATATGAATATTAATATATGATTAGTTGATATGGGTGCCAGTGTACATGAATAGGAATTAGTTAGTGAATGTGCTAGAGTTAAGTGGTTGATAGCAGATACCGCAAGTAATATGTTAGCAGGTTCTTTCTTTTCTTTCCTAATGTTCTTTTCGTCTTTTGATTGATTGATTCCCTAGTAACGTGGTTTATATTCGTGATTTTCTTGTTAGAACTTAGCTAGTAGTGCACCCTAACAGAGACTGAAATACCATGACAAAAGATGCATGACCTTTATTTTCTTAAATTGCATGGCCGTAGGTAGAGTTTTCTTAAACCATGATCATTGGGTTATGACCATAGCAAAGACCTATGACGAGATTATGACTGACAAAAAGAGACAAGAGGATTAAATTGTGGAGGAGCATTAAATTAAATAAAGAATTTAGGGGTTGTTATAACAGAATTGATGGAATCATTGTTTTTGCGAAAATCGAGGTTTGATTGAAATTCGAGGACAAACATTAACTTAAAGGAAGAATTAAGAAATTCACAGAGCCAAGAATTTGAGGATTTATTTATTTTAAGGAGGTCTTGATATGATTGAATTGATTATTAAAAAAAAAAAAAAAAAAAAAAATTTTTGAGAAATTTGAGAGATTATCATTTTATTTAGTTGATTGCAAGATAGAAATTTTATATATTATGAATGTTGCATTGAAGATTCTGGAAGCATCGCATCGTTGAGTATTTGAGGAAAAAGAAAATCAGGAAATAAAATCGTAAATGGAATAGTGTCGAATTCAATTCTTGGGATGAGGAGTTAGATTGGAATAAGCATCAATTGAATTTGAGTTAGATGATTGATAAGTGTTTAAAGTTAAATTTTGGGATGCAGATTTTTAAGTTTTTTAAATATGCATTGATTGGATTTCAATTAAAACGATTGGATAGTAAAATTTTGTATTTAGTTATTTACTCAAAATTTGAGGAGATTATGATACGACTGGAATTCAATTAAAATATTGAGGATTTGAGTAGTAAAAAAAAAAATTTTACATTGGGATAATAAATTCAGAGGATGAAAAAAAAAAAATATATTAGTTCAAAACCCGGAAACATTATACATACGGATAAAGAAATATGGAATAAAATGAAGCTCATGGTAAAGAAGATTATAATATAATTGATTATGGGATCATATAATTGAAGGTCGTAAGGTAAGATCATGGTATATTGAGGTTGTGATTTAAATTAAAATCTTGACCATGACAGTAACATTTGAAATCGAAGAAAATAATCGAGGTATAGTTGACGTTAAGATAAACAAACTCGAATTTGATGATAAGGCTTTTGATTCAGAAATTCTAAGATCTAATCTAATAAAGTTTGTGGAATTTGAAACTTTTATAGATATTAGTTAATGAGGAATCACAAGATTGAGAAAAGTAAAATGAACGAGGATAAAAAGGAAGGATTATTTTCAGATGGTAGTAAAGACTATTTTTTTTCCTAGAAATTAAGAAAGGCGATTAGATGTCTCTTGATTACATTCTGAAGGATGTATTTAAGTTTCTTAAATCAAATTGTCGACCGTATCTTTCGAATTAGCTATAACTTTCATGTCTATATCATTCTTTATACTGGGTCTTCCTTGGTTTAGTTACTTTGGAAAGACGTGCATTATTCCAATTATATGTTTTTCAGTGATCGTGTCTACTTCCCAAACCTAAACTTTCTAGAGGATTCAAGGCCGAGCCATGATTCCTTCAAGTTATTCCTGTCTTAAACCATATTTTCTTTTTCTTCATGTTTTCTTCTGTTTGGTAAATATTCTCCTTATAGAAATATTTTCTTCAATGATATATTCATCATTATGAACAACAAATTTTTTTCTATTCTAGTCATCCCTAAAATTTCGAGGACGAAATTTTTCTAAGGTGGATAGACTTGTAACCTCCGATCTCCAAATTCCAAAATAATTAGATTTTAATTTATTTTAAAATATCAAGTTTTATAAAATATTTTTCCTTAAAATTTTTATTTAATTTTGAACGATGTTTGATTGTAGGAGATAATTTAAAAAAAAAAATCTTTATAAAAATCATTTTTCCTAAATGACGATGTATTACAAAATAAATAAATAATAATATATATATTCCTCTAGTTTCAAATGTTTATTGGCTTAAAATCATAAAATTATTTATTGGATAAAATTAATTAAAAGACTAGTTGTTTCTTCAAAATAATTTTTTATAATTAATGGAATAGTAAATAAATAAATTACGTAGCTTTCCTAAAATATTTTCTGAAATTATAATCTCTTCTTTTTAAATTTTACAAATTTCCATTTCCTATTAACTAGCCAGCACACCCTCATTTTTCCACATGAGAAACCCTTGTATATTTTAATTCTGGGCCATTCATTATTGGGCCAACCCGCAACCCTTTATCCCACACCCTCTCTCCCTATTTAAGTTCTCATTCTCACAATTCCCAAGAAACCCTAATCTCCAGATTATTAGCTAGCCCCCATAATTTCCCACAAGCCAAAGCCACCACCATTTTTGTGTGCTCGTGTCCGTGTGTCCAGCATCACCGTGTCAGCCGTGATGGCCTCGGGTCCGACCCCGGGTGTCCCATCGTATCCATTTATTTCTTGTGTCCGGTTACAACTTTACAACCTGATTTCCGTGTCCGACACACCCGGACACCACCCCCTCCACTAGTACACCCAACCCCGTGTCCGACATACCCGGACACGTCCCTCACAGTTCAGCAAACCCTCGTGTCCATCCCGGACACGTACCTAGACCCCGACACATCCAGAACCTGACCCTAACCCTAGACTCGAAGCCGCCGAATTTCCACCGCCCGGCCGCTTCGAGATGGGCGATCGACCGCTGCGCCTCACCCGCGTCGAGCCGCGTCGAGCTCCGCCGACCTTCGACTGGGACCTCCGCCTCCGCCGAGTCGAGTCTCCACCGCCGCGTCGAGCCCAGATCTCGAGTCGAGATCCGTCGGCCGCCTCAGATCCGGAGCTCCGCCGGCCGCCTCCTTCTCGAACAGAGCGCCCGCCGCCTTGAGCCGAGCCCGCCGCCTCCTCCTCGATACGAGCACCGTCGACGCCCCACCGCGCCGACCCCGGCGGAACCCCCACCGACGACGGAGACCCCTCCCCATCGTGAGCCTCTTCTTCCCTCTTTCCTTTCTCTGTTCTGTAAAGTAAAGAATAAGGTATATGTAATTAGTATTAAGTTAATTAATTTATAATTAGTTAATTTAATTAGTTTAGTTAATTAGATTAATTAGTTGAGTTAATTATTAGATTAGTTAGTTTAATTAGTTTAATTATAACAATTAGATTAGTTAATTTTTTTTATTAATTAATTTAGATTTAATTAGAAAAATTAGTTAATTTATATTAATTAGTTGTTAATTGTATTAGATTAGTGATTAATAATTAGATTAGTTAAATTTATGTAACTTGTTTATTAATTAAATATAATTAGTTTAGTAATTTCCTATAATAAGTTTGGTAATATATATATATATATATGCATATTAGTTTTATTGTTTAAAATTTAATTATGTATTATATATAAGGGTTTTTGATTATGAAAATTAGTATATGTATATATAACCGTATTTTGGCATAAATATGTATATGTAGATCTATATTTTCGTATTGGTATATGTATGTATTTAAAATATGAATAGGTATATTATTTATTTTTTTCAAATTTTATAATTAAGTATGTATAATTAGTTGTATATGTATGTATATTGGGTATTTTTATATGGTATAAAATTAACTTGGTGAATTAGTATTAGTATATTTAATAATAACATTGACAATATATATATTTTAAAAATGTATTTTAGCACATGTATGAGTATACATATATAATGTTCAACTAGTATAAATCAAATATGTGTATTTATATACGTATCCCTACTAGATGACCCTAGTTGACTAGTGCCCTGCCTGACATGGCCCTGAGACCAGTACTTTTGACTGTGTTAGTGTAGCATCTGATGCAAATGTGGTTTTGCTTGTGTTATGTTTATAGGACTGTTGGTTTACCCAGGGGATACTCTGGAACAGGACATCAATAATTACCAGCTAAGGACCCAAGGCGAGTACATTCTCTGATTAGTTTCTAATTTATGATATCTCCTATGTTCACTGTATCTAGTGTAAATATCCATGTTCTGGACACATTGGTTACACGGATTGGTATACACGGATCTCGTCATGAGATGTTATTCCTTATTCATGGTGTAGCTTGTACAAGACTTATTTCCTTGATATCTTGTGCATGTACAGACACTGATTCCCGGGGAGATTTGCTACCTTCCTAGGGAATCCCGTGCCATAGCGTACCATGATTGGATCTACTATACCAGTCGGGGGTTTGGGGAGTACTTTAGTGTAGATATGTGATCATACCCAACTTTATATGCACCATAGCTCACCCCACATCTCACGTCGGGTGCGGCCTGACCATTTATATGAACCATAGTTGTTACGTGTGATTAGCCTGACCTCTACATGCATCATAGCTAACCACATGTTATGTGTGATTAGCCTGACTTTATATGAACCATAGCTAATCACATGTAACCAGCCTGATCAAGTTCCCAAGCCGATCACATGTTAAAGCTAGTACTCAACACACTTAGTCATAGGTTCTTGCTCATGGACATAATGTTTCTTTCCTGCATTTACTTACAGTATTTCTAGTATTTCTCTCATTGTACATTTCTCGTACCTATACATGCATCTGGTATGTTTCCATCTAGAACTGCTACATAGTTTATGTCATTTATATAGAACTGCTATTTAGAGATGTACTTTGCTCCTTCCTGACTGGAAAAATATTTTTCCAGACTGTGACCTTAGTAGACTGGTTCCGACACACTTGGGAATTGGAAGTAATGATTGCAGGTATGATTATGTTGTCTCTAGACTTGTGTTGTATTCTTTTATTCTTCAAATTCCTATCTTTCTGTAGTTGTGATTGAGTATGTTGTGAATATTTTATAGTATTATCCGAATCTCCTTATGGAGTTGGATACTAGCGTGAGATTGTTAGTTAGTACACGACCTAGACAGCGTTCTACCGCCGATGCTGCGGCGTAGGCTGGACGTACCCACGCACTCGTGCCCCTAAACCGGGTGCGGATCGTGACACCAACGACAGTACAATATCTGCCAAACGTCCTCATTTCCAGTCCAGACCTTTCCAGCAGCCACAACAGAACCAGACTCCAGCTAGAGCGCCTTTTTACCAGGCACCTCAACAGCAGAGATAGATACAACAAGCTCCATGCAACTACTGCAAGAAGCCCGGCCATATCTGGGAAGTTTGCAGGAGAAGGCTAGGAGTTTGTTTGTATTGTGGTACTGAAGGGCATCAATCGAGGGAGTGTCCTCGTTGTGCAGTTCAGGGAGCAGCTCTAGCTCCGAGGGCACAGACGAGACCACCTGCAGCACAGCCGAGGGGACCGTTTTTGACAAAGCAGCAGCATTTTGTCCAGCATCAACAGCAGGGAGGTGCTCGGCAGGGACGAGCGTTTGCTATGACCATCGAAGAGGAGGAACCCACCGGAGATGTCATCGCAGATTCTATTCTTCTTGATTCTATTCCAGCTTTAGCTTTGTTTGATAGTGGTGCTTCTCATAGTTTTGTATCTGTTTCTTTTGCTCTAAAGCATGGTTTGGTAGATGAGTCTTTAGTTAGGACTTGCAAGATCATGACCGGGGGAGGCATTATCCTGGTTAATAATATTTGCAAGGACCGGAGAGTTACTCTGGGAGGTCGGGAGTTGAGTGCGTATCTACTTGTAATACCACTTCTGAGCTACGATATTGTACTCGGGATGGATTGGTTGAGTAGGCACCGTGCTAGCATAGATTGTAGAGGAGGTAGAGTTTTGTTTGGTCTGCCAGGAGAGCCAGAGTTCGAGTTTGCTAGAGGAGCTGCGGAGCAGGGAGAAGGCATTATTTATGGAGCTATGGTGGAAGACAAGGAGTTGCCACATCCGTTGATAGCAGAGTTCTTGGATGTGTTTCCTGAGGAATTGCCAGGATTGTCGCCAGATCGAGATGTTGAATTTTTTATAGACTTGGTGCCAGGTGCAGAACCAATTTCGTAATATGTCTATAAAGTAAACAACAGCGAGCTGGTCGAGTTAAAGAAGCAGGTAGACGAATTACAAGATAAGGGGTTTATCAGATCAAGTTCTTCACCATGGGGAGCCCCGGTATTGTTTGTACCGAAGAAGGATGGATCGGTGCGCATGTGCATTGATTACAGGGCTTTGAATAATCTCACTATCAAGAATAAGTATCCTTTGCCACGGTTTGATGATCTGTTTGATCAATTGGGTGGTGCCAAGGTATTTTCTAAGATATATTTGAGATCAGACTACCATCAGGTGAAGGTGAAGCCGGAGGACATACCGAAGACTGCTTTTAGAACTCGGTATGGTCAGTACGAGTTTATGGTGATGCCGTTTGGTTTGACTAATGCACCAGCAGTATTTATGAACTTGATGAACAAGGTGTTCCACTAGTACCTTGACAAGTTCATGGTGGTGTTCATCGACGACATACTCATATACTCGAGGACACCGGAGGAGCATGAAGAGCATTTGAGGATTGTGTTGGATGTGCTGAGGAAGGAGAAGCTGTATGGGAAGTTGTCCAAGTGTGAGTTTTTCTTGGACAAGGTGGAGTTCTTAGGGCATATTGTGACTGGTGATGGTATTTCAGTAGATCCGAAGAAGATTTCAGCAGTGGAATCTTGGAAGACTCCATGTTCGGTAGCAAAGATCAGGAGTTTGTTAGGATTGGCAGGCTACTACAGGAAGTTTGTGCAAGATTTTTTGAGGATTGCCAAGCCGATGACCAGACTCACAAGGAAGGATATGGAGTTTGTTTGGACGAAGGATTGCCAGGTTACTTTTGAGGAGTTGAAGTAGAGGTTGACGTCTGCTCCTATTTTGATATTGCCATCAGGGTCCGGAGGTTTTACTATTTATAGTGATGCATCGGGGAAGGGTTTTGGTTGTGTTCTTCAGCAGCATGGGAAAGTGATTGCCTATGCATCCAGACAATTGCGTCATCATGAAAAGAACTATCCTACC